>CM069445.1:36438984-36915909 GCA_035610835.1 Ophiura sarsii
CCAAGAAACTGGTAATATTTGAACTTTTGATGGCGCTATATAGTCAAAATACTGCGAATGTCTTTTACTTTTTTACTCTCTATGCTTATTTTTATGATTACATTGTTAAAACAAGTGTTGATGTTACAATCATGATTCATGATCCGTCAATTCTAACCATTTTAAGCGTTTTTACTTTAGTTTCACTGAAGGGGTTCGAATCCGAAATTCAACACCTTTCAACCTGCAATTTCAAGGATAATTGTTCACGTTGTCCCAATCACTGTTGATGACATGAATTACATTTATTTGACCTTAAATGGTTGGGCTGTATACCTCTTTGATGGTCTTGTTCAGTGAGATAATACATATCTGAAATACAATGCCTGCACTGCAAATTGAGTGTTTTGAAACTAAACACCTAAACATGTTTACTTTCTGAGCGCGTGTTTTCAATTGCTAAGCACTCGATAGGTGCTTAGCAATTAAACATACTCGACTTAACAAAACATGTTTAATTTTTAAGCATAACATATTTAAAGTCTAAACGTTTGCTAGGCGAATCACTTGCTAAACACATTAGGCCATATGCGTTTATAAACACATTAGGCCACATACGTTATATGAAGTAAATACTTCCTAAACATGTTTAGGTTATCAGGCGTTTAGCATTTAAACATATGTTGAACACGTGACGAACTATAATGAATGTTATTGGTTGAACGTATTGGATCATGCTAGCGACTGTCGCTATTTTGGATTTCACTAAGTGGGCATCGTATTTAGAAAATAATTAACAATAGTTCACCTCATTTCACGAATAAAGAGCAGTCCATATTTGTTTTATATGGGGCGCATGAAAATATTTTTGTGTGCGATTTTAATCAAATTAAACATGAAAAAGATCTTACAGGCGAGTCGATTCTCCATGCCATTATGGCAAAATCGTACGAGGCAGGGCATTTATTTTTGTCTTTCAAAAAAGTACTATTGACCGCTCGTTCAAAGCTCGGTCAATAGTACTTTCTGAAAGAAGAAGAAAAAAAAAGACCGGAAGAGGTGACGTCAAGCATGAAATGGACCAAACTATTTTGTGTTATCTGATGTAGTATCCACCAATCAGATGGCTAGAATATTTTCATGCGTTATGTAATACAAACTATACCACGTGGTTCAATTTGGATTGTTCCATCGCACGAGGCGAAGCCGAGTGTAATGGAATAATCCAAATTAGACAGTATACAAATATGGACTGCTCATGAGGGAAATGGGGTGAAATATTGCCCCGAGGTGATCTGGAGACCGTAAGCCTACTATTTTCCCGAAGCCGGAGGCTGAGGGAAAATAGTAGGCTTACGGTCTCCAGATCACCGAGGGACAATATTTCACCCCATTTCACGAATAAAGAGCAGTCCATATTTGTTTTATATAACGCATGAAAATATTCACACTTGAACACATCTTTCTTAGTGAATATGCTAGTCGATTCTCGACAAAATCAAAAATAAGCTTACTTTTTAAAGTTAGTTTACTCCGAGCAAGTCGCCGAGGAATAATTACTCTGATGCTGAACTCATCTCATCGATAGATTCAGCGTTAATTCAGCCGATAAAAGATCTGTGCCAAATAATAATAATGCAATGCAGACGACTTGTTTACTTGTTTTGAAGCGATTCCTCTTTTGCTCTGCACTGAGCGGAGTCCGTACACGCAGATGGTGGTGGAATCGATTTATTGTTTATACCGAGTAGGGCCTTCTAGCGGGCCTTCTATATTTGTAGAAAATAGAGAAAACTTTATGTAGAATGACGATCACATTCAGGTTTTATACAGGGTCTCTCAAGACGCTCCATGCCGGGATCACACGAGCCTACGAGGGAGGGCATTTTTGGTCTATTCAAAAAGCATGAAATAGGCAAAAATATTTTGTGTTGTGTAATGAATTATCCACCAATCAGATGTCTAGAATATTTTCATGGGTTATATAAAGTGATATAGTTTTACAATTGCACAAGCAAACGGCATTTAATTGTTTTATATCATGATATCACATTGTTAGCCATGATGATAGTAAAAACTATCACATGGTTGAAATCAAGCCTATCATAATATAATAATATTTATAGCAAATGATCCGCGTTCAAACAGCTTATGATAATATCATTGATTGCATTATTTTGTCAATAGCTGTCTACGGACCATGTGAACCTGGTTTATTCTATGGTCCGGAGAATGGAAAAGAAATTAATGTCGCAATTTGCCGTGAAGGAAAGACAGATACAGCTGGTTGTATAGGTAAGCCAATGGACAAACTGTGTCGTCGTATGTGGCATTAGTTATTTACCCAAATGGCTTCAAAGTGCATTTGTATTTTTGATAAGCCACCTGATTTGTACTTGACACCGTGCAATAAGCATTATAAGTCACACACAATTGTTGTGTTTCCCTCAGCGACCGACCCTAAAATCTCAATTTTGTTTAGATTTAAATTTTACCCAAATTGGCAAAATATTACAATTCTCTGCTTAAAGTGATTGATTTTGTTCAAATAAATTGTTTTTAAACTATTCGCACTCTGGAAACATTAGTCAAATTTTGTCTTGACATGAATCACGGTCTGTCAGTAATATTTGTCAGCAAGAAAAAAAGAAGGAAATTGACTTCAAGACTAACACAACAATTGTTTTGGCCTCAGGGATGCACCAGACTTCAAGAGGGTGGGGGGCTGGAAGTTTTGGGTTGGGTTAAGGGTTTTTTCCCTTGCCTCTTTGAGGCAAGTGTTTTCCTTGTCTTTTTGAGGTGTTTTTTTCACTTGCCTCTTTGAAGCAAGTTTTTTTCCCTTGCTTCTTTGAAGTAATTGTTTTTCCTTGCCTCTTTGAAGCAAGTTTGTTCCTCTAGGCTGAAGCATATTTTGGGTTTAGGTATTTTCCACACCAACGTTTTTGTGACGAACCATTTTTTTTCCAAACCAGATTTACATTTTAAAGGACCCGCACGTGTGACAGAGTCGATGAAAATCGTGATTTTACTCAGATTTGATACCCATCTGGCTGTATGTAGCCATGTTTGGATACATCAAGTGACTATCTTAATTTTCAGACCTTGATCATACATGCTACCGACCATATTTTCCTACCTGTACCAAATACTTCACACAGTCCAACACCCTTACCTTTCTTAATCACTGCACAATCTGCTATAAAAAACACACCAGCCATATGATATACGCCTTCCAGGCTACTGTTAATATTCCTTAGTACTTGTAATCAAAGGCATTTCCCATATTTTCTGTACGCTTTTCAGACGTCTTTACGCAATCAGTGAGTAGCGCTATGGCAACCTCGGCAATTGAAGGCGTGGATTTTGATGCGTACATGATGGCAGTCTCGTTTGATCCAAATCAAATGCAAAAAACAATAACTATACCAGTGAAGGATGACACTATCGTTGAAGACGATGAAATCTTCGAGTTAGTGTTTAATCTACCGAACACTGTATGCGATATGTATCCCGTCGTAAGGTCCGCTATATTTACTGCTGCAACTGGGACTGGCACAGCAAGACCAGAAGCTACGCTTGTAATACAGAATGATGATAGTAAGCTATATTGTATAGTCAATATATTAAGTAAAATGTTATTAAATTATACAAAATAATTACTCATATTTTGAATATGTTTAAACTCTTTTAGAGCTGTAGGCAACTACTCATATATGGATGGAAAATGACTCCGTGTTGACCAAATATTGTTATGTTTTATATCAAAATAAATACTTATTTCCCCTTTTCCCCCTTTTTTGTGGGGGGGGGGGGGGGGGACTATGTCTACTGATGATGGATATCAAGAGTAAAACAATTGTATTAAATTTGATATTGCAATTGAAAATTGGTCAGACTGGTAGATTGGCTGAATTCAGCTGAAATTAGAGAATGCCGGATTGACAGCATCACGACATTGAATTCTAGTTTAAATGTACGCTATGACGCCTGCACGGCTTCAGTGGTGTACCCAGGATTTGGAAGTCACGGGGGCCAATATTAACTGAGGTACATTTTTGCTTTAAAATAAACACTCTGGGCAACGCGCATTTGAACCGTCGTAATTCCAGAAGTCGGGGGCGAAGCAAGGATCCAACCTCGTTTATTTGCCGACAGGCCGCGATTTGCCGACAGACCACCGAATGCGAGGGGGGTGGGGTGAGATGGGGGCCGGGCTTACTAATTGTTTTTTATATAAATATAACGATCTGGTTTTAATTGTGCTGTAAATAAAGTTTTAAACCAAATATACATTTGATTTTTCTAGCTATCAGTTCCGTGACATCGCTCACGAATTCGGTTCCTGAGAATATCGGGTCTGTGACAGTATCGTTTACTCGAACTGATGCTAGCACACGGGAGAGTACAATAAGTGAGTATACATTGCAGGGCTATTCTATTTGAAAATCCATGATTCCATACATCACCCACGGAATACAATACTTCAATCCTCCGCGAAGGAAGTTTGAATTTCACATGAGCTAACCTGTATCGGACTCCATTTAGAATCTTGACTCCCTGTGTGGAAGATAAAGGTCATGACTTCCATAGAGGGTTGTAAGGATCTCAACTGGAATAGCCCATTTACAACGGTTCCATGTGAATTAAAAATACAGTTTGCATTGGCATTCTTAACGTTTAAGATCATCCCTGAAACCAGGGTGTACTTGTACATAATATGAGAAAACCAACAACATTTACAACTCCATATTGTTTTTAATTAATTTCTCCTCTTCATGATGATATAATAGATATGGAACTTTTGGAGCTACATTCTGATATTACCAAAGATGGTGTATCGTCCAAGATTGACGACGATTTATGTAAAATTATGGAGTAACAGCTTTCAATATTACGTACAATCCAGTGCTTGCACACCGTAACTTTAAGGGCCATCAATCGGGAACTGTTACTCCATGAATGGAATGAATAGTTTAGTTCATTTGCATTTGTCAATACAGATTTGAGTTTGAGTTGAAAAACACTTAAAAGGATATCCACTGCAACGGATGAAACTAAAAACGTACGAAATTGTTCCTATAGGCATGAATATACCAGTAGACATGGAATTTATATTAATACCGTTATGTGCTGTGTTGTTTTCAGTGGTACGTGTTTATGGCGCCACAGATGCTTCCGGAAATGTTGGTACAAGTTTTGCCACGGAGGGTCTGGACTTTATGTCGGCCGGAACGCACAATGTGATCTTCGAAGAAGATTCTCTTGTCGCCCAGCTGACTATACCGATAATAGACGACACATTATTAGAACTCGATGAGGTTTTCTACGTGGAGATCATGAGCAGTGATAGCGATATAAATAATGGCAGGAAGATCACAGAAATTAATATCCTGAATAACGATGGTAAGTACAAAACAGTAAAAGTGAATTCACAATACTCTCACGGTCCAGTATCATCCAGGCAAACTATGTATTACGAATTGATTTAAGCCACACTCAATGATTTCGAGGGGAAAAAATCTGGATTATAAAATAAAATCCGTCAAAACAATAGAAATAAAATTTACCCTGTGTCTGTCAGCTTTACACTAAATAAAAAGTCGTAGAACACCTAATTTATAATTCTGACATTTCCCCAAAATTAAACAAATTAAAAAAGAATATTGAAGAGTGATTTCATTGATCTCTACTACCAGCCAATATTGTGTATTTTTGAACATCGGGGTCGGATATCAAAGTGGTCCTCCCGCTGGGAATAGCCTAGAACTAGAAACGAATTTGGAGGCTGCGGGTATAGGCCTATAGCGCCGCAATAATAACAATTCTGGATTGGATCTGTTTTTTTTAACAAACTCATTTATTTGTAAAACGACTCAACTTTCCTTAGGGCTGCGAGTAACTACATGGCCATCTGAGTTTCGAATTAGCATATCGCAATAAATACTTGTTCTACTCCATAAAAAGTACATATTTTCTAAACGGTAATCTCACAAGGAATCCAAATATGCATTTGGAATTTAGATAGGACTAAATGGTAACATGTTGTGATTCAAAATGTTCAAAAAATATCGATTTTTTTCTTCTTCAGATTTTGATTTAAGCTCAATAATATTATTATACCTATCCCAATCATAATTTTACTGTGCATATTAGTTCCTCATGCAGTTACCCATCAGAACATAATGGTTGTCAATGGTAACTTGTTAACATATTCTATATCGAGAAGTAAATGAGCACAAACGTTTATATTTCATATTTATTAGAGTTTACAAGTATATTTTTGGGGTATCCACCCTATCCTGATTTCAACGGCATTTTTGAATTCCCCTATTTGAGAGCTTTCCAAAAATGTAAACTTTGCTATCATCTGTTGAATACTTTTTTTGCTATCGTCATGTATGTAAAACCGATGAATTAGCAAGTTCGCTGTGTAGCGAATAGGGAAAAAGCCAAGGACAATGCAATCGATTCAAGATTACAATTGTTACATAATAGTTGTCACGTTTGTTGAAACAGAATCTTATAGAATATAAAATAATCTATAAAATGAGAGCAAAATCATGTTTCTACCATACAGGAATGAGGAGTAAATTGAACGTAGAATTGGGAACTTTTTCTATATTCCCCATAGAGATTGTACACAGCGCCACCGCCACTGCCGCCACCCCTGACTTTCACAATATAATCAATCATATCTCAGCCAAACAGTTATAGAAATACCTGATTTATTCACACAATGTAACTAGATAAATAGGCTTTCAAATAACACCTCAACCATTGCTCTACCACATTTAGTTGTAGAGTTAAAAGAGAGATGGATGATTCGTCACCAAAAATGCAACGCCACCACCCTTTTTAGGTGGTGAGTTCAAAACACATGGCCACATAGGAAAGCATTGCGATTTCAAGTAACAACATATTAACAACATATTAAACTAAAACGATTGCAACAATGCCAACTCAACTGAGACTGACTTCCCCTTAAATTGATATTTTGAGAATGAACATACTATGGGTGTGACACTACAACTTGACTCCTTACATACACAGTATTACCGACATGAACTAATATTCCCCATGCAAGCACTTCTAAATTCTATAACTCGAATGCTAAAAACCTTCTTTTTCCAGCCTCTTATTCGATTAAACAAGCAGAGCGTACAGTTGTAGAATCTGTAGGAGAGTTTCATGTCATCATACAAAGAGGAGGAATGGAGGTCAAAGGCGTATTCATTCCACCATTTCTTGATAACAACGTTGATATTGGTAAGATAAGTTGATATTCATAACACGAAATCTCGTAAGGAATACAGCATAGAAACAGTGCTTACCATGATTTAAAACCCCCAAATGTTTTATAAATTATTTATCATGTTTAATGTAATTTACATAATGTCAATAAATATTTAAAAAGGAAAAAGCAAAGAACTCCTAACAACCAACAGTTGTTTACATTCAATCGTCTTTTACTTAGGCAGATGTGCACATTTTTTTAGTTTGAATTTAAAAAAATATTCCTTTTTAAAATAAAAAAGTGTGTGGTTTATTTAGTTTAAACTTAACTTTTCATTATGTTTCCCGTAGCTGTGGCGACCAATAGCGACACCGCAAATGGTGCCACCGCCACAGCAGGGGAGGACTTCGGCATAGTAACGAAGATAGTTACATTCCTTGGTACTTCCCGAGATGCTGTCAAGACATGTGCCGTTCAGATTATCAACGATGAAGCGGTCGAAGGAGAGGAAAAGTTCTTTGTAACTATTTCTAACAACAACGTTCAGATTGATCGAAGCTGGTCAAACATTACAATAGAAGACGACGATGGTGAGAATTTTGTACTTTGTATTTCTTTCTTTTTTTCTTTTAGAAAGAGCGGGGAAAATCCTGGGGATGGGGAGAGGGGGGGGGGGAGGCACTTCATTACAAAGGTTTATAGAGATGATCATCAGCAATGACTCCTTTATAACATAATTTCACGGATGATGACTTTCTAAAATCTATCCTCATCCAATGAACTCTTTTTAAATAAACTGTAACGGAATGACCCCTGGTGGTAAACTAATTCTCTCACTGAATTCTCCATTTTGAACCCGTTTGAAATAATTGTGTACATGTACATGCTTTAGTTTTGTTCCCTCACTCGTACACATCAAGGACATTTGCTAAGTCTCGGATGGTGTCGGTTAAGAAACCCTTCGCCATTCAACCAATCTGAATTCGTAAACCTCGTCATCTTAATACTA
This sequence comes from Ophiura sarsii, assembly GCA_035610835.1. NCBI lineage: Eukaryota > Metazoa > Echinodermata > Ophiuroidea > Amphilepidida > Ophiuridae > Ophiura > Ophiura sarsii. The sequence continues at coordinate 36,447,207 of CM069445.1, forward strand.
CATAGATCTTCTATTTTATGTTTCCTAATATTATTATATCTTTTCATAATCCGAACCACTTTGAAGGACTTGTACTTGTGGTACTTCATTTTTTGATTTTCTTTTTAGCTGTTTGGAAATAAAACTGAACTAAACTGAACTGAGCTGAACTGAACATCTGTTAATATATTTAATACACCCTCCCCAACCCCAACCACAACCCCCCCCCCCCCAAAAAAGTCAATCAATTATTTCTAAACGTATATTCTATCTTGTTCTCCTCACAAAAATGATTATCGCAGTAATACAGCAATTTCAAAATTCATCCACTGCATTTTGTCCTCATTGAGTCACCATGCATTATAGACATGAAATTTGTCTTACCCTATATCTTTATCGGTATAATGTATCTGTATCTGTATCTGTATCTGTGTCTGTATCTGAATCTGTATCTTTATCATTCAGTAGCCATGAATGCTGCAATGCCATTGGTTAATGCCCCAATGAATATTTCCCCGTATTACTAGAGTAATTTATCACTACTCTAGTGATATGGACCCGTATCTATCATTGATAACACAGTACTAACAAGTAATAAACATCATACACACATAAATGAAATAATAAGTATGTGGAAGAGATTGTTTAATTGAAAATATTTATTTACTGTATTGGACAGTTTGTTATCACGTGTTTTGATTGGTTAAATTTAGTTCTGGATTGATCCATTAATTTGGAAGGTTTGATACAAGAATTATTTTTTAACAATGTTTTGAATTTTTTTGAATTTTTTTACAAATATTTTGTTTATATTTTTTTTTTCATTTTTAGAGAAAACTTTGTGAGATTTTTTTTTTTTTTAATTTTTTTTTAAATTTTTTAATTTTTTTAATTTTTTTTTAAAAAATTTTCTTAATTTTTGAGATTTTTGTTTCTAATTATTTTTTGAAATTTAAAAAAAAAATATATATATATAGATTTTTTAAATTTATTTTTGACCATTTTTTCGTTGAAAATTTGTATTTTTTAAAACAAAATTCAGAGAGGTTAGTGACAATTATATAAAAATGCATTCATGTCTACTGAATGATAAATTCGTTACCCCCTGTTTGTTCATGCGATACGGAAAAATATCTATGGTTTGTTTCCTATATCACATGAGGCGATTGGAAACAAACCATAGATATTTTTCCGTATCGCATGAACAAACAGGGGATAACTAATAGTATCTGTATCTGTATCTGTATCTGTATCTGCATCTGCATCTGTATCTGTATCTGCATAAGCCTAATTGCTTTCACATCTGTATCTGCATCTGCATAAGCCTAATTGCTTTCACATTTTTAAAGATATATATTTTTCAGCATTTCATTGGAAGCATATCTTCTATTGAAATCCGGTAGAGATATGATTGTTTAGCTGTTTAACTAACGTATTCATATGCTGGAAACGGCAAATCTATGGGAACTAATAATTATGATGACCTATGTGTTTTAAAGGTCGCATAAGGTGTTCTGTTGGTGGTGAGACCACGGTAACCGTTGATGAAAATCAAGGCTCTGTCACTGTAACTTGTACAAGGGATGGTATCGTTAACGACGCCGGAGATGATCAGGGGTTGAATCGTGTTGCTGAGTTCGGTAAGTATTGCTCTCTTAAGATTATGTTTCTTAGGTTATTTATATTGAGAGAATCCAAATCCAAATTAGTTTAGCCTCTGGGGAATAGGATCTGTCGTGTCAAATCAGAGGGCTAAAGATCGGCAGCACATCATTCTAATTATGACAACGATGGTCACTCATTATTAATGTGTTTTTTCAAATGGGTAAATCTCAATATCACCACATCAATGGCCACTGGAATTTAATTCTAGCGCCAATTATCAGTGGTAGACGGTAAACATTATCATCATCATCATCATCATCATCTATGTCAATCTTCTCAATCCTATTGTGAAGAGCTAACATTTACATGGAAACATTAGTAAATAGTGGTTCACGTTATGGCGCACTGGAGAACAATTCATAGGAGATGAAGGAGAGTACTTTTACTCCTGTTGATAAGATTAGGATTAGATCTTGACATCGCCATATGGTCTGCTGGCTGAAAAGAGGTAATCGTTGGCGAGCTGACTATCCCGTGGGAAGACAATGAAGATGATGCTCATGAAATAGAACTAACCAAGTATGCAGTGCTAAGGGCTGAACTTGCTAAATGTAGGGACAGAGGTTGGAAAGCTTCTGGTTACACATTCGAAGTCGGCTGCCGTGCCTTCATCGCATTCTCTTTTCAGATGTAGCTTCGTGACTAAGGTCCGTATGCACAAAAGAGTTAGACCGGGTCTAAAGTTAGACCTGGTCTAAGTGATATTTTTTTTTGTTTTTGTGAAAATGCACACTTTCATTACATTTCTTTCTCAAATTAGCTACAAAATTGTAAAGATTCGGATGCAAAGTTCAAATAAAACACAACATATCTCATGAAAATGCAGAGGAAAACAGCTTTTGAGGTATGAATAAATTTCACTTAGACCAGGTTTAACTTTAGACCCGGTCTAACTCTTTTGTGCATACGGACCTTAGGGTTTAGCAGGAGGGAGGTCAAGTCAATCAGCAGAGCAGCTTCAGATGCAGCAGAATCATGTTCATCATAGTGTTGTCCAAGAGGAGCAGATAAGTGTAATTCATCATCAGTTTCCTTTTTGGCAGGTCATAGGAGATGCCAACATTTATTCTACCTGCCACCCCGGGGCTGCCACTAGACATGCTAGAAGCAGATTATTGACATGTTTGATGGAGCATCAACATATTTACGTTAGCTGATGATCCCGCTGGTGAAAGCACAGGACACATTTCATCTTAGTCTATGTGTAAATTCAACTACGTATCGTAACAATGGGCAATTCTTTTTGTGATCCATACACTTCCAATGGAAGACATTACCTTAAAAGTCTTCTTCACAGTGAGTGTGATTTTTTCTAACGGGCTTACCTGAATGGATGACTCCGTTTGAAGTGGAGATGCGGGAGAGTTGAGCCACCGGGAGAGTTGAACCACCCCCTATAACTCGAAAAGTAGTAACTTACTAAAATTTATATTGGCATATATTGTTATATAGCATCAATACGACATTCTTAGTGTTAAACTCTACTGTCATGTGTGCTCAGTATCAAAGATACCTAAACAAAAAAACAAAAAAATTCACTTTTGAGTGAAAAATAGAAAAATAAATGTTTGGTCTTTTTTCCCATAGCAAAACTTAGAATATAATAGCGGTAATTTGTTTATTGAAGGGGGTATATATGACCATTATTTTAGAGAACTATTGTAAACTACCAAAAGTTCTACACCAGACAGGATTGGGTTATTTACAAAATGGTCACCATGAGGAGAGTTGAGCCATTGGTCATGGGGAGAGTTGAGCATAGGGAAAACATGTAGTAACATTTTGATTTTTGGACTAAAGGTGAAAAATGTATAATAAATGAGGGAAAATGTTATTTGTACGTGCCATGATAATAACAATTGAGCACCATATTTACTTTAAGGATTAATTAATCAAAAGTTGAAAAAATATGATTTTGGTTTTTTTCACCAGCCTTTGACTTATCATGCTGGCTCAACTCTCCTGTAATGGTGGCTCAACTCTCCCATACTGTAGGGAGAGTTGAGCCACTTTACCAATTTTATTCAAACCTTTTGTATCAATAAGCCTTAACTGCTATCCCAACTGTTATTGTTTCACAACGAACACAACACTCTAAAGTTTATCTTACACTAATTTTTTACATGTTTGTACTTTTCTTCCGCATATGGTGACACAAAATATAAAAAATGGCTCAACTCTCCCGCATCTCCCCTACACTCCCTGCGTGGAAGATTAATACCATGTCTTCCATAAGGGGGTGTATGGATTTCAACAGGAATAGCCTTATTATTGTTTCCCCTTATCTATTCTAACCAGTGTTGAGTGCAGTAAGTGATTCAGCGAGACAAGGTGATGACTTCAACGCCTACAGAGCCACTTTGGAGTTCCCAGCTGGCGAGGCTACCATCATGGAAACCATCCCTAACCTTATAATAGATGATTCACTGGCTGAGGATACGGAGACATTCCGTCTCGAAATAACGGATGCTGATAGTGAGGTTGACGCAACTGGCAACACTGTTACCATCAACATTCGTGACGATGATAGTGAGTGTAGTATCCTTGCTGTATATAAATTGTAAACGCCACACGATTAAAACACCTAAATCATGTTTAAATGTCTTTGCTTGGTTCCTTATACAATTGGTTATCTATTTTAAATAGCATAGCGACAATTTCATGGCAATGTAAACCAACGAAGGTTCCCGTCGCCAGTCTTGTGATCGAGAAACACGTGCACATTATCGACAATGTGCATCCTGCCATAAAATGTAATGTTTGCAATTGAAAGCATACACATATTTTACCGTGACTTATTCGTGTTAGTTAACAATTGTGATGCCCTTTTTGAATTTCTTAATACAGCTGAGCGATTCCGATTTGAAATGCCCGCCTATGACGTTGGCGAATCATGTCAAGTATTGCAAGTAGCGATCATCCGTACTGGCACCGGCGAAGAGGGGACAACTCTCCGTAAGAAATAGTTTTCATATTGTAACTCAATAGTGCAAAATTATAATGATGCAAAATTTGTTATTTTGGGCAATTATATAGAGTGGAATATGTCAGAATGTAGTAAATTGCTTTTGTTGTTCACGGTATCAAGTTAAGTGCCAACAAATCCACAAATGCAATATACTTAACAAAGACCTTAAGGGGGGACTTAAGGGGGCTGTAAAGTGTCGTTGTATGAATTTTTCAAGCACTGTAACTTTCAAACTATTTATGTGTTGTACATAAAAGTATACACTTTTTTAATGAAATGAGTCAGGGAATCCATTTTTCGTATCAAATTTCACCGAAAATTGTGATTTTTATATTTTTGCCCAAAAAAGACTCTTTTTTGCCTAAATTTTTCAAACAACCTAACAAAATAATTTTTAGGTAAAGAATTCTAAAATTTTACAGAAAGCATCTTAATTCAATTATCTAGGACAGGTATTTTTTTGTTTGCCTTTAAAAAAAATTATTGACCAAAAAGTGCTAAAAAAGTGAATTTTGAGATTTTTTATCTCAAAATTCACATATTTAGTACGTTTTGGTCATTAATTTCAGAACTAAAAATTTTAAAGGCAAAAAAAAAAAACGTGTCCTAGATAATTGAATTAAGATGCTTTCTGTAAAATTTTTGTAATTTTTTACCCAAAAATTATTTTGTTAGATTGTATGAAAAAAGTTGTCCCAAAAAATATAAAAATCACGATTTTCAGTGAAATTTGATACAAAAAATGGATTCATTGAACCCTTCCCTTCAAAAAAATGTATACTTTTATATGGATTATATGAATAATGACGAAGTTACGGCAGTTTTACGGAGGCTATTTCTGACACTTGACAGCCCCCTTAAGGAAGTTTTTGATTTGATTTTTTGAATTTTGTGAGTGCTGTAATTATTGAACTATTAATCAAATGCATATAAAAGTATACATTTTTGGAAAGGAAATGGATCAAAAAATCTAAATTTGGCATCAATTTTGACCAAAAAAGTAGATTTTTTGAGAAAATCACAAAATTCACTTTTTTGACCCAAATTTTTTTGAACAAAACTAAAAAAAAATATTTTGAGTAAAAAATGGCCAAATCACTTGATAATGATGTTAAGACACTAGTAAAGGGACGATTTTTTTTTAAAAACCTAATCGAAATTTTGACCAAAATGTGCCAAAAAACGTGAAAAAATGCATTTTTTTTGTTACACTTTTTTGTCAACATTTCAAAAAATATTGGATTAGGTTCAACAACAACAAAATCGTCCCTTCATTAGTGTCTTAACATCAACATCAAGTGATTTGGGCATTTTTAACTCAAAATTATGTTTGTTAGCTTTGTTCAAAAAAAATTGGGTCAAAAAGTGATTTTTTTTGTGATTTTCTCAAAAATCATCATTTTGGGTCAAAATTGATGCCAAATTTGGATTCTCTGATCCATTTCCTTTCCAAAAACGTATACTTTTATAAATTTATATACATTTGAGTCATAGTTCAATAATTACAGCACTAACAATATTCAACAAAAAACTTCCTTAAGTCCCCCCTTAACATATACGATCTCGAACCCGGTAATTAAAATAACAAAAATGGAAATAGAAGTCGAAGTCAATATCAAAATCGATCGCAATTTAAAATGTATTTAAATCCAACGTTTTTTAAACGAATTAGTTACATTAATTTATACTACAGGTGTATCTGCATCCGACGGCGCTGGCGGCAGTGGCGCTGTCTATCCCGAAGACTACACAACACGTGAGACTATTGTCAACTTTTTACCCAATCAGCAACAGCAGTTGGTTACCATAAACGTCAATAGAGATAATATCAACGAAGGCGCCGAGACTTTTACTCTCAGTCTTAGTAAAATATCCGGATCCGGTGAAGTCGATACATCCGCTGGTGTGGCTACGGTTACCATTCAAGACCAAACAGGTAAAGTGGCGTGTCCCCAAAAATAGGGTTCAATATTTTAGAGAACCGATAACCTTTTTTACAAATACATACGTAATGAGTTTTCATGTATTATTTTTGTCTTCACTTCATTCGTACAAGTCCAACACCAACTTATTAAGAGTGAGGCACGTATACAGGGTGACCCCAAAAAATGTTAACACTCCGGGCACATAAGATATCTTAAAAGGACAAGAACACACGGATCTAATCTTGATGTATTATGAAAGCTGAGTAAATAAGCTTTCATTTGCATTTTATTGCGTTCCAATTGGTTATTTAGAACGGGAGATATGCTTCAGCAAACATGAGGAAGCAAAATCGGCTTGGTCCAATCCTCTCAGTATAAAAGTAAAGCTTTTAAAATGCACGAAGCAAGAAGCAAGATGATTATTAGTCACACACACACATCAGTTAATCTCTTCTTTGTTCTTTTCAACGCATTCTTTCGATTCTTTTCAAGCTTAAAAGACATAAATAAATATATTCCACATAAATTATATAGGTATTTTGGCATGAGTTCAAGTTCTATACTCTTTTTCCATGTGCAATGGGTAGCTATCAGTAAAGCAGTCTTTAAAATTGAAACATTTCATGTTCTTTGTTGAAATGGTCCATCCAATTAAATAAATTAACTAATGCACATGGAAAAAGAGTATAGAACTTGAACTCATGACAAAATACCTATATAATTTATGTGGAATATATTTATATATGTCTTTTAAGCTTGAAAAGAATCGAAAGAATGCGTTGAAAAGAACAAAGAAGAGATTAACTGATGAGTATGTGTGACTTAATCATGTTGCTTCTTGCTTCGTGCAATTTAAAAGCTTTACTTTCATACTGAGAGGATTGGACCAAGCTGATTTTGCTTCCTCATGTTTGCTGAAGCATATCTCCCGTTCTAAATAACCAATTGGAACGCAATAAAATGCAAATGAAAGCTTATTTACTCAGCTTTCATAATACATCAAGATAAGACCCGTGTTTTTCTGTCCTTTTAAGATATCTTATGTGCCCGGAGTGTTAACATTTTTTTGGGTCACCCTGTATATAAACACCCGGTTTCCAACGATTTGATGTGGCTTCGATCACCATTCCAGATCAAACAGGAAAACTGCAAGTGGTGTGTCCCAAATCCAAACAAAAATTGGAAAGCGAGAGCTTAAATGTTTACTTAATGAATTTGTATGAGTTAAGATTGATATGTATATCCAATGAGTTTCTGTTTAATTACTCCAGTTAGTGCGATATAGTTCAAATTGTTATTGTTATATGCTGTGTATAATTGACGGGTTTTTTTTAATATGTCGTTGTTTGTAGTTACCTATTCCGTTCAAGATGCTCAGCTTACCTTTGATGAATCTTCCGGCACCGTGCCCGTATACTTTGTGAGAAGTGGTGACTTTTGCGATGCAGATTCAATATGTACGTATAGTTTGTACTCACAAAACGAATCATTATGAAAGAATCAACATTTAAAGGTGTGTGATCATCCAACTGCAACCCACTTGTCTGCATCAAAATGATATTTTGAAATCTGAGAATAACTTATATCTTTCATTAACACTCCTGCGATAGATCCGGCCTGATGAAAGATGAATACTAGTACTTAAGATGCTATTAAGGGAAGTGTCAACACTTTTTATGAAATTTATCAAGCACTTTTAAACTAATAATGTAATCTACATAAAAGTATACAACATTTTTTAATGACATTTTTGAGATAAAAAACAATTTGTTTTTGGTCTATAATTTCAAAACTAAACAATTTTATGCCAAAAAAACAAAACGATCCTAGATAAATGGCTTAAGATGATTTTGGTGACATTTTGGTGTTTTTTACCAAAATGTAAAAATCACTATTTTTAGTAAAATTTGATACCGAAAATGAATTCTCTGACTCATTTCATTAAAAAAAATGTATACTTTTATGTACATCACATTTATAGTTTAAAAGTTACAGTGCTTGATACATTTGGCGCCAAAAAGGGTTGACACATTTGAGTAACTTTCATTTTTATAATTAGCATAATTAGAACCGGTGACTGAAAATCGAAATAGATTGAAGTTAGCATTGTTACGCTAATTATCCATAACCCTATGATAAATCGCAGTAGTTTTACTTGATCAAATGTTGGCGTATTCTTTTAACATGTTTTCTTGGCTTTTTCAATCATCTAATATCATGAATATAGACGTTTCGACCAGAGATGGCACTGCACGAACCAGATCTGATTATATCAGCTTCAGCAATCGTCGCGTGGAATTCTCTAGAAATTCTAATACCGCATCAGTGCCCCTCACTATTCTTGACGACAATTTTGAGGAACCAACGGAGACTTTTACCATTGAGATCCAAGGAACCAACGTGCAGGTTGGGACAGCTACAGCCACAGTCACTGTACAAGATGACGATGGTAATTGCAATATCTCTATTTTTTCTAAACCCTACGCCTGTGTTATAGTGATTCTCAAGAGTTGAAAATGCCCTTGTAGTACTTATAGAATAAATGTACTGTTTTAGACCGTATCCGTGTTATACAGGGTGTATCCAGAAACCTCAATACTTTTTGCCGAGAGCTGTACAATTACAGCAAGTCACATATCACCCTAAAACTTAATATTCTGTTAGAACTACTTGTTGGCTATCACATAGTCAAATTACAGCGATAACGGTCACGAATTCGCTGAGATATTAAAGATATAAGTAGACAAGTACAAAACACGATTTACAGCGTTCGTCCTATAAACAGAGTTGTTGGTCTTGGACATGCTACGGAGTGGCCTGTTTGCTCTCTAGACCTTACACCATTAGCCTTTTCACAGACTAACATTTCAGCACGCAGGAGAAGCGCAGTAAGACGCACTGCAAAAGTGCTCGTTATGGAAAAAAACTCTACTTACCACGCACTGTACGCCGTGATTATTGTCTCATGTAAATATTGCTGATATTTTTCTTCTGAGAACCAATGGAGATTGCTTAAACTTTCTTATCTGTCTATGAACATGATGAATGACTCATATACATGTCGCTGATTTTTCTACAAACCATTGCTTACAATTTATTATTAGCTGTTTTTGAATGTGAAATATTCCAAAAAAAAGCAAACAGCCACTCACAGAATAGGAAAGGAAATCTACAATTTAAGTCGGAACGTTTATCATCCTTCGATCCCCGCAAGATGTATGTGATTTCACACTTTCCTCCTGTTCCAGGCTTGACTTAAGAAATGATTGCTTGTAGCCGTTTTCATTTTCCGCTTATAATGTCCTAGCATTACCACTTCTAGGGATTCCTGTATTCTGTAATGATGTTCAGAGAAGTGGGAAATGCTTTCTTAAATTTCTCCTAAAATTATAAAAAACAATAAAAATGTTCAACCGTTTACTTTATACGAAAAATAAAAAGAGCGAAATTGATCTATTCATCGTTTACCTCGTGCCTCTCATAACACCATAGACATGATCTAGTTTTGCTATTTCATCTTGAAACCTTATTTTCCTCAACAGGCCGTGTGAACTTCCGTGATACTTCATACAGGGTACTTGAAAGTCGTGGCTCTGTGACTCTGACCATTGATAGGGTGGGCAATACTATTTTACCATCAACAGTGCGTAAGTAACTAATGCAGATGTTGGGATTTAGGGAGGGGTTTGGCTATGTATTAACGAGGAGTTATTGTAGTAAAATTCGCAAAATTGTAATATGAACGTGAGTATGAAGACATTCAGATATCCAAAGGCCAGCCGAACTAAACAAAATAACTTTACAGGCCGCCAGGCGACGATAACTTAAGCTAAAGAGGTAACCTGAAGAACCAACATCCATCACCAAACCTTCCTTTTTATTCTTGATGGTCATCAGACCACTGGGTATGAACCTACTTTGATAACATGATACATAAACAAATCAAACGTGGTTCTGGCATTTTCAGGTGTGCAAACGGTCAGTGGTCTGGGCACAGGTGTAGCCACTGCAGGCGTTGATTACACTGTCTTAACCAACCAGTTCGTCTATTTCGGAGCCGATGAACGTACCAAGACTGTCACTGTGCAAATCCGTGATGATAACGATAAGGAGGAGGATGAGACATTCACTGTACTCATTATTGGCACTACAGATGGCGTCGTTGGTTTGTCCAATGAAGCCATCGTCACTATCGAGGACGATGATGAACCGTCTGGACCTGGTAATTATTTTTTCACCTTCACTGATGGTGGATTTATTCGGTGTCGTAACCAGAATTCGGAAGTAGGCCCCATACTGATTTTATGACGTACTTTTAGGGAAATACTCGCATAGCGGAGAGGGGGAACAAAACACACAGAATAATTATAACGGACTAGCTTTTAAGTGTAACGTATACGCATAAATTAATATTTATTCATAACATAAAGTTCAACTCACTCATATATATTGTAAACTGCACACCCAGCATCCTGACAATCCTCTATAAAAGTAACATGATGCAATCCAAACTGAGTTTCTGTAAATCAGAAACTCACCGGTTGTATAATTGATTACATAGCCTAAATTATTATGAGGTCCGGTCAGCGTGCCGCGTCGACTTGAATTGAACAATGTTGATGTCCACTTATTAGTTAATGAATTTGGAAGACGGTGGTACGGAGTTGCCAGTTTCCAAGTATATAAATCACGGCCTAAATAAAGATATTGAAATGTTTGAGAAAACGTTAAGCGTCACAATACTTTAACAACTCAACCTCTTTCATATTTAGTCTATTATTGAATGATTACTCACCATTAACATGATTAAAGGTGCCACTTACTTCTCAATAATAATCTCAAATCAACCTGATCAATATCATCAGGGTCAAAGTTTAATCCCGTTACGCCATTTGTTTCTTATTCAGCTTCTAGTTGATTACATTCGGAATCCGTATTTAAAGCTATTATGTATGGTAGACATTTAATTTATGATACATACCCATTTCTGTAGTTTTTGTCAAGGATATACTTTTTCGTTTTAAATCAAATCTATGTTTTTCTGCCAATTTGAAGAATACCTAAACAAGGTTAAGGTTAAGTCTGTACAAGTGTTTGATTTGGTTAACTTCTGAACATTTTATTTTACGTCAACAGCATTATCAACTGGAGCCATTATCGGTATAGCTGCCGGTGTTGGTGGCGGTATTCTGTTACTGCTGATCATCGGTGGCGTTTTCTGCGTCACTTCAATGAGACAGCCCCCTGTACGCGGGCCACCACCGCCCCCAGTAGTCTACAATGCGCCTAACTACCCACCGGGTTACGGATACCAGGGACCGAATTATAGACCATCCCAGGTAAAATGCAATTTTTAAAAAAGTATTTCAATTTTTAAAAAAAATGATGATTTTAGTGACGTAACCGGAATCATAACGAGAAAGGCTGCATATATGAAGCATTCACAAATACTCAGGAGGAGGGGCATTACAGGGCATTATAAATTCAGTCTATACTGACAATTATTACTGTGTTGTAGTCTTAACAATGAATCATGTACAGTGTGAATAAATAACGTACTCAATTGTGGTCGGTTTTTTAATCTTTGCACAAAGTATTAACTCACAAGAACTTGCAGTCATCGCAAATGGGTTGAGGACAAATATTTTGAAATCAAAACTGAACATGGTGCGTGATCACATACAACACTGTGTAATAAGCACCTGTTGATCTGATTGTCAATTATGCTGTATCGATAATAATTGAGCCCAAATCGATTGGTTTTACTTGAAAAAAAGGTTACATTTACAACAAAAACGAATAAAAAATGTGTAATAAGAATTCGTGTGTCTGTCGACGGTGGTTTGGCATAAACAATGATATGACGATATGATAATGATGACATTTATCATGATTACCATGTTTACACGCCGTGCTGGAACTATATTTATTAATTTCTAACCATTCCATGGTCAGATCAGTACATTCGCTTTTACGGTTAGTGCAATTCTGCTTTCCACAAAACCACTTGATTTGTGGTCACTTTTAATTTTGAAATTATAGCTAGTGTATGTATAGAATACATGTATATATTTTTATTAACACTAGCTATTATGTTCTGTACATTGTACTGTTGTTGCGTTGATAATTTTGATAGACTGGCCGAAGAATCACAAAGAAAACAATTTTATTCAGTGCACAGGTATTATGACATGACAATCATGACAATACACATTAGTAATTAGTATAACATTGATGTTGGTTTAATCTGAACTTTAACCAGTACTATAAGCAGTACTAACCAGTACTAAACACAGAACCGAACGGATGACAGAATACAATCGAATAACCTCCCTGACTGAGGCAATAGTCATATGACACTATAACTACGCTCACATTTTTGAGTCACTAAAAAAAGTTAGCCCACTTAATTTTTTTCTGCCAGAAGTGCTGCCAAACCTCAACTTTTCAGTGCAGCCAATTCAAGCACCAATTTGTAAGTGCTTCGAAATCTCAACTTGAATTCTTGAGCTGTGGCTTTCAATGCTTGATCGCAGACACCAAATATGTAGTGCTGCCGCTCTAAATCTTTGGTTCAAGCATTAACTTTATTTTGAGAGCGCCTCAGGAATTAAACCTCTTTGTTTGAGCACCTCAGAAATGTTAACTACTAAAATTGTGTGAAACTCGATTGCAAGATCATAACAGTATTTTCATCCATAAATTATTAGGCTATGTATTAATGAGTATGAACATAACACATTTATTCGCTTTCAATAGTCATCTACTTGACGCGATAGAAGCATGTTCTGATATTGCTCACGGTTTTATATATTAATAACCTTATATTAACATTTTATTTTGCAGAGGATTGCTTATTACCGATAGAATGGAAAATATAGGTAAGAAGTGGGAGAGAAAACAGCCTTGTAAATAAACAAGAAACATCGAAAGGGTTTGAAATAATGTCAAATTTGGCCGAACTTTGACGAAATTGTTTTAAACCAATGACTAGTAAACAAAAAATCAAACAATACCATGAAGAAGTTTAATCTGTTTTTAGAACATCGTTCTGTAATTCGAAATCCACACTAGAATTACGACTTGCTATCATATAGGCCATATTACTTTAAGAAATGAGTCGTCCGCTAGATAAAACAATGAAATTATCACTAAGTTTGCGTAATTTAGACCCAGTATTGAATAATGTTTTTCTGTTAATTGTTGCCAAATAAATAATAAAGAGAGTAAAAAGGCCAATAAATATGCAACAGCCCATTTCTGACTGACCACATTGTTGCAATTAGAAAACAAAAGTAAGTTAGCAGAGGTCCCATCCCAGTGCTTAATTAAAGGGGGACATGGTGGCGTCATAGACTGGGTACCCGCGTCCCTCTATATGGCCGCTATCTTTACAAATGGCGGACCAAATATAGGCACATTTGAGCATCCTCGCAGGGGCCGTGTGGAAAATCGGGAAGACAGGAGGATCTAGTCTAGTGGCGTCATTGGATGGACTGGGGTTGAATGTCGTCCATTTTGTTCACAATATCAACAAGAAAATATATCATTAGAGAGCACCAACAATTCAAAATGTGATCGGGAATATCCGCAGAAAACACCTAAAACACTTCGATCAAAGTAATTACAGCAATGGCCTCAGCAGAAAACACCTTTTGAGTCACACTTCTAGCCCCCAACCCTTTTACTACCGCCCCACACATTTGCATGGGAATTACAAATAATGATGATTGATTAAGTAGCACGATAAACACAATTCATTGTGAAAGACATTCGTGATGTACTCTCAAGTGCCACTATGCATTAAACAGGTGGGAAATATAATCCCATACTCTTTAATCAAATATGAATGATTCTTCGGTTTGAGGATAAAAATATTAATGGTTGTGCCAAAATTATCGGTATTTTATGTTACAGCTGGATCGTAGGACTCAACAAGGAAGAATTCGGAAAGAAACGATGTGTTAATGAACTCATCAACACACACATGTACATAGTTTAAAACTTTTTCCAGTAGTATACACCGTTTTCACTCTAAGTTGAGAGCTGACGTCAGCGCGTCTGGGTAATTTCATCAAAATATCGCGCGCGCGTATGGAATAGTGTCAGTCCTGAAGTGGAAATTTAGCATTCATAGGCCTATTAGGTTTTCTATAATATATACGCGCTGACTTCACCTCTCAACTTAAGATGACAGGAAGTACAGATACGTATACAAACAGTCATAACAGTTTATTTCTTGAGGATTTAGGTAATAATCGGTAATAATAAAACCACATTCAAAATGCACAACTAAACCAGAATGTTTGAATGGTTTATATATATTTTTCATTCAACAAATTCTAGACATTTTGAACCAACGAATTGGTCGGTGCTTGTATATACCGATCCGTTGTAAAAAGCAATTGATACAAATGGTTTTATTTTGCCATTAGAAAAACATGTTTAAAATGCTGCCATGACAGTTCATCGTGATCGGTCTAGAATCATCAGGTCATCCCTCGCGTCATCCTGTCTAATAACTACCACCGGAGATAAATGTTCACGTGTGCCGCCTTTCTTCAAGCTAGAAGTGCTGGATAAGCTGATCCTAAGATGGTAAATTATGTTATATAGAGATACGTTGTTTGGTGGTGTGCCCGGCATGAGAATGGATGCGTCTGGCAGTCGCCGTGGTTGACGCAATCTGCCATTCAACTCTTGTATTCGATGGCCGTGCAATGCATTTTGTGCCTTCGTTTTAATTTCTCCCAGATTTAGAATTGTTTTTGAATAATTGTATATATAATATTACTTCTTTATTCAGATATTATTTCCGATGGTTTAAATGGATTTAAATGTTGACGTTTTAAACATGTAATGTTAAGGTGGTATGTTTCTTTTCAAAGTTTATAATACTATAAAAATGTATATATTTTTATTATATTGATCAAGAGGATTACAATTGGTGTACATTTTATTAATATCCATGCACAGTACTATTTTTGTGGGTTTAATAAAATACAGTACTATAAATAATAGGCTACTTATAGTCGTAGACAAGTATTCGTTACGGGTTAAACATCATTGCTGGATTCAAGCAGCAGAATTATGTAAAACTTCATACCTTGTTATTATTTCAATTAATATGTATGTACCCATTTATCTAGTTTGTTTGGGTAGTATTTCAGTAGGCCTACGGTTCGAACACAGAATAGTTTGTCTTTGATGAAACAACTCAATACCACAACCACAAAATCTGTTATAGCATTGTGGTTCTTGTCCGGTAGTAGTCAAAGAGGATGATGGTTCGAGTCCCGTGACAGTTTGTTCTCTCAGCGATTAAAATGCTACGTTGATGAAATGTGTTCAATATTTTACACTTGATGTATATATTTTATCGAAATATTCGCATCTCATACGAATGTATACTATACTCTGTTTTTCCCATCTCGAGACAGTGACGTAACCGCGTATTCTACTAATTGCATCACATAACGCGCGCGCATACTCGCGGCGCTGGCGTACAAACACGAGCGTTGAAAGGCGGAAGATACACACGCGTGCGTAAAAGCTGCGCCTGTTCAGTTACGTCACTGTCTCGAGATGGCCAAACAGAGTATAGTACTTATTTTTCAACTTATACGTTTGATAATATTTTATCATTATGCTATTACAAAACCATTCTTTTATGTTGAAGTTGTAACAGTACTACTTTGTAGATAATAAGCATTTATAATCTATCATTATATGTAAGTATAAACATGATAAATGAAGTGTGTGTCCAAATGTGGTAAAATCCAAAGGCCTCTTTATGTCATGTTAAGTCAAATTTTTATTTAAGCAATATTTGGAGCAGGCATTTCTCGGGGTCGTTTCAAAGCAGTTACATTAAGAAACTGTTTTTGTTTTATATCCAAGAAAAACAGTTTAGATATTAAGTCAGTTGAATTGTGAACAAAATTTTAACAAACAGCAGCCATTGGATTTAAAACCACTTTTGGAAATATATTCACAGCATACGGTTAAGGTGGTGATACTGGTGGCAGAATCGGTAGTAGGGTTACAAGCGTAAATTAGTATATTTTTTATAAAATAAACACTTTTGGTTTAAATAACTTTATGTATATCTGTGTATTTTGTTTGAATGTAGATGTGTGTATTTCAATTCCATTCGTTTCTAACACATTTCTTATTGTCCACAATCACAATTGATTTCATCCATATTTTAATAATTATAACGAATCCAATAAATCTGATTCATTATAAATACACCCCTTTGAGATCGCCTTTTATCCAACAGGAAAAATGTTGTTGTTTTTATCTCGTATTGGATGTCAACCTCCGTTGGCTTAAACCATGTCATCATTTAATAATTGGATTTCAATAAAAAGTAGAATTACATTAAAAAAAAATCACAATTTTTTTCCCCTTAAACAATGAGAAAAATCCATCATCAAAAGTGTGACCAATTAGGCAAGTCAACCCCTTTCGTAGTATGTACAATGGTACTTCACATAGTAAAGGTAGAGTAACACGACAGTGGAAGATCACATATTTAAATAGGCTAAAAGGGAAATTATTTGTATTCTTATCATATCATGCTAAGTTATTCTTATTATTATCATTGCTTATGGCAGAAATTGAAGTTGACTTACAAGTCCAATTTCTAAGTCTAAATGTACTACTCTGACAATGATTGGTATAAATACATTATTGACATGATTGGTGCTTTCCTACCACAGCCTCTTAACATGCTGAGGCTTTCTCATGAGAACACTGAGCAAGATTGAACATTGCACAGAATTATTCATGCATCAAATGTGTGGTTTATGCAGCTATTAATTATTTGTGCCAGAATGAAGAGGAATACCAAACTAATATTTGCTATATTGTTATTGATAGATGATTTACAATATTTATGAACGCAAAGTATTGAAATGTAAACCATTTTCTGGTTTGTATGTGTAAATCCCATTGTACAAACTAGTAAATGATATGGTTTACGCAAATTACGCTAGCGGTCTTATTTTTGATTGGATTAATCCCAGATTGTCAGAATATTATCATTTATAATTGGGCTTTGCACTGACGGTGAATTGGTCGTGGTCCAGTGGTTTTGAAAAAGTTTAAAAAAACCGCCATGAAACAGAGTCCTTTTTTATTCACCCTGTACTGCTTTTCGTAAAGATATGAATCCCCTTAAGTAATGTAACAAAAAGCATTAAATCGTGACGTGACGCAGTTCTCCTTTGTTAGATATCATATCAAAGATAATATTGGAAAGTGTCCACGTGATAGGTGGATAATAAATAGAAAAATGTGATTGATACTAAATTCCTGCAGGGCAGTGTAATAAATTATACACTTGGCAGAATGCATCGCATCGCTTGGTTATTGTTGCCAAGTGCAAATGTGCCCGGGAATTATGGTGTTACCTATTACATCACACAATAGCATAGCACAATGCATAGTCGTCTTTTTGAACTCTTCACATACCGTAGGCTACTATCATCTAAATGTTATCATTATCACTGACAATGTACAGTCAATTTAAACAATGTGTCTTCTTCATAATTTGAAAAATGAATGACTACATGCTGATAAGTGTCGTATTCATAATAAAGTAGAACAATAAGTTTTGATCATTATATTTTCATATTATGTAATATGTGTCTACAACCTACTTCAACATTAATTTCAAGCTATGTCAATCGACTAAATCTGAGCTTATGCGATAACAAAGCAACAGCGAGTATTTAAATTGGCCAATGCAAATGTTGGCAACAGATATTATGTTATTACTCACATCATTACATTTTTTATTAGCCTTAAAATATACGAAAAGAATATCCGTCACAGACAATTTTACTTTTCTACCTGCTATTTCACATTGCACACTACTATTTCTCCAGGTTAGAGCGGTAGGGAAAGGGGGAAATAACAAACAATAATGATGGCCTCTTCATTTTAACAATTGGAATTTCACAGAGAGAGGAAGAGTAACAAAAATATCAGATACTTCGCCGATTAAAGAAAAAGTTCGGACGGTTTGTTTACTAATACTACCAGGTCTAAGTATTCTCATGGCAGGTAGTACTATACTACCATGGTATTCTATTTCTCTATTCACTTATACTATTAGTACCATTTTAACATGCTTCACCAACCCGCACACACTACTGAATTTTCATTATAAGTATAACAATTACAACATGTATGATGGATTGTTGTACAATACCAATGAATTATGGGGGAAATCCACAATGATGATGAAACAGAAATGTTAACCTATAAATTGACCCTGGACGTGGCATATTGTCTAACTAAATACAGAATTGTTATTGTAAACCATTTCGTGTAGTTTATAATCAGATGATAGTAATAATACACAGAGTCTTGCTATGAATATACTAAGCGTATATCAGGTGTATTTATTTATTTGATTTATTGATTGATTTGTTTATTTGGCCATACACTTTTGGAACAGTGGCATCAGTCTCCTCGACCGATGCGCCCTTAAATCTGGCCTATCTGCACCTGTTTACTTGATGACAGACAGAGTTAATGGAGAAACTGTAATATTGTCAAATTCCTAATAGAACTGGATTTGGCTAGAAACCCAGAGTGGTAGTTCGCCTTTAAACACAATATTTTCAAATGTATAGAAAATAAAGGTAGAATTTATACAAATATTTACATGATAACATGCAAGGTAAATGCTACGTGCGGTCCATGTAAACTTACTCAGTCATTGTCGGTTTTAATATTCAAGACGCACTCATGTGTGTCGGACTGTTGGGTATCAAGTAAAAAAGTTTGTTTGTCCCAAGTTAACTTTACAAAGTGCATCGCGTGTTTATATTTGTTGTGTTTGTTGTGATGTGATATACAGAGTATATCAAAAAAATTGGACTCTGTTTCATGACGGTGTAATTCTTATTATAATCATTTGACCATGACTAATTTAGTGTCAATGTGAAGCCCAATTAATTATTATGATATCCTGAAAATATGAGATCAATCCGATGAAAAAAAGGAAAACTAGCGTACTTTGTGTAAACCATGTCATTGGTTTGTACAATGGGAATTCACACAGTAACAGTCGAGTAACATGAAAGTGCTCGATTTGTAACTCAATGAACCATCCACAGTGGGTTCGAGAACTGTTTAACAAAACTTTTTTAATTTGCACAGAATATGCATGCATTTGTTTTGCAGATTTTTTTAGCCAGTATTAATTTGTGCCAGAATTAAATGGATTACCAAACTAAAATTTGCTATTGACTGATAGATTATGTACTATGTTTACAATTATAATAATTATAACGTATTGAAACGTTAACCATGTTATTTGGTCTGTACATGTAGATCCCATTGTACATACCAGTAAATGACATGGTTTAGGCAAAGTACGCTAGTTTTCTTATTTTGCATCGGATTGATCTGATATTTTCAGGATATCATAATAATTCATTGGGCTGTACATTGAGACCAAATTGGTCATGGTCCAATGATTATATTAAGAATTACACCGTCATGAAACAGAGTCCTATTTTTTTGATACACCCTGTATAGTGGTGAAAACATCGGTAACACTATACCACAAATAACCTAAACACATGAATTTAAAAGGTGAGACCGTCTCAATCATAGTGATTCGCCTCCCAGGTCTAAATTCCAGTTGATCCCAGTTGAAAAGATGCTCATTTTTCGTATTAAACCAACTGTTTGAACTGTTTGAACTGTTTGAACTGTTTGAACTGTTTGAACTGGAACTTAACTGGATTTCAATACCAGTTCAAACACCAGTTGAAAAGTTGTCCATTTTCCATATTAAACCAACTGGTTTAACTGTTTGTAACTGGGTCTTAACTGGTTTGAACTGTATTTAATTTGAAACCAGTTCAACTGGGCTCAACTGGAATTTAGACCTGGACTGTCCTTACGATTTACGTTAAAATTCCGCGACACAATTTTCTTGCCTCGATATTTGGTTCTACCTATGAGTAAGATATTCATGAAATCACCAATATTAAACCTGTTGAACAGCTTTGCGTAGTTTAATAGGTGTTTAATCAGTTGAACGGTGATGAGCTTTAATCCTTTCATGAGTATCTTACTCATAGGTAACACCTCAAATTGCCCTTTTTTATTATCTGTAAAAAAGCAGTCAAAATGTTACTAAATCTTGGTGGAAACTAATACGAGAAACTAACAAAAACGTTGTTTTTGGCCTGATTGTTTACATCATGGTCTATTGCAGCCTTTAAAACTGAACTTACCTTTGGTTATTATCAATAACTAATCAACCATCAAAACTTACGTATATGTTATGTATGTATGTACATGGAAACAAAACCGTAAGGTCACAATTCATGATGTCGAGTTGCCATTAAATTAGCCCGTGAATATTATCGTGGTAGGATACGCGTTAGTTTGGATTTGTACAAAATACTATGCAATCGTTGTGAACTTTGCCGAAGGATGAGTTACGTTTGGATGCTGCGTATTTTAGAGTTAAAAGTTCAACGTGTTTTACCGTATAGTTGGATCGTTGACGTTCGAAATTCTTAACTTAATTTCGGGCGTTGTCAACTGCACTGATCGTGGTTCAATGGTAATATCTATCAGGTTGGGTGTCATGACAAGTTGAGGAATAACCTGATACGTATTATCCATAGAATCTGAGCCGAAGGAAGATATCGCCCACAATGAGCGTCAATTCTTAAGTAGTTTAGGACAAATAACCAACTGTGTTTTAGCAGATTCTAACTAGGAAAGTCAGCAGAAGTTTCCAAGTTCCACTATGGGTGGACGACTACTGCGGGTGAATTATTTTGGAGTATTATTGGTAGTGGCAGCCATTTTGAATCTCAACGGAGTGAACGCACAAGGTAACATTGCATTTAAATATCAATTTTAAGGATTATACCTCCAATTTCAAGATGAAAATATCTCCATACATACAGATTGTAAAAAATACTATGCGAAATGCAAATACAAGTATACAAACATTTTCTGAACATTTAATTTAAGACCATGTCAAACCTTAGCGATTGGTTTAGCAAATAGTTATGGAAGTAATTATAATTTTACAGACACCATTTTCAAATTAAGGTGTGTCCATATTTTTCTTTTCAAACAACAAACTTGGATCACTATTAATAGGTATAGCATGCACAAAATTCAAATGCACTGAAAGTGTACAAAATTAGTCTCATTTTGTAGATATTGCAAAAGTAGAAATTTGGTAAAAAATCATGCAAATAGCTAGGTTGTACGGTTCTCAATATATTGTCCGTTGATCATTGGAAAATATGACCGGAAATCTGCCAAAAAGTGCCATTTTGGGCCAAAAATGACATTAGCAGGGTTACACCCTTCTTATTATAAAACCATGTAGGCCTACATACAGTGGCTACAAAACGCAGAGGCAAGATACAGGCCATAGGTTTATCCATTTCTATTAAAATCAGACATGATATTTATTTCATATTTGTACAGCAGACTCCAGAATATGCCATTTTATTCAAAATTCATAATCGCAACTCAGAAGATCGTCAAAAAATGACTAAGTCCAGCTAATTAATATGCATAACGTGAATATCTGAAGTTCTTCAAGCAGTAGAAAGATGAGCTTTGGGTACACTGGTTACCTGTGACAAGACGTATATTAAAATGTAAAACTGAGTTAATTATCTCATTAAATATGCAAATGAGCTCATTATGTATTCAAATTTCGCATATGCAAATTAGGTCAGTTTGACCGAATTTTTTAACATAAGATTATTTCTGAACATATTCTCTAGCCATTTTCAGTATGTTGCTATTGATTAGTGCCATTGCAGTAAGCTCACCATAACAAGTTTATTCTGTGTTTCTGGGTATTTTTCTGGTGTGATGCACATGCACTCAATGGATATACAAACTAAGCATATCAGCCAAAAGTAGAGAGTTTTTATTACCATCTGGTACCTTCTACTTTTCAAATTTTCAAATCGGGCAATAATATCAAAATCTAGAGCAAATTCCCAAAAAAGTATGTAACTAGCCACAACTCAGCCAAACAACCTTCAATTGATTTGTCTGAAGCAATGCCATGTACAGAGAGGTCATAGCTACCATAGCAAGCTCAGTGCCAAATAAGGAGTGCATCGTAACAGAATGGTCAATTATTTTTTCAATGCTGATCTGCATGGCTTAGTGTGGGTACCAAGTGTGTGATTTTTCAAGCAAGGCATAAAAGTGCTTGCAAAGAATTAAAAAAACAAAAACTTCCAGGTGTAGAATAATCACCAAACTTCAGATTCAGAAAGAGAAAAGATCAATCTAATTAATGGTGAAGAGTGTACATTTTTACCTGAAAACAAGTAAATTCACCGGAGTGTGCACACACTCTGTGTGGCAGACTCTAGTGTAGCAAAAGTGCTATACCTACTATTAACCCAAATTTTAGGCAAAACTATAGCATTTACTCAAATACAGCATCAGCGTAATTATCGGATTTACCCCCCAGGCTGCGTCCTTAGGAAATTCCTCGGTATCAAAGTGAAATATTTATCACAAAATGTGCTTGAGTGGAAGTTTGGGTAGATGTTTACTCAACTTACATACGAGGGTCATTCAATAAGTTCTACCTCCCACCACATATTCTTTGTTATTATATAAGCCGGTCTTATGAAATATTACACAATTGAAGCTTGGAACCTCAATCTACAAATACATTATAAATTGATCTGAGTAATGGTGTACTTTTCTGCAGATGCAGTGAAAACAAAACTTCCATTTAGTGTGACGGAAACGGATAAAAACAGCAAAATATCGCGGACGTGCTATTCATTTGACCTATTTTAAGAGATAATATTGGGCAATTATAACCGTTCTATATCAGATATCTCTTTAACAGACTATAAACAATAAAGGAGACTGGTTCCTTAGGATAAAATATATGCCCTCCGATTGGCCAGAACCAGATCGGGACAATCCTTTTAAGTTTACCCCACTTTGATCATATCTCAGCCCAGAATGTACTTATTTTTAGAGTTGTGATTTAAATCTAAATGGCTACACCCAGCTGTTGGGTTTTTGAGGGGGAGGGGGGCGTCCATTGGACCAATCAGTTAGTATAGGAAGTGTTTGCCCTCATGTGAAATATTGGAACTTGTCCGAATATGTCATATGATGTCACCAATCAAACAATCAAACAACAGGAATAATTATAAGTGTTATTAAATGTGCATTCTTTCCATATCAATTTGTATGTGATCATGTGATGGGAGGGTAATGGGTTATATTATAAAAAGTGTTTATTTTTAGGGCTGTAGATCAAACCAAAAGCAAAAACAATGTTTAGGGTATATGTTGGATTTTTTTGGTTTCAAGTCAAGGTCAGACTTGAGGACATCATTTTTACAAAATTCTACTTAAACCTTTTTCCATGTGCATTAGTTAATTTATTTAATTGGATGGACCATTCCAACAAAGAACATGAAATGTTTCAATTTCAATTTTAAAGACTGCTTTACTGACAGCTACCCATTGCACATGGAAAAAGAGTATAGAACTTGAACTCATGACAAAATACCTATATCATTTTGTGGAATATATCTATTTATGTCATTTAAGCTTGAAAAGAATCGAAAGAATGCGTTGAAAAGAACAAAAAAGAGATTAACTGATGTGTGTGTGTGTGACTTAATCATTTTGCTTCTTGCTTCGTGCATTTTAAAAGTTTTACTTTCATACTGAGAGGATTGGACCAAACCGATTTTGCTTCCTCATGTTTGCTGAAGCATATCTCCCGTTCTAAATAACCAATTGGAACGGAAAAATGAAAGCTTATTTACTCAGCTTACATAATACATTATTATTATTACAAGATTAGATCCGTGTGTTCCTGTCCTTTTAAGATGTGCCCGGAGTGTTAACATTTTTTTGGGTCACCCTGTATATTACAACTTCCTTCCATCATAGGCCTATATAAAAAGCCAATATTGATTGGTGAAAATAAAGTGATTGCTTTTCTATAAAATATCGGTCAAAAGTACACACCAGATCGCACCAAATGGGTTCGAAAATTGAAAACAAATCCGATTCTGGGGGGGGGGGGGGGCTTTTAAACCATCTATACTTAAATTAAATATCAGTATATTATATATGCTCAACATCTTTCTTGCTTGATAAAAAACAAAATATTGATTGGAAATGAAGAGGCGGCTTTTCGATAAAATATTAGGCAAAAGTATACACCAAATCGCACCAAATGAGTTCGAAAATTGAAATATTTTTCACTTGCGAGGGGGCACCTCCCCTTCACATTCCCCCTGTCCGCGCTTTTAAACCATGTATGACAAGGTTCAAGATTTGACCCCGGTTTGACTGACAAAAGTGTGTCAAAATTATTTGAGGGTGAAAATAGCAATAAATTATACCTAGATGGATTATTTTAAAGGTAAAACTATCTGCAGTTTCAGAATTTGTAACTTATACTTCATAATTTTACGCTTTTCGGGCTAAAAATGGCCGAAAATGGCCGTTTTCGCGTTACAAAATTTTCCTTACCTCATAAAGAAGAGCTCATTGTACATCCAAAGCCTTAAATAATGAGCCATTCATCACTTGTATGCATAAGTTTGACCACTTATCATTCTGAAAAACACAATTACCTTACCCATTTATAACGTCTTGTTCTTGTGACTTTCGCCATAAATTTGCCGGCGGCGTTACAAAAGTTGCCCAAAAATCGCTTCTGACATTCATAAAATTCGAATAGAGTGTCTTACAAATTAGTTTTACCACCCATTTTCTTCAAAATTTAAAGAGCTAAATGATGGTACTAAATATGCAGTGGTTCCACTTATTTTGTAATACAGAAAATGATAAACCGCTACCCCTACCCCTTATTTTTAAAAGTGTGTAAAAAATACCGGATTTTTTTTTAAATATCTGAGTTTTTTATATTATGCATTGGATTCTAAAATCCTTCGAACTTGACGTGCCCAGGATACTTGGCTTTTACAAGTTCAAAGGTGTTTTTTTAGTCCAATGAATGTTTTGAAAACTCAGATTTTTTTAACAATTCAAATTTGCTCATATTTTAGGGTCGGGCACACATTTCAGCGCATGTAATCCAATTGGACCAAAAATGTTAATGCATTTTATCATATTTCTATTTTTAGATTTGGATTCTGCACAAAATTTCACTATAGAAGAAGTATATTTCATCACTTTGGTGATAACTTTAATTTTTGCACTATTTGTCAGTCAAACCGGGTCGGATCTCGAACCTTGTCCTATACTGAAATATAAGAAAATATCAGTATGCTCAACGCATTATACAACCAGAAATAGCGCAAACTAGGACGATCATTTACATGCGATAAGGCAATCACTGAAGCGAGAACTGTCAATCAATCAACACCACCTGATATCAACTCGTTTCAATATTCATGCTAACCACCGCGTGATTGATTGATATGATTGATATGATAATAATAATAATAATACTGAACATTTATAATGCGCGCAAATCTGCCGAAGCACTCATGGCGCAGTGAGCAAATAAACAACAACAAAAAACAATGAAACCAGAGCAGAGAACATTATACATATACAAATAATGCATAAAAAAGCAACAATTATACAATGCAATAATATGATTGATATGATTGATATGATTGATATGATTGATATGATTGATATGATTGATATGATTGATATGATTGATATGATTGATATGATTGATATGATTGATATGATTGATATGATTGATATGATTGATATGATTGATATGATTGATATGATTGATATGATTGATATGATTGATATGATTGATATGATTGATATGATTGATATGATTGATATGATTGATATGCTGTCAAGTATAAGCGTGTCGAATATTATTATGTGCAATATCTGTGCCATTAATGTGTTTTTACGGCGATGAAAATTATCGCGTCTCACCTCGTCTGGGTTACTATAACCATGATATACTTTTTCGCATGTGAATTTGAGCCCAAGGAAGCGGGGTTTTGGGATACTTCTCCAATGATTATAGTAGGTATAGCACATTCGCTACACTAGGGTCTGCCACACAGAGTGTGTGCACACTCAGGTGAATTTACTTGTTTTCAGGCAAAACTGGTTTGAAAAAACTTAATAATTTATAAATGTACACTCTTCACCATTAATTAGATTGATCTCTTCTCTATCTGAATCTGAAGTTTGGTGATTATTCTACACCTGGTAGTATTTTTTTAAACAAAATCTTTGCAAGTACTTTTTATGCCTTGCCTGAAAGTCACACAATTGGGTCCCATTGACAGCCCACACTAAGCAATGCAGCTTAGCATTGAAAAACACCCATACCAATAATTGACCATTCTGTTATGATGCACTCCTTATTTGGCACTGAGCTTGCTATATATGGTAGCTATGACCTCTCTGTACATGACCCTGCGTCATACATATCAATCGAATGTTATTCGGCTGAGTTGTGGCTAGTTACATAATGTTGGGAATTTGCTCTAAATTTTGATATAATTGCCCGATTTGAAAATTTGAAGGCCCAATTTGAAAGGTAGAAGGTACCAGATGCTAGTAAAAACTCTCTACTTTTGGCTGATATGTTTAGTTTGTATATCCATTGAATGCACACCAGAAAAAGACCCCAAAACACAGAATAAGCTTGTTATGGTAGCTTACTGCAGACCTCTCCACAGCAATTGCACTGATCGATAGCAACATACTGGAAATGGCTAGAGAATATGTTCAGGAATAAACTTATGTAAACAAAATGCGAGTCAAACTGACACAATTTGCATATATGCCAAATTTGAATACAAAATGAGCTCATTTGCATATTTAATGAGATAATTAACTAAATTTTACATTTTAATATACGTCTTGTCACAGGTAAACAGTATACCAAAGCTCATCTCTCTACTGCTTGTAGAACTTCAGATATTCACGTTACGCGTATTAATTAGCTGGACTTAGTCATTTTTTGACGATTTTCAGAGTTGCGATTATGAATTTTGAATAAAATGGCATATTCTGGAGTCTGCTGTACAAATATGAAATAAATATCATGTCTGATTTTAATAGAAACTGATAAACCTATGGCCAGTATCTTGCATCTGTGTTTTGTAGCTACTGTATGTACATAGTTTTATAATTAGTAGGGTGTAAACTTGCTAAAATGTCAGTTTTGACCATGAATGGCACTTTTTGGCAGATTTCCGGTCATATTTTCCAATAATCAATGGACAACATCTTGAGAACCGTACAACCTTTTTGCATGATTTTTTTACCAAATTTCTACTTTTGCAATTATCTACAACATGAGACTAATTTTGTACACTTTCAGTGCATTTGAATTTTTTGGGTGCTATACCTAATTATAGACTCCCTGGTTCAGTTAACCCTAATCTACCCCCACCCCCCCCCCCCCCCATCTTTGTCCATTTACAGTTAAATATCACCAGTTCTTATTTTCTGTCATGTATCACCATGATGCCTTTATCCTAAGGCATATCATACGTACATCATCATAAAGACAAATGTTCAAGCTTTGAATTGATAATACAATTTATACAATTTTTTAATATTATGGTAATTAGGCTATTGAATATTAATGAGTTTTGGTGGAAGATTTGACAACAAAAAATATTTTAGTTTTGAGCTATCAAAATAACAATAAACAATATGCTTCATTTCATATATAAATACAACACAAAGGTCAAGTTCTTGCCAAAGAAGAAACAAGTATCGAAATATCTCTAAATTAAAGCACTGATGGTATTTTTTGTGAATGAAATTGATGGTATTTTGGCCCTATTTAGCAGGTGAATTGGGGTCAAGTGACCACCATTTAACACCTTTTTCAATCCACTCCCCTCCTCATTTCTTCCACATAAATCAGTTGTAAGAAACCCATACGTCCCTACAGTAAGCAATAACCCACCTGCATGCTTATCAAATATCAAATATAGCGCCATCTGTTGGGCAAATATGCACTTCGTGCAATATTGAACGAAATTGGCCTGGGGAGTAGATAAGGGTTTAACACTATATTACCAATATTTACTTCCAGTCTGTCAGGCGGAGGATAAGGAGCTTATGTTTACTGGCGGCAACCCAGATGACATTATATGGAGAGTTTCATGGGTACCAGGGTGCACAGATCAGATTAGGTTTTCAGTAAAGCTCGAAACGGCCGACGCGGTAGCAAGGATATATCTGACAACGGAACCTTCCACTCGGGCAGCTTTAGCTACTCCGTTTTATGTAATCAATCTAGGATGGGATGACCCGGCTGATAGTAAGTACAATACCAGGGGCCTCGACACTGAGATTCCCGTCGGATTTTATTGCGATATAACATGCAAACCCTCATTTAAACATCTTACATTTGATGGAAAACCATCCAAAACAGTGACGTTAATGAATATACAATGAATAATCATATCAATTAATATCTAAAAGGCCAAAAAGGCGTCATTTTTAGAGTCGAAAATGAAAAGTACCAGACGATGGTGAACACGAACGGCCGTAATTTTTGAATCTCTGTTGGTTTCAATGTTATATGGATTTTGATTATAATATGACCAAAGAAAATTCATCCCACGTTGGAACTAAAGTATTTAATTCTAAAACCGCTGGAGTTGGATAACCAACCCCAATGTCAGTATCTGAAACATTTTTCGGAAACTTGCACTACATTGGAAACTTGCACTAAAAGGAGGCCACTTTGCGCTAAATATAATCATTTGAACCTTAAAAGGTGGAAATACCAGTATTTATATTTTGTAACAATCTATTTTAAAGACCTCGAGCTTTAGACAGCTGCTCTCTTTAGGCTACCGGAATGCAATGATCCAACGAGTTTATGGAAATTGAAACAGCAGTTCGAGCTATTTAGTTATAGGCATGCGTTATTTGAACAATAAACACGAAGCCAAAAGTTGGACTAATTTTATTCAACAGCGCCCGGGCATCGTTCGGGGGACCGTTTGATCATCACTCGGGTCGTTTCAGTAGCGAAATAGGTAATACCACAGATAGTGTAAAACACTAATTTTAGACCAATCACAGCTGTTGTTATTTCCGATGGCTGTTTTTATAGAATACCATTTCGTCAATGTTTATCGACAAACAAATTTCACTCCGAGTTTTTAAAAAACCAGTAGCTGCGATTACTCTTTACCATCTTGTGGGTCTAGTTGATTCTCTCATCATAACACCGGTCAGATTTGACCAACGGGGAATGATGCAACTACAGGTGGTCAGATATTTTTATTAATATTTTAAACTTTTCTGAATACAATTAGTTATCATGACTTGTGCCTAATGGTTCTTTTAGTCTAGAATCAAATTTAAAGCTTCTCTTACCTGAAGTACATCTGGTACCTGCATACCGATACATCAGGGATGACATGTAATGTCATGATATACACCTAGCACAAAAAGGCCCTAACCAGGTGCTTTGATGTTGGCTAATTCAAAATAGATAATCGGTACCAAAAATCTGAGATATACATTAAAATGAACAAATTTCTTTTCCGCAATTTGATTTCCATTCAAAAAAAAGATCGAATGGATACTTTTAAAGTTATTGCGATTTCAAAGACCACGCATAACAACAGCAAAGTTGCACTAGAAATGGTTTTCTATGGAATATCATTGATTGCGGTATAAAGGGTGTGACTACAGCGTGTCCCAAAAAACTGGGTTCAAAAGTTTGCGAGCTTATAACGAAATAAGAAGGAAACATGGATAGTTTATATTTAAGGATATCAAACAAAGTATACCTGACCTTAACTGGGTAATTTTGGAGACCAATCCAATGTAAACCTTTTGAAATACAAAGATTATAATAGGGCGTGGTCAGAACCCATTTGTCCCGATTTAAGGATAAAACCATCCGTGCATTGCATGAAACTGTGCGCTATGTGCAGTATTCCCGGCATGGGGTGTTTTCTCCGAAATCGGACTATAACAAAGAACATTTTGTTTTAATGTTTATGTAAATAATGAACTTGTATTTTTGCAATATGACCAAGATGATTTTGTTTACTGCCCAAGTCGTTGTAAAAAATGAATGCAAAGACAAAACTTTGATCAAGTCACAACAATGCGCAATTACAACACATCGGGTGGGGTGTTCCTTGAAAAGTGGGACAAATGGGTTTTAACCACGCTCTATTAAAATCTTTGTATTTCAAAAAGTTTATATTGGATTAATCACAGAGTTTAACCAATTAAGGTCAGGTATATTTTGTTTGATATCCTTAAATATGAACTATCCATGTTTCCTACTTTTTTAGTTATAAGTTCGCAAACTTTTGAACCCAGTTTTTTGGGGACACGCTGTATAGTAGATTCATAAACTCTGGCGTATCGGTTTCGATTTTGGACCTCGTCCATTGGGCGTTAGAGGAACCCATTTTGACCAAATGAAACAGCGGTACTTTTATAGTAGATGTTATTATTTGCGCTCCATAATCAAATGCTATTCATGATAGTGTGGCTTTAGTGAATAGGGCTGATCATGTAGCTTTACAAATCACGACAACCAAATACTTAATCCAACAGCTTGAAATCCCTTTGGAAGCGGTCACCACAGTAATAAAAATCGACCATCATCGACCTTATCATTGCTTACAGTTTTCGAAAGAAAACATTCATGTTTGTCAACCTATTCTTAATTTAGTGGATAATCAAGTTTCACTTTTATTATTTTCCTTTTTTTATTATGCACGTGAAATAAAGGAAACTTTAAACTAAAAAAGACCCGTTCTACGTATTCATTTGTGAGAAAAAACGAATTAATTCAATCATCATTTTTTTGTATAAAACCAGGTACAAAACCATTTGGCTTAGATGGAAAAAAGGTTATATCAACCAAGATGATAAGACACTGATTATAAACGTTACTTTATGTATTTCGGGCTATGAGACAACCTGAAAACCTTTATCAATTTATTTGAATAACAACACATCTTCTTTATCAAAAATACGCGGGCAATTGACAACACCTGTTTGCAGGCAAATTCAATGCAGATAATTTTGCCGCAAGTTCCCAGTAGTCACTATAGTGCAACAGAGCATAAATTATCAAATATTGAATTATAAATATAGTGCCTCCTGAGTATTGTACAACCATGAAAATGTCAATCCTAAGTATGTGTATCATATATAATCAAAATAGCTTTGTTCTCTGTGTTGTCTTTGTATGATTATCAGCATTGTTACATTTCTTATTAAACCTAATTTCGGACTGGTCAATACTTGATTATTCATACACACTAATCCAACCAGCTACTGGCTACTAACTTTTATGGCCTTGACTATTTATACTTACTACAGGCCTTTATGGTGGTACCTGTACGTATATACAGGCTTGCATGTCAGCACACGGTCACCTAAAGTAACATACACAATTATGCTTAAAACCCTTGACCGCACACTGCTGAATGGCATTTCAATTTTTTAGTAGCGCGGATTTCAAAACATTGGTCCCTTAGCGTGAGCATGTGCTTGAAGATTGCTTCTATTGTTTGCGTGCATGGCTGGACAAATATTAATAGACTTTTGCCAAATATGTGCACAGTTGTACAGTTGTATAAAATACATTGTTATTGTTAGAAAAGTTGCAAAATTAATGTAACTAAAGTTTTGATTATTATTACAGAAAAAGACAAATGAAATTGAGAAATGTGGCTTGACCATTTTATTAAGCAACATTTAGGGATTAGTTTGAAACCTTACATAACTTAATTGAGTATACGAAAAAGTGGTTCAAAATTATTCCATTTAACGCCTAATTAATTGATTAATTATGCGCATAAATTAATTACACAGCAAACATGTTAACGAACGGCTTGACATATTTGTGTGGCTAACCATAAACATCGTTCTCTGTGATTATAGTGTTTATTGCATGTTTAATTCATGAGAAAAATACAAAAACACCATTTGTGGTTTTTAAAAATATACCAAATGTTTGGAGAAATATATTTTAAATACTAAAGGGATATTGAATTATCTGCTCAGACCATTGTTGTGAGCACATCTTAAATGGAATAAAATTAAAATTTGATACCTAGCAAGTCTGGTTTGGATACATAGTACTACTTAATAATTTCAACGAGTTTTTTTTAAAAAGTAAAGATAAATGTGAACTTTTTCTCAGACAGAATTGTTGACAATGATGGGAACTTCATATCCTGCTAATTTGGTGTTAATGGCATGTATAGTTGCTGGAAATTACAAAAAGCACATTTTTAATGTATTTCTTTATAATATGCTAATTATATGCAAATAAGGTCAAACTATTTTTTTCTCTATGACATTGAATCACTAAGTTGTATTCTATAATATAATAATGTCTCCTTGTCTTACATATGTTACTTTTTGAATTAGAGCGTAATTTCAATAACATGCACTTTTGGTAATTTATGCTCTGTTGTACTGTAGGTCTAATAATAGTTGTTCACCCTATCTTTACATAGTGGTGAATACGTCACAATAGTACAGGCACTGATGATGACAAGGTATTACCCATGCATATTACGATTAAAATTCGAGTGCCTACTGCCTCCCCCTCTTTTGCTTCTGTTACCTCGACTGAAATGGTAAATCGGCCAATGTCTGCGAATCAACTATAGCTGTGAAGATTAAACGTCTGTTGCTGATTAGCTGCGAGTCTTTACACCCACATTTTCACTGCCTAACCACATGCTAAATCAATGATATCCCAAAGAAAACCATTTCTAGTGCAACTGGGCTGTTGTTATGAGGCGGTCATTGAATTCGCCATAACTTTAAAAGTATCCATTCGATTTTTTTTGAATGATCAAACTGTGAAGAAGAAATGTGCTCATTAAATGTTTATCTCAGATTTTTGGTACCGATTATCTATTTTGAATTAGCCAACATCAAAGCACCTGGTCAGGGACTTTTTGTGCTACAATCTTGGAAAAAAGTCTTGGAACACTTGCGTGTGATTAACGGAAAAGTGTCACCCCCGTGTCACCCCACTCCCCCGTACAATGTTGGCCAAGGCTAGTGTCCCAGAGTGTCCCAACATTGATTGATTGCTCATTTGAACAATTTCCTTTTAAAACAGAAGACATGCACACAATACCTAACGCGTGTGCTCAGCGTTCGCGTTCAAGGACTTTTTTCCAAGATTGTAGGTGTATAATTGTACTGCACTGTGTAGCGATGATATGTCTACTATAAAGTACTTCCTTCACCAATTTGGCCACTATAGTCGGGTATATAATATACAGAGGGTTAGTGTGCATCCGCCCCTCCAGGACTCCCCCAAACCAACTTTTTTTTAACCTTCCTATCATGATCCTAAGACTTAATCAGGATGTTACTAACAGTATTTTCATAATGCTAAGGGCTTATGCAAGATGGCGTCCAAAATGACCGCCATAACTGGTCAAATCTCATAAAATGACATATAGCAATCAGATTGTATGGTGAAAGTATAGTTTTAATAGTGGGATGTATGCAGTGGCGTAGCTCAGGGGGGGGGGGGGGGGGGGCAAATGCCCCCCCTGACGGGAAAAACCCATTTGTGCCCCCGCCCCCAAAACCCATTTGTGCCCCCGCCCAGCCCCTCTAAAAAAAATTAATAAGGGGAAAAAAAAGAAAATAGGGAAAAAAACCGAGATTGCGTGCGGGGTACTTGTTTTGTGTGGGCATATTCAGCTGAAATAGTCAAATATAAGGCAAAATTGTACATATAGTACATGTACTGTGCGATTTTTTTTTGACCGTGCGATTTTTTTTGACCCCCCCCCCCCACTTACGTGAAAATCACGAGTTGGTGACTTGGAAAAAATTTGGGGCAACCTTTTACGAAAATTTCAGAAATCTTGCCCCCCCCCCCCCTGAAAAAAATCCCAGCTACGCCACTGGATGTATGTATTAGACCACTAGACACTCATTTCCAGAACTTTTGTTTTGTTAACACACATAAATCCAAGATCCAAAATGGCCGCCCAAATGGTAAATTTCCATATATTGGCATATATAAACCAACATGTATGATCAGAGTACAGTTTTTACAATGGAATGTATGTTTTAGACCACTAGAAACTCAAATCTAGTATTTTTGCTCTTTTAACATACTTTAAAACCAAAATGGCCGCCGAATTAATGGCAACAAATGGTCAAAAGTGGTCAAAATTACATAAAATAGCTTAATATCAACTGAACCGAAATGTATGATAAAAATATAGTTTTAACGATGGGGTGTATATGTTTTAGACCGCTATTAACTCATATCTGGCTGCAATGATTGTCAAATTCCATAAAATGAGATAATATCAACTTCAGTAAATGTATGATGAAAATATAGTTTTAATGATGGGATGTATGTATGAGAACACTAGTAAGTCATATCTATAGTATTTGTGCTTTGTTAACATACTTATAAATCCAAAATGGCCTCGAAAATGGGTCCCAAAATGACTGAACAAATTGTCGAAATTCGATAAAATGGTATAATATCAACCAAAATGTATGATAAAAATATAGTTTTAACATTGGGATGTATGTATTAGACCACTAGTAACTCATATCCAGTATATTTGCATTGTAATAACCTACTTTAATCCAAGGTGGCCACCGAAATGGCCGCTGTAAATGTAAAAATAGTCTACATGAGTGTATGTCAGCAATACGGATTAAATTTTCTCGAGTACACGTGACTAACAAGAGGCCGCCATTGATGAGGCCACCCATTGCGCATGGCTTATGGATTTCCTTTTCGAATGGCAATTTTGCACAAATTGCAAAGCGATTGTTTAATAAGCTTACATTACAAACGAAACTTACGAGAAAAAAACAAATAATGCAGATATTATTTACAGTCATTATTTCCGCCCAGAAGACACATTTCAACACACAGACCACGCGATACGTAATCCTGATGCCTTGCACACAAAATCACCAAAATGGGTCTAGCGATTTAAAAATCGCTAATTCGTTCTAACTGACGCTTCCCACAGCCAATATTTATATCCCACGATCAAAAGCTGCATATGATATGCAAGGTCAATATTCACAGGTTATCTCCATACAACAATAACAACAACAAAAAGCTTTTAAAAAGAATAGTGAACATTTCACTAAGTTATTTAATAATATACCTATGCTGTTGTACAGTGAAGCTTCCACATCCGGGGATCTTTCTCCACTACACTCGCAATGGCGGCCTCCTATTAGTCACGTGTCCATTAAATTTACACGAGAAAATTTAATCCGTATTGCTGACTGGTATGTAAGAGTGTACAATTATTACATCACATTCACCAAATAGTATGTTCGAAACTACTAAGCTATTGCTTTTAGTTTTAGATATAAGGCCCACCTCTGTGACAAAAACCCCGGGTTTTTCGCAGAAATACGTGCACAAAACCCGGATTTTGTGCAAGGCCCCGTTTTTGTATGCGCAAAACTAGGGGCTTGCGAAAAACCCGGGTTTTTCGCAGACCCTAGTTTTGGACGCAGCACCGGCTAGCGGGGGCACAGTTTGTACGTCCCCGTACACTCCCACACATAGCCGAGCACCGTTTTTTGTACATTCGTGTACAGTAAACGCATGGTCCCCGCGATGTCCCGGGTCCCCGGTGCCGGGCTTGCAATTGATAAGTGCATTATAGTAACAAATAAAAACCGCCCTCCCTCTTCAATTTTCGAAGGCCAGTGAAACTAATAATCTTTACTTTTATGCTAATACACCCTATACATAATAAGGAAATGCTTGACTATGTCCAAATAAAGAATTCAAATATCAGGAGTGATGTAGTGTATAAACGAATACGAATATTGTAAAAAGTATAGGTCCATACAATAGACCCTGAAATATGGTCCATAGGCTATGATCATTCACATGTCATCTGTGTTTTCTCAACAGCGGCGCCTGGATCGCCAACAAATGGTGTGACTTCATATATTAGCTTATGTGAAACTGGTACACCTTGTAACGCTATCGGTACTCCTAAAGAGGCACAAAGTTTGGCCAACGGAGACGTTAGTGTGGACGGATATACTGATTTCTATATATCAACAACAAATACAGCTATTAGTGTTGGATACGCTGGACAGTCACCTTTCATAACGCTCAACGGTTTAGGGAGTGCCAGCTTGAATCCTCAAAATATTCGTTTTGTAGGCGTTGACTCCCACGACGGCACCAATGGCGCATCATTTGCTGGTCACGATTCTCTTTGGAAGTTTTGTACAGATGGTAAGTCTAAATAATCACTCCATACTCCCCGTTACCATCGTTACTCATCAACCTTTATTTACAGTTAACCATGTTCGTGCATAACCATCATCATGATCATTGCGAATAAGGGTGCATTTCAAAACCGATTTCACGAATATTTTTCACGAAATCCCAAGAAAAAGTTAAATTTCTCAGGTGGAGATATCTATGGGCCTAAAGAGTAAAGTGTTCATGTCTGCAGCGGTGTAGGTCAGGAAATTATCTATACCTCTGAAGCCACACTTCGCGATAGATAGGGATTGTGTGTGTTTCCTTTGCCAATTTGAACAAAACGCGTATAAATTGATAGGAAAATTACCCCTTTTTTCCTGAAAAATTAACCTTTGTTTTCGGCGCAACTGCGTAATTCAATTTTATACATCCTAAACTAGGTAAAAACATTGCTTAAATATTGTTGTTACACTTTATTCTGTCGTGGACTTGATTAGCATCGATCCGTACAGTTACGAATTGATGTGTGGTGGATTCCCCCATCCCCCCCCCCCCCACAAAAAAGTACCTGGTTTCTTTGTAAATGGTCGATTTTTTAGACCCGAACACGTTACGCGCATGTAACGAGTCCGATCTAAAAAAAAACACCCCACATTATGCTGGGTCACGCATGATTGAGTAATAGTTGACTCCACGGTTGATTTCCAAGTTGGTGGTGGAAGGGTAAATTCAATGTAATGTTTTGTACTATCTGTATTTACCTATAATTATGTGATGGGCTATTCCACTCGAAATCAATATAAACACCCGCTAATGAAATTATGAAATGGCCTTAATCTTCAGGCCCGTAAGACACTTTTTTCAAAGGGGGGGGGGGCGTTTTGAAGAACCAAAAAAATGTGAGTCAAATATGCGCGCGTAGCGTGCGAAAATTTATCGAATTTGCACCTATTTTTTGCACGATCGAGGTACATTTTGGCTCTAAACAAGCTTGTAGCAAAGAATATTGCATTTTGGGAAGACAAATGCGCGCGTAGCGCGCGAAATTTTTTCATCTGTGTACAAATTTTCCGGGGAAGATTTTCAAAGGGGGGCGATCGCCACCATCGCCCCCCCCCCCCCCCCCCCCCCCCCCTTCTTACGGGCCTGATCTTCCACACAGGGAACTCAGTGGCGTAGCTAGGTAAGCGTGCACAAATTTTCGACTTTACATTTATTTTTGCTATGATTGGGGTATCATTTTGCTCTAAACAAGCTTGTATCAACAAATATTGCATTTTGGGGACACATGCGAGTAGCGCGCGAGAAATTTTCATCTGTGTACTTTTGACCATCATAATTCCAATCTCAACCGACACGACAATCAATATTGGGGGGGGGGGGCGGTCGCCCCCTCTGGCTACGCCACTGAGGAAACTCCATTTAAAATCTATACTCCTTGTGTGGAAGATTTAAGGTATGTCGTCCATAGAGCGTTTATGTGGCACCATCATCAGGGTTCAACGAGCTCATGGTTTTAAACGACTTTTTCATTTTTGTTTCAAGGTTTTGTAAAGCAAGAAAAAAACATCACCTTGATGTAGGACTGTTAAAAATAGCCTGTATATTATGTATATCCAAGGAAATAATCAGATTGAATATAGAAACATCGAGTCATGCCGTCCTAGCCCACGGGCGGTTATCGGGTTGATAACGGTTCTCGGATTGGGAGTAGTTCTTGGGCTCAGATGCTAACTAAAGGTTCGTTCACACTAGACGTTATTAATGTTATCATGCGTTGCGGTGCGTTATCGCAATGGAGTTTAAAAATATTAAACTGCTATTGTCAGACTATTATGCGGCAGGCTGCAACGTTAACGCTGACGTTCTCCTATTTTGCCACTCGGCGTTGGCTGCCATCGCATGCGGTGACCTGCGATGACCCAGCGTGACCTACAATGAATTGCCGTACATTGCGGCGGGAGAAAGGGTACTGCACCACGATAGCGACGCGCAGTGCCGCTGGCACAGTGTAAAAAACGCGTGCGCAAATGTATAGAGTGCGACTCACGTGCCACCCGTGCAATAGTGTACGCTAAACAATGCGCGACAGATCAACACCTACGCGGATTCTGTACGTGCCGCTATTTGAAAACGTGAGATGAGGCACACTTTTATTGCAGCATAACCGACCAATTTGTATTAATATACACAGCGTTTGCAAACTTACTCGGACTACGGTTTAATGCATACCAAACTGTTCCTGAGATCATACGGAGCAACAAATTGCCCGACGTCGCCGGATAAAAGTTGAGATTGCTTCAACTCGTACGTGAGTTGATATCTGTCGACGTCGGCCGATGCGCAACGATGCGAGTATGAACGGAACTTTACTCGCGACCGGGTCTGCACTAATCTAGCACGGCTGTTTGATCCCACATAATTTGTCCGATTTATTCTGAGAACACCGTTACTTTCTGGCCCGGTTCTGGTTTTAACTTATTCAAGTACCTGAATATAATGGCCATCTTTTGTAGCAATTTCAGAACATTTGTTGGTGCCATTTCTAAGAAATAGAGCTTTGAATATTATTATTTACTATAATAGCGCCCTCATCGGTCACATTTCCCATAGAGTTACATGTAAAATGTGTGTAAAGTAGAAAATGCCGATAATTAAAAAATGGCTCCTACAATTTTCGTGATATTTTCACCGTATACTCGTATTCATTAGCGCTACCTAAATCAGGTCAAACCATAACTGGGCCACCATGTAATCTTTTTTATTCCATAATTTTAATTATAAATCGGACAGTCAAACAGCCGTGCTAGACTATTCGGGATTTTGTTCTATGTGGAAACGTAACACGGCCTAGATTTGAGTATGCACTGATATCCCCTCCCAACTAGAAGCGAGTGAAGCAGTACAGTCAAAATTGTACGTTTCTTTCTGTCTTTCTCTTTTTTTCCCATTTTCATAGATTGGAATTCTTTGGCATCTGGTGGTCCCACGCCTGCTGGTACAGGAGGTGGTTCCCTTGACGTTATTATTGACGGTGATCTAGAGACATGTTATACATCAAGTAAGTACACCAGGGTCGGGGCATGAAACTACGCATTGCAATTGTAGCATGCCGCTTATACGTCAGTTATGTTTTACTATACAGACAGAATAAAATATCGCCAATCCATAGAGCTTTATGCGAATGCTGATAACGAGGCGAATTCGCAACTTTACGCGACGCAGTCTACTGATAATGAGTGAGGCGAATTCGCATGTCCCGAACTTCTCTCGGAACACATGGAATTTGCATAAGTACGAATTTGATTATAGAACTTGATCTCACTAAAAAGCTACAAACATTGGTAATCGAGGATTCTGTAAACTACCGACCAGGATAAATCACTTGACTTTAATATACTTTTTACAGGGCGAGTAAAAACAAATGCACCAAACTTTGGAATTTATTTCTAATTTCTAAATGATTCATTCTGGCAGAGAGGATGTCCCGTTAGCTTTCAAATAAACTTTAGTTGGTTAAAATACGTTGAGGAAAACATTTTTATGCCCATTTAGATAAAAGTGTACATTTTAAAAACCGATCAAGATTTGTGATATTTCTCTATTAGGGAGCGTTCATAAATACTTTGGTGAGGGATGGGGGATTTTTTTTTTTGGGGGGGGGTGTTAAAAAGGTTTGAAGCTCCAAAATGGTGGGGGGGGGGGTCAAACAAGGTTTTAAAATCCCTGAAGAGGAGGTCAAAAAATCTTAATTAATTTCCTATTTTTGCCCCCAGAACCCTTACTTACCTATGCACATTATTTATTCATTGTTCAGTCAAATTTAACAATTCAAACAATGTCGTGTCGGCATGCATATAGAGAGGGATCCTCATCTGGTCTCTATTGTTAATGTAAGTCCATCTCCAAGTGTAGGCCCACATTGAGGGTCGAGTATGAGTCCATCTGGCTGTCCGTGTCACGAGTTCAATTCCAAGTTCAGGACTAGGTAAAAACAGTGGCGTGTCTAAAGACGTGGATGGCGCGCAGGGAAGCCACGCCTCACATTTGACTATCATTCAGGGAATTACACCGATTCAGAGAAATTTAAATATTTTACTTACATCCAATTATAAAACGTCAGGGAGAATTAGTCTACTTGTACCCCGTGTTTAATTTCACTGTCACACTATCCAACCAGTGGTGGGGAGCGGTCACAGTGAGTGAGCCCTCTATTGGTAT
Organism: Ophiura sarsii; assembly: GCA_035610835.1. Taxonomy (NCBI): domain Eukaryota; kingdom Metazoa; phylum Echinodermata; class Ophiuroidea; order Amphilepidida; family Ophiuridae; genus Ophiura; species Ophiura sarsii. The sequence continues at coordinate 36,488,191 of CM069445.1, forward strand.
ATACACCACAGCGCGCGCATCCCAACGAGTTGTTCATAGAGTGACACGGAAAAGGACAAGGGTCTTACGAAGCAGACTAAGGGATAGGAGAATCGAAACCAAATGTAGTATAGCCATTTTTTCACGCGCTCGGCGCATGTATACAGCGCATGTATACAGGAATATCATATGAAGCGCATTTCAAACAAAAACCAATTGCCGAGTTTCATGTAAAAAGCAAAGTAGAAAAAAAGTAGGGCTGCGCGCGCATGTCTTTCAACTTCAAGAACAGATAATCGTACAGTGCAGTAATTCGGGGGCATGGGGAACCTGGCCCCAGACCACAGAAATCCGACACATGCCACTTGTAAAAAGATTAAGTGTGAGTCCTAATAAAATATTATGTACCTGTACATTTCTGATAAAATTAAGAACTTACTCAATGCTTAATGTAAAATGGTATAACTGTATATTAAATGTTTCTTGACCTTGACCTTGACAACAGGTCAGAGAAATGTTTAGTAAAAAAAGAAAAAACGCGTGGTTAAAATTCCGGGTCCAGTATTTAGAAAAGGGGGGGGGGAAACAAATTTAGGCATAGCGAGAGAGGGGGGGTCAAACAGTTTTGAAGTACCAAAATCAAAATTGTTCAGCCCCCACCACCAAAGTATTTATGAACGATCCCTATAATAAGCTTTGAATTTCACTATTGAATAATGGCGCACACTCTAATCCGATCATCACAAAAGCCTGGTTGTATCTTTGCTCTGCTGAATTCACGAAATGGCATTTAATTTATGAAAATAATATCTGAGCAAATTTGTTTTGTCTTGTTAATTAGCTATTGTGGCTTATGCTTGTATCCAATTATTCATAAATATCATGCGTCATTACAATACTCAATATTTTGTTCAGTAACCAAAATAGTCACAACTCGATAACCGGTGCCATAAAATGTTGTGATTTTTTGTTTGTTTTTGATAATATTAAATAAATGCAGCTATTGATTCAAGCATAGGTTGCCTTCATATTCTGGCAAGAAATATTTTAAATATTTATTCTCCTCTTTTTTTTTAAAACTCACCCTGTACGTTATCCGAAAAGAAATACAGTTGAAGTTCTTAGTTGACATTTACCACCTAATATATTCCACCTATTGTAGCCTAGCCTAGTCTTTTGTCAAAGAGTTGGTCTCTCTCTGTGCTGAACGGAAACGTCCGGCCACACTGTGGTTGCTGGATGGAAAGGTGAGAGTGAAGTTCAATTCCGACCGCGAGATATTAATTATTATTATTGTTATTTTTTATCATTATCAGACTCGGTAGCAAATCCGTACGTGCGGATAGATTTGGGAGAGGAGAAAGATGTGGCAGGTGTTTCGATTTATGTTGCGGACGGAACATCTCGTAAGTAGGCCTCTACTGTTAAAAACTGTGTCTGTGTGTTGTCATGGCTATTGTTGTAAGAATTCGACAAACACCGCCCTTCATATAAATATGTTAAAAGCAATGTTTCCTCGGGTTTTAAATAATATGGACATTACACATTTCATAATTCGCAGAAAGACAGGTTGCTATATCTCACGAGACAAACAACCTTGCAACATGGACTGTAGCTTTCTATAGTCTATGCTTGCAATGACATCCTACATTTACGACTACGAGTATAAATGAGTCATCTCTCATTTCGGCTTCGCAAGTAGTACGTCGAGAAGGCCAAACTCGCCCAGTCACAGAAATTGCATAGTTCTGCTTTAACGCCTAGTGAGGTAGTCCTCGATGTTCATGTCTTCCCATTTTTTTACACACGGCTCCTGCGAAGGTGTTCAAATGTGAAGACTGGAAACAATTCAGTTCCAAAAAGTGTGCGCTGATGAACTGCTGAATATACATGAGCTTATTCATGCACCAGTCACGCCACCGTGCGCCGGTAGTTTTACGATGCGTTGTACACCGCGTGATGGGATAGGGCACACGATTTGCCTCCCGTGGCGCGGCGTGACGATCGTTCGATGCACTGCCTTTGAATTGGAACAATCGGGTGGTATTTCTGTTGTTGCTGTGTACAAATGCGCAAGCTCGGTACTGGTATGCATATTCATATTGTTGAGATCCTGAATTCAACAACACTGCACACTTTTGACTTTGCTTCTAACTTTATTTCTAGCTACTCTCTTGCTTGGAACTCTAATCAACACTGGTCAAAACAACATAATATTACATGTACATAGTCAAATGGATGGTCACTGTATAATTTACATATATGTCAAAGGTTACATATACCAGCAAGTAGGAAGGATAATCCCAGGTATATGACATCACTAACTTTAAACCAATCATAATGAAGGATTATTACCCAGCACAATAATAATGGAAGGTCGCTTGCTAGACAGTTTGTCTGGGTGGTATATAAACACATTTACACTTTATGATAATGACCTTAATACATAACAATATGAGCATTGATCTGACTGACAGGCAACACAGGTGTGTGGGCCTTATCTAATAATATCTACTCAAAACCCATATACGAAATCCCCACACAATCCCCCCTTCAAAAATTTCTGATCTCCTGATCAGTGTCCGAAACACATGCAAATGAACAAATTGACAATTTGAACAACAAAACTTGATCCACAACAAAATAAAAGCAATTGATATAATTTGACTTGACTTGAATTTTGGACAAATCAATACTAATTTGGATGCATACATAATTACATTGCTTACAACATGGATCAACTAATAATCCGAAATAAGAACAATTACTAAGATGGAAATGCCTTTAAACACACGAATATTAACTTGATACTTGACAATTTATGTGGCACATACAATTTGGAACAAAAATTAATTTGGTAACTCCATCTATTCATCATGGAGCGGTTCCTGAAAATCACTTTAAAACACTATATAACAAAAATAATGAGAAAAAAAAAAGATAAAAAGATGACAGGAACACTATGGCGACTTGATTCGTGCACAATCAAATTACCATCGCAATTCATTTCCAAAGGCCTACATGTATAACAACATACCTAACTATCAATTCAATAAATTCGCAACACCATGCATATAGTATTTGACCATAAATACTGGAGAGAAACCAACATTCATCTACTGCTAGTCCCTGCCACACATACTAACTACCATATATGCATTCATTATTAATAAACACTGTAAACATAACGTTTGTGTAAGAGGTGGCCAAGGTCTGTATATTGTGGAAATGGGTAGACAACAATAGGTCCTCTGTCTGCCTTGCCTAACTTTAGTCCCATGGTCAAATATCATGTCACACACTGGAAGGACTGGTAAAGTCGTAAATTAACATGAGGTCAAGTTATGATAAACCATGGATAACAAAACAACATTACTGAACTATTTATGCAATGAAAGTACCCTACAACATAAACAAAATATTCTAAAAATAATCTATCAACAGAACTTGCATGCTGCATGCACATATAATGGCACCTACTTTAATCTGATCAGCTGATTAAGGCAAGTCAAATCAAAACAAATGTCAAGGATGCACATGAAACAACAATCCTGGCCCTGTCCAATATTTGACATAAAATGTAAACATTGCATGCATACATGTATTAAACTCAAATGCACAACCCTCAATATTGGAACACCCCAGGCTAATTAAAGCAAGACAATCAACCTGTGAATGGCCCAACATCTAGTCGTGAATTGAAGTTGAAAACAGATAATTGTAACAACATTAATACAGCAATATAACTTCAACATTGACACACGGAACTATTTGGAAGTCACATACGCAAATGATTAGTTTAAACAACCAACTTTGTTTTAGAAAACAAAACCAAATTAAACCAACAGTGAACTCAACAATAACGTGGCCTGAATTTAAATATTCGTTGTTATCTCGTGAAAAATACTTGTGGAACAATTTTCCTCATAAAACATATAATCACAACCCAAACAGCATTTAAATCCATTGTATTGCCTGTAAATGGCCACGTCATTATAATCCATTGCAACAGTTTAGAGTTAGAGTACACAGGACTCGGCACTTTGCTTTAATATGACTAAATCCCATAGTATTTGGCTTGCTGACGTGTTCTCGAACTTCGACGTTCCGCTGTAGGAGAGTTTATTGTCTCTTTTACATGAGTATTTTTTCTGCTGCTGCGCTCAGATTGGGCATCAGTTACTCCAGCAATATTTTGCTGCAGCACTGGTATTTGTAAGGTTCTTTGTAAGTCCTTCACCCATTTTGGTACCTCATCGCTTAGATAAGGCTTGAGGCGGTCATGATGCAACACCCGCCTTTTTCCAGTCCTTTGCGGGGCAATTTCGAAGAGCAGATCATTATATTTCCTGGTCACAACACAGGGCCCCAAGTATTTATTTGGGTTTAACTTGGGACTCCTTCCTATCTTCCGGGTGCTGTCCGAAGTATACACTAAATCTCCCACCTTGTAGTTATTATGCGCTATCCGCACGTCATGGTCACGTTTCTGTCTCTGTCCAGATTTAGTAAGATTGTCACGAACCAAATCGTATATTGTCTCTTGTCGTCGGCGAAACTCATCCACATATTCGCATTCATTGTCCAATTCGGAGTCACTAGGATCACGAGTAACATGTCCGATTTCGATGTTGATAGGCGCGTATATCTCCCTACCCAACATTAGATAGTTTGGACTGAATCCAGTGGCTTCATGCACACACGAGCGATATGCTGATGTCAACAGCGGGAGGTGAATATCCCACTGACGCTGTTCCGCATCCACAAATGCGGAGATCATATTCACAAGAGTTTTATTGAAACGTTCAATCTTTCCATGCGATGATGGGTGGTATGATGATGAACGGGTCTTGCGTATTTCCAAAAGTTTACAAACTTGTTGAAATAACTCCGGTTCAAAAGAACGCCCTTGGTCACTGTGTAGCTCAAGTGATGGTCCGAATCTTGAAAAGAATTCATAAACAAGCGCATGTGCTATACTCTGGGCAGTCTGATCTGGCAATGCATATGCCTCAATCCATCTCGTAAAAGAATCTCCGACTACCAAGACGTAACGGTTCCCTTTCTCTGACACAGGAAAGGGGCCTAATATGTCCACGCAAACTCTGTCCAATGGTGCACCGGCCTTATACTCCTTCAATGGGGCTTTTGGTCTTTTACCCGGTGGTTTCCTTACTCCACACACCTTACACTTCATGATCCAGTTTCTAACAGACTCCTTTTGCCGATACCAGTAGAATGAACGCTTTACCTTACTAAGGGTTTTCTTTATTCCAAGGTGGGCCGAAGTCACACTATTGTATAACGACGATAGCACTTTATCCTGCAAACTCCGCGGTACTACCAACTGCAGGTACGACGGTGTGGCCGTGCTACCAATCCAACGCTTGTAAAGAACTCCATTCACTAACACAAGTTGATCCCATAAAAGCCACAAGTTGCGGGTTACTTTACTCAGTGCATGAACACATTCTCGAAGCGGTCGCTCCGTAGATTCCGCCATCCATTCCATCACATTTTTCAAATCTGGATCCTCCTTCTGTAACTTGATCAATTCCTGATCAGTGTAATTGCGTGCCCACGTAGCCTGAACATTGTCTCTATCATTGCAAGTTGTATTAGTGTCGCCTTGTTGATGCGCTGTGGTAGGTTTGACTGTTTTCACAGAAAACTTGAAGGGCTGACATTCCTCCTTCTCATCATTAGTGTCAACAGACTGGTTATAAAATGCCAAACAAATATGTTGTACTTGTGATCCCATAAAGGTCATAGGACAGTCAAAGCATTGAGTTTCAAGTAGTTTGACTGATTGGTTGGCCTTGTGTTCACTGGGTTGAGTTACTTGGGTTTCCTCCTTGAGTGATGTGTCTAAGTCAAGCTCAATATGTACAGGGTCACTGGTTTGTTTACAAACAATGATGCATGGGCCTTGATGTTTAACAGTCATGGTGTTGATTATACAACTATGATGACATGCAGTATGTACATGAACAGACTTCGTTGATTTTGGTGAAACAGGGATGACATTAGAAATATCCTCATATTTCACATGTTTCGCTGATAGTGGAACAACATTATCCACTTCCATAAAATCCGACCATGATTTGTGCTTGCGTGTACATGAATCACATCCACCACATGGTAACTCCTCCAATATATCTTGACCATCATAGCACTGACACTCATCGGGGTCACATGGTACACGGCTCAAACTGTCACAGTTGGCATGTTTCTTTCCTGCACGATGCTCAATTTTGAAATCAAATTGAGACAGTAGTTCAATCCATCGGGCCATTTGATTCTCTGGTTCTCGAAAAGACATGATCCATCTAAGGGCGCTGTGGTCCGTTCTTATCACAAACTTTCTCCCAAGCAAATAATGTCGAAACTGCCAAACAAACGTAATGACAGCCAGTAATTCCCGCCGTGTTACACAACGACGCTGTGTCTTGGTTAGGCTCTTACTTGCAAAAGCAATCGGTCTCTCCTCCTCCTTCTGTCTCTCTTCGCACCACTGCACCTGCGACAAAACCGCGCCGATCCCTGTGTTCGACGCATCCGTATCCAATATGAAAACACCACTGTCATTTGGATAAGCCATTACATGATCACTTGTCAAAATATTCTTGAGTGTATCGAATGCCTGTTCACAGTTATCACTCCAGTTGAATTCTTGACCAGCATTTAGAAGCTGATTAAGTGGAGATGCGATGGTCGAAAAACACTTGATAAATCTACTGTAATATGAGCACAATCCAAGAAATGATCTTACTTCAGAGATAGTTTTGGGTGCAGGCCAGTTTCTGATTGCCTCCACTTTGGCTGCATCTGTCTTGATTCCGTCCGGAGTAATCACATGACCAAGAAACGATACTTCTTGTTGCAGCAGGTAACACTTGCTAGGTTTCAACTTTAAACCAGCGTGGCCAATGCGAGTGAGTGCTTCATCCACCCTCTCTAGATGACTTGAAAACGTTGATGAGAACAGTATAATGTCATCCATGTAAATTAGCATTGTTTTCCATTGTAATCCACGAAAAATCATTTCCATGCATCGAGTGAATGTTGATGGTGCCCCTGTTAGTCCGAACGGCATAGTTATATATTCATACAGACCACTGCGAGTTACAAAAGCGGTTTTTGGCCTATCCTGTTCTCGGACGTTTATTTGCCAATAACCCTTTTGCATGTCCAATACGGTAAAATAACGGGCATTTCCTAAACAATCCAAACAGTCGTCAATTCTTGGTAAAGGATAAGCATTTTTGCGCGTAAGATCATTCACGCGGCGATAGTCCACACATGGCCTGGTTTCTCCTGATTTTTTCTTCACATAAACCAAAGGTGATGCCCATGGTGACGTTGATTCTCGAATAATTCCATTTGCAAGCTGGTCAGCAATAACGGTCTCCTCCTCCTTCTCAAATGCCTTTGGCGGCCTCCGAGGCGGCTGTCTTACAGGTCGAGCATCTCCTGTGTCGATAACATGTTCAATTACTGATGTTCTGCCGATATCATTAGCAGAATTTGCAAACACAGCTTGATGTTTATCTAGCAGGTTAGCTAATTGTTCACATTGTTCCGGGTCTAAGTTATCACTTGAACGAGAGAACAAGTCCTTCAAGTTGGATGACCACACACTTTTATCACATACCTGCATGGCACACTTATCTCCATCCTTCTGCTTAACCCTTTCATTCACTCTGCATACATGGATAATACGGTCATGATGCTCATCGCTATCATACTCTTCCTCTGCAATCAATTCCACTGCTTCAACTTCACTCACACAACCGATTGTTGTGCCCTCACAAATGACAATATCCTCTGACGTCGGGTTCATGACCCGAACCGGAACTCCAATATCAGTGCGCTGAATATCCACCAAACTACATCCAATTATAAGCCCCATATTCTCCAATGTCTCGTCGCTATTAATTTCAACCTCATCACCATTCATTGGTATTGGCTCAATTATACAATCCTCTGACATAAATCCGTCGAAATCCGCTTTCCCTTGTAAAACACATTCACTCATTGCAGGAACGGTTGATCTCTGTGTTAGATGAATTCGCGCTATCCTCTGATACTCATCTGTTACTATACATGTGGTCCACTCACCATTGATACACAATCCGCGCCTGGCATCAAAAACACACTTATAATGGTATAGGAAATCGTAACCTAATAATCCGTTGTCTGTTATTGGTGCTACATATATGGTCCATTGAAAACATTGCTCACCAATCAAAATATTCACCGAAGCTTGTCCGTCAACCGATATCTGACTACCATCCGCAGCTTCTAACTAAACGTTCTCACATTTTTGTAACATTGGTCGTTCATCATCCGGTATATTCATAAAGATCTTGGTCGAAACAATTGTCACTGCTGCACCAGTATCCACAAGAAGTTCTGTATTTTTCTTATTAATTATCACACCTACTTGTGCAGAACGCCCGCTATTAGAAATACTTTCACGCCGCATGGCGACAATCTGGACTGCACTTGGGCAAATTAGTACAGTCCCAGTTTCTAGTTTCCCGACTGGGTTTTCACATTTTGTCCTGCTGCTGTTGCACTCAACGAATTGTTGGTCGTAGTTGATTTCATGTCGGGGTGTGTTGTGTCTCTGTTGTCTTGACGATTTTGTGCACGAGGTGAAGGCGTTCTGCTCCTTCGTCCGCCCTTTCCACTGTATCCATTATTGTGGGGGCATTCATAAGCGAGGTGTCCAAACTGTTGACACGCATAGCACCTCCTGCTTGGGGGTGGGGAGCGACCTCGCCCCTGACTATTGTGGTGACTTGGTGGTCTGTTCGGGCATTCCCTGGCAAAGTGCCCAAACTCGTCACAGGAGTAACATCTATCTTGTTGACTCATGTTTTGATTTGGTTTTCGGCTCCTTGGTATCTCCTCACTAGACAGACTATTAATCATCTGCCGTTCCATCCTCTCCACTTTCTCCATTAAAATTCTTATTTGTTCTTCCAGTTTACCTGGGGATGATCCTCTTGCTTCTGGTTCCGTTTCTGTGAATGAGACTGCACGTATGCCCCGGGGTTTAATCATATCCTCCATGCTGAGGAATGTTTCTACATACAGCCTGGCTTGGGACATTGAAGATGGTTCCTTCATGACAACGGCACGCTTCATCTCCGAATTGACAATGCCACTTACGAAATGTCGCAGACATATGCTTTCCCGTGTAACGTTATCCGCTGCAGGATAGCATTTTCTCACCAAGAAATCAATTTCCACTTCATACTTTGCCACAGAGTCCTTAGCACCCAATTTGACAGCATCCAGCTTGGTAAATAACCCTGCTGTTGACTGATGGTCGCCATAACGCTTTTGCAAGGCTGCCTCAACCAGCTGAAATGACGTCCTTGTCTTGTCATCCATGTGGTGGAAAACGAACTCTGAGGCTTCTCCCTCCATACTTTGGAGGAGTCGAAAGACCATCTCTACCTCATCCCAGTGGCAATTGGTCGCCATGTTTTTGAATTGGGCAATAAATCCTTCCCATGATGATTTGCCATTAAATACAGTCTGTCTCGGTAGAGGAACGCTGCGCTGGTTATTACGAACTGGAGACTGGATGACTGGAGTGGACTGGAATCTCGGCATTCTTTCCCAGCTCTCCTGTGCATTGTACTGTTGTCCTGATGATCCTCTTCTCTCTGCATCTCGTCTTTCCAACTCGGAGATAGCCCCCTCCGCTCTCATCTGCTCATGTCTTTTCTCTCTATCTGCAACTTCCAAAGATATGTTTTGTCGTTCTATTGTTCTCTTGGATTCTTGTAGAGATTGCTTCAAGTGTTCAATTTCGACGTCCCTACTTTGTATCGTAAGATCCAAAGTCCGTAGCTGGACATCAAGCAAAGCTCGTTCTTTCATGTCCATCTTATTTTCCGCTCCCTTCTTGCTCCTTGTACTGCTAGCCATTTTCACTACTTATATAATGCGTGTGCAAGTTCTATATCCCACCGTTGCCACCAATTGTTGAGATCCTGAATTCAACAACACTGCACACTTTTGACTTTGCTTCTAACTTTATTTCTAGCTACTCTCTTGCTTGGAACTCTAATCAACACTGGTCAAAACAACATAATATTACATGTACATAGTCAAATGGATGGTCACTGTATAATTTACATATATGTCAAAGGTTACATATACCAGCAAGTAGGAAGGATAATCCCAGGTATATGACATCACTAACTTTAAACCAATCATAATGAAGGATTATTACCCAGCACAATAATAATGGAAGGTCGCTTGCTAGACAGTTTGTCTGGGTGGTATATAAACACATTTACACTTTATGATAATGACCTTAATACATAACAATATGAGCATTGATCTGACTGACAGGCAACACAGGTGTGTGGGCCTTATCTAATAATATCTACTCAAAACCCATATACGAAATCCCCACAATATAATGCTAAATACACGTGGAATTCCACGAGAAACCGCACACTTTTTGGACGTACTATTTTCCTAGACTTGGTCCCGCGTCCCTCTATATGGCAGCCATCTTTAAAAATGGCGGACCATATATAGGGACTGGGAAAATAGTACGTCCAAAAAGTGTGCATTTACTCGAGGAATTCCACGAATATTTAGCATAATATGAATATGCATACCGATACCGAGCATGCGCATTTGTACACAGCAACAACAGAAATACCACCCGATTGGTCCATTTCAAAGGCACTGCATCGAATGATCGTCACGCTGCGCCACGGGGAGGCAAATTGTGCGCCTTATCGCGTCACGCGGTGTACAACGCCGCGTGAAACTACCGGCGCATTGGGGGTGTGAATAGCTCATATTTATTCATGAGTTTATCAGAGCACACTTTTAGAATTTTTTTCTTCTTCCAGTCTTCACATTTGAGCACCCTCGCAGGGGCCGTGTGTAAAATACCGAAGACAGGAGGAGCGAGTCTACTATTTTCCCAGTCCCTCTTTTTTGTTCGCCATTTTTAAAGATGGCGGCCATATAGAGGGACGCGGGGACGAGCCTAGTCTAGCGTAGTGCGGGGTCTAATTGTGTCTTTCACAGGTGCTTAGGCTATAGGCCATTTGCTGTATCTAAAAAATTCCATGATGATGCCTGGAATTCCATATTTTTGGTAATGTAGGATTTCAAATATGCGGTCTCGGTGTATAGAGTCAAATGCTTTTGAGTAGTCAATATACAGAATAAGTGACCAAATATCCAGTCAGTAAAACTGCAAGATTTCTCTATGGGAATAAATGAAATATCCTTTTTGACTGTCATGAACTATTTGAAGATTACTGGTTTAAAATTATATACATAGGCCAATGTACATTTATTTATTTTTTCTCATGGTAGATCTGAGTCCATGATTTACTTTAGGTTTGATAACCTTTTTTATGAACAGTTTGTTTGATGTTATTGAAGACTTTGATGTAGACCATAAGGTTGTGTTGATTGATCCATTATATATTGTTCTTGTATAGTTTTAACTGTTTATTATTAACTTTTTAGTGTTTTCCGGTCTAAAGCAAGATAATTGTCTATAGTTAGCCGGCAAAAACCTGGCAAACAGTAGGTGTTTGCCCTTTTGGCCGGCAAAAATGGCAACAAACCAGTTTTTGTTAGCAAAACCCAAACCCTGGTTTTGATAATAGACAATGAAAGAGTAACTACAAAATACGGATGCAGTCCGATTGCGAACATTCTGAAGTCAATGATTGCATCAATATTCAATGAATTGGAAGAAAAAGATATCTTAGAGTGATGTTCCAAAAAGACAAAATACCCAGCTTTAAATGAAGAATACAGAATAAGAATCAAAAGAAAATGCGAAAAGGTTAATAACAGTACAGCAATTAATTGTCCAGTGGAAAGTGAGTACCACTATGTATCAGAAAAGGAAATATAATGTACCAATAATAATAGCTTCGATCCTTGTTAGTTAGAGTAAAGGATTGGACCGACAGTACATGACCTTATTATCATATAAATGCTTTGATGTTGCGGCTATAATGAACTGCAAGTGTGGCATAAAATTGTATCGATGGAGCCCATAATGTATTGGTAGAGCTATGAGTTTTATAAACTCATTGAATCCAATATTTTCCCACACTTTGATTCATCAAAACATAATGTTTGCAATTGGACTTGGTTTCAATCGGTCTTTGGATATTTTGGATTGGTTCAGTTTATTTTAAAACTTGACCTCAACTGAATTTCACATTGACATATGAAGGTTACCATGTAGCATGTATGATCCAAGTTTGGTCGGTCTTTGTATGAAAACAAGAAATTAGTAATTTTGGATGTTTTAAGCTTGTTTAACAACTTAACTACCTATGAAGGTTTCTAGTATGTTGCATCGTGGTACCAAATTAGGTTGCTGTTGGACTTTGTATGAACAAGAAATGGAGAAACCCTATAGAGTATACCATATGTTTGACAGACACACACTTTGACTGACTGACACAAACACGAAGGATGCAGCTTGGCCTATAAAGTCTCTCATACGGACGACCTAACAAAAAGCCACACCCTATCTGACAGACTCACCCAATCTGACTAACTCACCCCTCCCAACAGACAAAGAAACACTACCACCACCCCAACAAACAAGCAAACAAACAAACAAACACCCCTCAACAACAAACACCCAAACAAGAACACGCCCCAACAAAAAACAAACTAACTAACTAACTCATTGTCTGTCCAGACATCACCATTGCTCATCCTTGATTGCTTTATTGTAGCCTAAGATACGTGTAATAATGCAGAATGTTCTCTCTCTCCCTCATTCACTCTTTAGCTGCTAATTTGGCGGATAGCGTCATCTATGTTGGCTCATGTGACGGGTCACCACCTGATGCAAACACCAATCCGTCTTGCGGGTCTGTAATAACCGCTGTTGAAATCACGGCTGGGCCCGTGTACAGACCCGTGTACAGAGCATGCCCTGATAAAACATATGGACGATATGTGTATGTACGCGGAAGAGATACGGCGGTTGTAATGCCAATATGTGAGGTGGTGGTCCATGGAAAAACCAGTGAGTAAAAATATCCGGGGTGGGGGGTACTTAGTGGATTTGAGGTTACGGAGATGTGCCGCCAACTATGGTCCCATTTTCACCCGTCTGGTAAACGACTGACCCCTTTACATAGCCGTTCTAGGTAAACTTATGAGTCTGAAATCCTTAATGTTGCTGTTTTTCACAGAATATTCTAGCCAAATCTGCCATTGACTGCCCCCTCCCATTGTCCCTCTCTGGCTACGCCACTACTGGTTGGGGCTTCAAAAATTGTGATCATGAGATATTTATATTTGCGTATGATCAGTCTTGCTTTTTTATCATCTCGATACACGAAGTCACTTTATCATGTTTATGTAACTTCCTCTCATAATTTTTCAACTAAAATCCTAAGATAGCGTACCAATTCTTACTTCACAGTTGACGACGCTGATAAAACGAGTGTCCAGTGGACACAATCTACCTACTCTGCAATGGAATCGCCTGCTACGACTGGTGATTGTACACCTGGCGGGACAACCACCTCCACAATTACGTTGGAGCTTACACGATCCGGAAATACCGAAAGAACATTGACTTGCAACACGATTCAAACGGGTAAGAAGTAAGATTACCCCTCCTAAGTATTGCATCGTTGGCCCGGGTGGTTGGGGCGGTCAACTAACAACAATAAAAACGTGAAGTAAGAGGTGTGTTTGATCCGGGGGGGGGGGGGGGGAAGGAGGGGGTACTCAGATATTTTTGGTAGGGATCTGCCGCCAGAAAAATGAATAACTTACTCATGCATTTAGCAATTTTCGGGGGAAAATGGACCGGAGACCGGAGACCCGTAATATTCCTCCATATATTTGACATACACTTTTGGTGCAGTGAGCCTACCTCATTTCAAATAATTAATTGTAATTAATTAATTCATTTAACTCTGAAACCGCTGAAATCATCTCCAGTGTAACTTATGTCTGGTATCGTCTGGCACAAATTGCCCGAGACCTTGTGCCCTCAAATAGTTGCCCGGGTGAATAGATTTTCGTTTTCTAGCTGCAGGGTGCTCGGGCAAATAGTCATTGCCTACTAAAATATATAGGAACAAATTGGTAAAGGAATTATGCCTCAATAACTTATCAAAATTGCATTTCTAAATGATAATTCGTTACCCCCTGTTTGTTAACACGTAATACGGAAAATGGTTTGTTTCCAATTATCGTCTCGTGTGATATTATAATTACTGAAAACATACCATAGATAATTGTCCGTATATGTGCGTGAACAAACAGGGGATAATTAATAGTCTGTGAACATATCGTATACGATGCCCTTCTTGAATGCTTCCTCATTAAATGTTACGTTTTAGGGGACATTACGGTGACACTGGAAGGTGCAACAGACCTGCAAGATTATGATTACACACCAGCACAGATTGTATTCGATAGAGGAGATAAAACGAAGCCAATCAACATTAAAATAAAAAGCGATTGCATGTACGAAGGTGACCATTCTGTCAAGTTTGAACTAAATGGTCAAGGAGACCAGACCCTGACAAACGGGCTAGTTATAGGGGCAGTACCTTCAACAACTCTTACCATTGGAGACGATGATCGTAAGTTGATTTAAAAAGTCAAAAGCGTTCCCGGTAGGGAATATCTGGTATGCTTCCATTCGTTTCAGATAATCCATGTTTCAAGGGCTCAAAAAGTAATTTGACATTCAATTAAAAGTTTACTAAGAATTTCAAAAGTAAAGCTTCAACCTAATAACATTTACATTACAAAAGTTTTAAAATTACGTTTCCTCTTTATTACTGCAAACGATTATTATGAAAGTTACAGCTCGAAAAGCAAGACAAAGTATGATTTAATTTTTGTTTGCACTTAGTTCATCAACACAAGGGATTATAATCACAGGAACGCATATATTGGCATTGTGCGTGGTGTGAATCGATTGATTTGAATAATTTTTAAATAATAGTTATAGCTTGACATTCCAATTCTTCCGAATATTGTTTAAAGAACGTCAAGGGCAGACAATTGAGTTTTATCGCTATTTTACACGTAATCCAATTTTTGATTTATTGGTGCAATGCCTCCTTAAAGTGTGTATTTTTTGAACTTATTTTGTAATTGTATCCATTATTTATTTTTAATTCTTAAATTGGATCATGAGTGTATACATAATGTGTTTTATAATTTTTAATTATATGAAAATAATAATTTCGGCTCTGTGAATAGAACATTTTGATTGCGCAATCGTGGACACTCGTGGACGGCTGACCTTAAAGTTCACCTGGCGGCGTGGGTTCGATCCCCGCATCCGAAGAGACCCTTTCTGTTCATTGTCTGGGCTATTTTGCTCCTGGTATAGTTTTATTCCCAAAAGTACCCTAAGACATTGTTATAATCCTCTTTCTTAAAAAATTGAAAATATTTATTTGTTTTATCACTGATCAGCAATATACACATTCGAGGCCCCCACAGCAAATGTTGGGGAGGATGACACTAAGATTACGCTTAATATCCAGAGAAGCGGTTATACAACTGCAGTAACAACCGTTTGTAAGTACATATCATTTTATACAAAGGGGTGTAGTTCACGATCATTCTGCACTTTCAAAAATATATTTCAAAAGGGGAAAAACAGCTGTTCTAACGGCCCGACCGACTTATGTTATATATTTGCAATATATGAGACTTTCATAGTAATTTTAACAACAACAAAATCTTAAAATGTTGCAAATTCGTAAGATTTCTTTTAAATTTGTTATTGGATATTTTAATAAAATGTAAAAAGAAATCAGCAGTAATACTCCCAGGTTTCTTTTCCTTCTTCGTCGCCATACCCATGATTTTTAGAACGGGACCATTTCATGGGCGAATTCATTGTGTATGCCAATTCATGCTCTTTCACTGCCGACTGCCAGGACTTGCTGCTTAGACAGAAGCTTCCTTCACACAGCCATTCCCTTATGGAACAGTCTTCGAGACGACGTTGTTGGCAACATCTCAGAGATAGGAATCCAGGCTTTCAAGTGCCGCGTGCACAGACACCTTCAATACAACGCTTAACTTGGCATAGCCTTCATACTCTTTCATGACACCCTTCATTCAAATCCTTTCAACACCTGACTGTTACATTAGCATGGTGATCATGGGGTTAAGTGTAGATTAATGCTTGGTTGGGGAGATGGTGGATTGTCCTGTAAAGCATGCGTAGCAGAACCAACGCAACAAACTTAGGAACTAAATCTACCAGGGGCTGCCTGTTGTCACCGAGTATTGGGGCGTGGCCGTATCACCAGCCCAGCTTGCTCCAACAGGCGACAACAGACAGCTCCTGGTAGATTTAGTTCCTATTAAAGTTTGTTGTGTTGGTTCTCTTAATACCCATGACCTCTAGATTTTTTTCTTTTCTTTATATTTTGATGTTGTTCTTTATGTTTGGGCCTTTATCTTAGTCACTTTCATTGGCATTTTTAAACCCTGCCCATTTGTGTTTCTTAAATCTTGTATTATGCATATTTTCTGAGTTCCAATGAACCAATTGATTGGCCTTTCAGAGCTCTATGTAGAGAGTTACCAGTTTGCTGATTTATAATCACTCAGTTCATTAACCTTGTTAATGTCTGTTGGGCTATTGTTCACATTTGCTCTTTACATACCCCAAAACAAACCCTCAAAAAACATGAAAATTATGTTATAATAGAATCTGTGATTGAACTCCTCGGATTTTTGGTGCAACAGGGTCTCGAGGACCCTGTTTAGAAAAAGATAAACAGCAAATATCAAAGGAAGCATTGTAAGGGAATCACATGCGAGATTGATAAGGAAGGAAAAAGAGGGATGGGACGGGAGAGAGAGAAATAGAGGTAAAGAAAATGTTTAACAAATAAAAAACACAATGATTCTAAAGGCTATCTAATCGGTCTTCATCTTGGCTGTAGAGTGTCAATAACATTCTTGAAACAATGTGAACTAGAAGGTGACTGGACTCGGTGTCATATAAGACGACGGGGCTTTTTTATTAATTCACAACCACATTGTACAGCAAGTACATTGAGGAAAAGACGAAAAACTTCATCTTGAAGAAGTGTCGGATACGAACACACCAACCGTCAGCCTGCAAGTCACTGTTAGTGTTACCATAGTTACGCTGTGCGCTCTGATCGAAACACACGAACCGCATAGCCTGCAAGTCACTGTTATATTAGGCTGTGTGCTCCGATCAGAACACACGAACCGACAGCCTGCAAGTGTTATTACTAGGCCTGTTACATTTGGAGTAGTTTAAGTCCTATACTGCACGTACGTAGATAACAGTTCCAGTTTGCATAAATTAATAAATGCAACACCGCCACTTTATGATTAAAGTCGCGACATCAGAATGCAAACAATTTAT
Source organism: Ophiura sarsii (assembly GCA_035610835.1). Classification (NCBI taxonomy): domain Eukaryota; kingdom Metazoa; phylum Echinodermata; class Ophiuroidea; order Amphilepidida; family Ophiuridae; genus Ophiura; species Ophiura sarsii. Next base: position 36,505,598 of record CM069445.1, read on the forward strand.
AGACTTGCATCAAGTCCGTCAGACGCGACGCACACAATGACGGTATGGTGTAAAGTGAGAAAATGAATTCGAATTCATGGAACGTGAAGTATCAATCATATAGGGAATGTTGTTTACAGTTCCTTGTAAACCTAGGGGGGTTGGGGGGGGGGGTTGGGGGCGGTACCGCGGCATTTGGCGATATTGTGCGATATTTTGCGCAAAACGATCGTGGATATCACGTGATACGTATCGTTGAAAAAATAATTTACACTGTTTTAACAAAATGCACTGTGGGATTGTGTTACCAGCCTGAAATCAAAGAGGTCGCAAACTTGCTTACAATTGTATATTAGCCTAGCTTTAACAAGCTAAAAGTGACATCTCTGAATGTATAAATAAAGTGTGCAAAGGAGAAATTGTTGGGCACACTGGTAAATGGTTTTACAACAAGTTTTGCTATCATTATCAAACTGAACTCAAGTTAAATCACTTATTTATCGAGCAATAATTTAATTGTTTACGCATTTTAATTGTTTAGATACAAAGTTAAATAAATCAACAGTTAAATGATAGATAAATAAATAAAAAGAAAACTATAAACGCATGTGCGGCCTTTATGATTTATAAAACATGATGTTATTAATCCACCATTAAGTTTAAAAATAGAAAAATAAAAGGATAACAAGGAATATACGGTAATCGAACCCGTGATTGCCGATTGCTAACGTCATGACCAACGTATGCACGCCACAGAGATAATTGTGATAGTTTTATTATTTAACCATATCCATTTATTTCTAACGAACGGATTTTTATTGTGCCATTTTTGCCAAATTTGTGTGTTTCTCTCGCACAAAATGTGTTTGTAATGTGATTATACTCTTTATTTTTGAAAGAACGGTAAAAAACGTTGACATTTTCGAACACAACAAATTGCGTCATTTTATACAGTCCATGCACAATCATTGCTCGATTGAACCATGATGCTAAGAACTTTGAGTCGTGACGTGACGTGTTGCATTATTCATGTTACGATCTGTTATACATAGCGAACATGCACCGGGGTCATGGGTTAACGCGCTGTGTAATTCTACATTCCCGAGAGACACTCTGTTCAAAGGCACAAAAAGTGAACTTGTTTAAAGCATTTTGTTGCAATTCTGAGGTGTGTGGATCGTGTTTCTTTATCAAATTGGTTAGCTATCCATCCATTTTAGAACATCTGAAATTTAAAATGAACCTATACACCTGGGAAAGTATGATGCCAAGGGTATATATTTTGCACGTAAATCCAATACAAAGGTTCAGAAAATCGACCAAAATATGACGTCATAACCATTGCTTCGGGACAAAATGGCACGGTACCCACCCCCTAGTGTAAACCTAAAACAGACGACCAAACATCAAACAGCGCCACCAAAAATATGCGCATATCCAAAGTTAAACTTAAAAGTAGCTTCAGATCGGCAAGTTGAGTCGCATACCCTTGTCTGCAAGTCATTGTTCAACCGTCAGACTGCAACAAGTCACTGTTACGCTGTGCGCTCTGATGATTCTGATTCTGATCATAATTTGTTTTGAGGAAGATATGCGTTGAAGTGTTTATGATTATTTTGATAAAGATATGCGTGGGATGATATGTTTATGATGGTTTTTAATGAAGATATGCGTGGGTTAATATGTGTTCATGCATGATGGTCTGCTTGGATGAAAATTAGTTATTTATGATGTGTGCTAATGATGATTTGTTTTGATGAAGATATGCGCTGATGATGTGATTATGATGATTTTATTTGATGAAGATACGATATAATGATATGTGTTTATGATTATTTGTGTTCATACTGATTTCTATTTACCAGACGTCCAAACAATGGATCCCACAATGGGTGTCACGGTGATTGCCACTGCTAATGTAGACTATACGGCCTTGGCAGGCACGAGCACACCTATCGTGTTTGGCGTAGGCGAAACTATGAAATCTGTGGATATCTACATCGATGATGATGATGGCAATGTTGATGCAGTGGATGAGACTTTCGATGTAATGTTAGTGACGGGCATTTCGTCGGGGATTAACCTTCAGGGAGAGGCCCGACCACATGAAACGGTAACCGTGACTATTGTGAATGATGACAGTAAGTACACACCCGATATGAGATTAACTTTGATCGAGTGGTAACATTATAGAAATAGCTAAAAGATCTTGAAGTAGAAATATGTTTTTATCGCTCCCTAAACACTGACCATGGACTTATAAAGTCCATGCACTAACCAAGCACTAACGGTACTCCAAGAAACTGGTAATATTTGAACTTTTGATGGCGCTATATAGTCAAAATACTGCGAATGTCTTTTACTTTTTTACTCTCTATGCTTATTTTTATGATTACATTGTTAAAACAAGTGTTGATGTTACAATCATGATTCATGATCCGTCAATTCTAACCATTTTAAGCGTTTTTACTTTAGTTTCACTGAAGGGGTTCGAATCCGAAATTCAACACCTTTCAACCTGCAATTTCAAGGATAATTGTTCACGTTGTCCCAATCACTGTTGATGACATGAATTACATTTATTTGACCTTAAATGGTTGGGCTGTATACCTCTTTGATGGTCTTGTTCAGTGAGATAATACATATCTGAAATACAATGCCTGCACTGCAAATTGAGTGTTTTGAAACTAAACACCTAAACATGTTTACTTTCTGAGCGGTGTTTTCAATTGCTAAGCACTCGATAGGTGCTTAGCAATTAAACATACTCGACTTAACAAAACATGTTTAATTTTTAAGCATAACATATTTAAAGTCTAAACGTTTGCTAGGCGAATCACTTGCTAAACACATTAGGCCATATGCGTTTATAAACACATTAGGCCACATACGTTATATGAAGTAAATACTTCCTAAACATGTTTAGGTTATCAGGCGTTTAGCATTTAAACATATGTTGAACACGTGACGAACTATAATGAATGTTATTGGTTGAACGTATTGGATCATGCTAGCGACTGTCGCTATTTTGGATTTCACTAAGTGGGCATCGTATTTAGAAAATAATTAACAATAGTTCACCTCATTTCACGAATAAAGAGCAGTCCATATTTGTTTTATATGGGGCGCATGAAAATATTTTTGTGTGCGATTTTAATCAAATTAAACATGAAAAAGATCTTACAGGCGAGTCGATTCTCCATGCCATTATGGCAAAATCGTACGAGGCAGGGCATTTATTTTTGTCTTTCAAAAAAGTACTATTGACCGCTCGTTCAAAGCTCGGTCAATAGTACTTTCTGAAAGAAGAAGAAAAAAAAAGACCGGAAGAGGTGACGTCAAGCATGAAATGGACCAAACTATTTTGTGTTATCTGATGTAGTATCCACCAATCAGATGGCTAGAATATTTTCATGCGTTATGTAATACAAACTATACCACGTGGTTCAATTTGGATTGTTCCATCGCACGAGGCGAAGCCGAGTGTAATGGAATAATCCAAATTAGACAGTATACAAATATGGACTGCTCATGAGGGAAATGGGGTGAAATATTGCCCCGAGGTGATGTGGAGACCGTAAGCCTACTATTTTCCCGAAGCCGGAGGCTGAGGGAAAATAGTAGGCTTACGGTCTCCAGATCACCGAGGGACAATATTTCACCCCATTTCACGAATAAAGAGCAGTCCATATTTGTTTTATATAACGCATGAAAATATTCACACTTGAACACATCTTTCTTAGTGAATATGCTAGTCGATTCTCGACAAAATCAAAAATAAGCTTACTTTTTAAAGTTAGTTTACTCCGAGCAAGTCGCCGAGGAATAATTACTCTGATGCTGAACTCATCTCATCGATAGATTCAGCGTTAATTCAGCCGATAAAAGATCTGTGCCAAATAATAATAATGCAATGCAGACGACTTGTTTACTTGTTTTGAAGCGATTCCTCTTTTGCTCTGCACTGAGCGGAGTCCGTACACGCAGATGGTGGTGGAATCGATTTATTGTTTATACCGAGTAGGGCCTTCTAGCGGGCCTTCTATATTTGTAGAAAATAGAGAAAACTTTATGTAGAATGACGATCACATTCAGGTTTTATACAGGGTCTCTCAAGACGCTCCATGCCGGGATCACACGAGCCTACGAGGGAGGGCATTTTTGGTCTATTCAAAAAGCATGAAATAGGCAAAAATATTTTGTGTTGTGTAATGAATTATCCACCAATCAGATGTCTAGAATATTTTCATGGGTTATATAAAGTGATATAGTTTTACAATTGCACAAGCAAACGGCATTCAATTGTTTTATATCATGATATCACATTGTTAGCCATGATGATAGTAAAAACTATCACATGGTTGAAATCAAGCCTATCATAATATAATAATATTTATAGCAAATGATCCGCGTTCAAACAGCTTATGATAATATCATTGATTGCATTATTTTGTCAATAGCTGTCTACGGACCATGTGAACCTGGTTTATTCTATGGTCCGGAGAATGGAAAAGAAATTAATGTCGCAATTTGCCGTGAAGGAAAGACAGATACAGCTGGTTGTATAGGTAAGCCAATGGACAAACTGTGTCGTCGTATGTGGCATTAGTTATTTACCCAAATGGCTTCAAAGTGCATTTGTATTTTTGATAAGCCACCTGATTTGTACTTGACACCGTGCAATAAGCATTATAAGTCACACACAATTGTTGTGTTTCCCTCAGCGACCGACCCTAAAATCTCAATTTTGTTTAGATTTAAATTTTACCCAAATTGGCAAAATATTACAATTCTCTGCTTAAAGTGATTGATTTTGTTCAAATAAATTGTTTTTAAACTATTCGCACTCTGGAAACATTAGTCAAATTTTGTCTTGACATGAATCACGGTCTGTCAGTAATATTTGTCAGCAAGAAAAAAGAAGGAAATTGACTTCAAGACTAACACAACAATTGTTTTGGCCTCAGGGATGCACCAGACTTCAAGAGGGGGGGGGGGCTGGAAGTTTTGGGTTGGGTTAAGGGTTTTTTTCCTTGCCTCTTTGAGGCAAGTGTTTTCCTTGTCTTTTTGAGGTGTTTTTTTCACTTGCCTCTTTGAAGCAAGTTTTTTTCCCTTGCTTCTTTGAAGTAATTGTTTTTCCTTGCCTCTTTGAAGCAAGTTTGTTCCTCTAGGCTGAAGCATTTTTTGGGTTTAGGTATTTTCCACACCAACGTTTTTGTGACGAACCATTTTTTTTCCAAACCAGATTTACATTTTAAAGGACCCGCACGTGTGACAGAGTCGATGAAAATCGTGATTTTACTCAGATTTGATACCCATCTGGCTGTATGTAGCCATGTTTGGATACATCAAGTGACTATCTTAATTTTCAGACCTTGATCATACATGCTACCGACCATATTTTCCTACCTGTACCAAATACTTCACACAGTCCAACACCCTTACCTTTCTTAATCACTGCACAATCTGCTATAAAAAACACACCAGCCATATGATATACGCCTTCCAGGCTACTGTTAATATTCCTTAGTACTTGTAATCAAAGGCATTTCCCATATTTTCTGTACGCTTTTCAGACGTCTTTACGCAATCAGTGAGTAGCGCTATGGCAACCTCGGCAATTGAAGGCGTGGATTTTGATGCGTACATGATGGCAGTCTCGTTTGATCCAAATCAAATGCAAAAAACAATAACTATACCAGTGAAGGATGACACTATCGTTGAAGACGATGAAATCTTCGAGTTAGTGTTTAATCTACCGAACACTGTATGCGATATGTATCCCGTCGTAAGGTCCGCTATATTTACTGCTGCAACTGGGACTGGCACAGCAAGACCAGAAGCTACGCTTGTAATACAGAATGATGATAGTAAGCTATATTGTATAGTCAATATATTAAGTAAAATGTTATTAAATTATACAAAATAATTACTCATATTTTGAATATGTTTAAACTCTTTTAGAGCTGTAGGCAACTACTCATATATGGATGGAAAATGACTCCGTGTTGACCAAATATTGTTATGTTTTATATCAAAATAAATACTTATTTCCCCTTTTCCCCCTTTTTTGTGGGGGGGGGGGGGGGGGGGGGGACTATGTCTACTGATGATGGATATCAAGAGTAAAACAATTGTATTAAATTTGATATTGCAATTGAAAATTGGTCAGACTGGTAGATTGGCTGAATTCAGCTGAAATTAGAGAATGCCGGATTGACAGCATCACGACATTGAATTCTAGTTTAAATGTACGCTATGACGCCTGCACGGCTTCAGTGGTGTACCCAGGATTTGGAAGTCACGGGGGCCAATATTAACTGAGGTACATTTTTGCTTTAAAATAAACACTCTGGGCAACGCGCATTTGAACCGTCGTAATTCCAGAAGTCGGGGGCGAAGCAAGGATCCAACCTCGTTTATTTGCCGACAGGCCGCGATTTGCCGACAGACCACCGAATGCGAGGGGGGTGGGGTGAGATGGGGGCCGGGCTTACTAATTGTTTTTTATATAAATATAACGATCTGGTTTTAATTGTGCTGTAAATAAAGTTTTAAACCAAATATACATTTGATTTTTCTAGCTATCAGTTCCGTGACATCGCTCACGAATTCGGTTCCTGAGAATATCGGGTCTGTGACAGTATCGTTTACTCGAACTGATGCTAGCACACGGGAGAGTACAATAAGTGAGTATACATTGCAGGGCTATTCTATTTGAAAATCCATGATTCCATACATCACCCACGGAATACAATACTTCAATCCTCCGCGAAGGAAGTTTGAATTTCACATGAGCTAACCTGTATCGGACTCCATTTAGAATCTTGACTCCCTGTGTGGAAGATAAAGGTCATGACTTCCATAGAGGGTTGTAAGGATCTCAACTGGAATAGCCCATTTACAACGGTTCCATGTGAATTAAAAATACAGTTTGCATTGGCATTCTTAACGTTTAAGATCATCCCTGAAACCAGGGTGTACTTGTACATAATATGAGAAAACCAACAACATTTACAACTCCATATTGTTTTTAATTAATTTCTCCTCTTCATGATGATATAATAGATATGGAACTTTTGGAGCTACATTCTGATATTACCAAAGATGGTGTATCGTCCAAGATTGACGACGATTTATGTAAAATTATGGAGTAACAGCTTTCAATATTACGTACAATCCAGTGCTTGCACACCGTAACTTTAAGGGCCATCAATCGGGAACTGTTACTCCATGAATGGAATGAATAGTTTAGTTCATTTGCATTTGTCAATACAGATTTGAGTTTGAGTTGAAAAACACTTAAAAGGATATCCACTGCAACGGATGAAACTAAAAACGTACGAAATTGTTCCTATAGGCATGAATATACCAGTAGACATGGAATTTATATTAATACCGTTATGTGCTGTGTTGTTTTCAGTGGTACGTGTTTATGGCGCCACAGATGCTTCCGGAAATGTTGGTACAAGTTTTGCCACGGAGGGTCTGGACTTTATGTCGGCCGGAACGCACAATGTGATCTTCGAAGAAGATTCTCTTGTCGCCCAGCTGACTATACCGATAATAGACGACACATTATTAGAACTCGATGAGGTTTTCTACGTGGAGATCATGAGCAGTGATAGCGATATAAATAATGGCAGGAAGATCACAGAAATTAATATCCTGAATAACGATGGTAAGTACAAAACAGTAAAAGTGAATTCACAATACTCTCACGGTCCAGTATCATCCAGGCAAACTATGTATTACGAATTGATTTAAGCCACACTCAATGATTTCGAGGGGAAAAAATCTGGATTATAAAATAAAATCCGTCAAAACAATAGAAATAAAATTTACCCTGTGTCTGTCAGCTTTACACTAAATAAAAAGTCGTAAAACACCTAATTTATAATTCTGACATTTCCCCAAAATTAAACAAATTAAAAAAGAATATTGAAGAGTGATTTCATTGATCTCTACTACCAGCCAATATTGTGTATTTTTGAACATCGGGGTCGGATATCAAAGTGGTCCTCCCGCTGGGAATAGCCTAGAACTAGAAACGAATTTGGAGGCTGCGGGTATAGGCCTATAGCGCCGCAATAATAACAATTCTGGATTGGATCTGTTTTTTTTAACAAACTCATTTATTTGTAAAACGACTCAACTTTCCTTAGGGCTGCGAGTAACTACATGGCCATCTGAGTTTCGAATTAGCATATCGCAATAAATACTTGTTCTACTCCATAAAAAGTACATATTTTCTAAACGGTAATCTCACAAGGAATCCAAATATGCATTTGGAATTTAGATAGGACTAAATGGTAACATGTTGTGATTCAAAATGTTCAAAAAATATCGATTTTTTTCTTCTTCAGATTTTGATTTAAGCTCAATAATATTATTATACCTATCCCAATCATAATTTTACTGTGCATATTAGTTCCTCATGCAGTTACCCATCAGAACATAATGGTTGTCAATGGTAACTTGTTAACATATTCTATATCGAGAAGTAAATGAGCACAAACGTTTATATTTCATATTTATTAGAGTTTACAAGTATATTTTTGGGGTATCCACCCTATCCTGATTTCAACGGCATTTTTGAATTCCCCTATTTGAGAGCTTTCCAAAAATGTAAACTTTGCTATCATCTGTTGAATACTTTTTTTGCTATCGTCATGTATGTAAAACCGATGAATTAGCAAGTTCGCTGTGTAGCGAATAGGGAAAAAGCCAAGGACAATGCAATCGATTCAAGATTACAATTGTTACATAATAGTTGTCACGTTTGTTGAAACAGAATCTTATAGAATATAAAATAATCTATAAAATGAGAGCAAAATCATGTTTCTACCATACAGGAATGAGGAGTAAATTGAACGTAGAATTGGGAACTTTTTCTATATTCCCCATAGAGATTGTACACAGCGCCACCGCCACTGCCGCCACCCCTGACTTTCACAATATAATCAATCATATCTCAGCCAAACAGTTATAGAAATACCTGATTTATTCACACAATGTAACTAGATAAATAGGCTTTCAAATAACACCTCAACCATTGCTCTACCACATTTAGTTGTAGAGTTAAAAGAGAGAGATGGATGATTCGTCACCAAAAATGCAACGCCACCACCCTTTTTGGGTGGTGAGTTCAAAACACATGGCCACATAGGAAAGCATTGCGATTTCAAGTAACAACATATTAACAACATATTAAACTAAAACGATTGCAACAATGCCAACTCAACTGAGACTGACTTCCCCTTAAATTGATATTTTGAGAATGAACATACTATGGGTGTGACACTACAACTTGACTCCTTACATACACAGTATTACCGACATGAACTAATATTCCCCATGCAAGCACTTCTAAATTCTATAACTCGAATGCTAAAAACCTTCTTTTTCCAGCCTCTTATTCGATTAAACAAGCAGAGCGTACAGTTGTAGAATCTGTAGGAGAGTTTCATGTCATCATACAAAGAGGAGGAATGGAGGTCAAAGGCGTATTCATTCCACCATTTCTTGATAACAACGTTGATATTGGTAAGATAAGTTGATATTCATAACACGAAATCTCGTAAGGAATACAGCATAGAAACAGTGCTTACCATGATTTAAAACCCCCAAATGTTTTATAAATTATTTATCATGTTTAATGTAATTTACATAATGTCAATAAATATTTAAAAAGGAAAAAGCAAAGAACTCCTAACAACCAACAGTTGTTTACATTCAATCGTCTTTTACTTAGGCAGATGTGCACATTTTTTTAGTTTGAATTTAAAAAAATATTCCTTTTTAAAATAAAAAAGTGTGTGGTTTATTTAGTTTAAACTTAACTTTTCATTATGTTTCCCGTAGCTGTGGCGACCAATAGCGACACCGCAAATGGTGCCACCGCCACAGCAGGGGAGGACTTCGGCATAGTAACGAAGATAGTTACATTCCTTGGTACTTCCCGAGATGCTGTCAAGACATGTGCCGTTCAGATTATCAACGATGAAGCGGTCGAAGGAGAGGAAAAGTTCTTTGTAACTATTTCTAACAACAACGTTCAGATTGATCGAAGCTGGTCAAACATTACAATAGAAGACGACGATGGTGAGAATTTTGTACTTTGTATTTCTTTCTTTTTTTCTTTTAGAAAGAGCGGGGAAAATCCTGGGGATGGGGAGAGGGGGGGGGGAGGCACTTCATTACAAAGGTTTATAGAGATGATCATCAGCAATGACTCCTTTATAACATAATTTCACGGATGATGACTTTCTAAAATCTATCCTCATCCAATGAACTCTTTTTAAATAAACTGTAACGGAATGACCCCTGGTGGTAAACTAATTCTCTCACTGAATTCTCCATTTTGAACCCGTTTGAAATAATTGTGTACATGTACATGCTTTAGTTTTGTTCCCTCACTCGTACACATCAAGGACATTTGCTAAGTCTCGGATGGTGTCGGTTAAGAAACCCTTCGCCATTCAACCAATCTGAATTCGTAAACCTCGTCATCTTAATACTACATAGATCTTCTATTTTATGTTTCCTAATATTATTATATCTTTTCATAATCCGAACCACTTTGAAGGACTTGTACTTATGGTACTTCATTTTTTGATTTTCTTTTTAGCTGTTTGGAAATAAAACTGAACTAAACTGAACTGAGCTGAACTGAACATCTGTTAATATATTTAATACACCCTCCCCAACCCCAACCACAACCCCCCCCCAAAAAAAAAGTCAATCAATTATTTCTAAACGTATATTCTATCTTGTTCTCCTCACAAAAATGATTATCGCAGTAATACAGCAATTTCAAAATTCATCCACTGCATTTTGTCCTCATTGAGTCACCATGCATTATAGACATGAAATTTGTCTTACCCTATATCTTTATCGGTATAATGTATCTGTATCTGTATCTGTATCTGTGTCTGTATCTGAATCTGTATCTTTATCATTCAGTAGCCATGAATGCTGCAATGCCATTGGTTAATGCCCCAATGAATATTTCCCCGTATTACTAGAGTAATTTATCACTACTCTAGTGATATGGACCCGTATCTATCATTGATAACACAGTACTAACAAGTAATAAACATCATACACACATAAGTGAAATAATAAGTATGTGGAAGAGATTGTTTAATTGAAAATATTTATTTACTGTATTGGACAGTTTGTTATCACGTGTTTTGATTGGTTAAATTTAGTTCTGGATTGATCCATTAATTTGGACGGTTTGATACAAGAATTATTTTTTAACAATGTTTTGAATTTTTTGAATTTTTTTAACAATATTTTTTTTATATTTTTTTTTTCATTTTTAGAGAATTTTTTTTAACACTTTGTGAGATTTTTTTTTTTTTCAATTTTTTTTTCCCATTTTTTTTCTAATTATTTTTTCAATTTTTCATTTTTTTCAATTTTTTTTTCATTTTTTTCAATTTTTGAGATTTTTGTTTCTAATTATTTTTTGAAATTTAAAAAAATATATATATATATAGATTTTTTTTTTTTTTTTTTTGACCATTTTTTCGTTGAAAATTTGTATTTTTTAAAACAAAATTCAGAGAGGTTAGTGACAATTATATAAAAATGCATTCATGTCTACTGAATGATAAATTCGTTACCCCCTGTTTGTTCATGCGATACGGAAAAATATCTATGGTTTGTTTCCTATATCACATTCGGCTATCGCCTCATGTGATATTGGAAACAAACCATAGATATTTTTCCGTATCGCATGAACAAACAGGGGATAACTAATAGTATCTGTATCTGTATCTGCATCTGCATCTGTATCTGTATCTGCATAAGCCTAATTGCTTTCACATCTGTATCTGCATCTGCATAAGCCTAATTGTTTCACATTTTTAAAGATATATATTTTTCAGCATTTCATTGGAAGCATATCTTCTATTGAAATCCGGTAGAGATATGATTGTTTAGCTGTTTAACTAACGTATTCATATGCTGGAAACGGCAAATCTATGGGAACTAATAATTATGATGACCTATGTGTTTTAAAGGTCGCATAAGGTGTTCTGTTGGTGGTGAGACCACGGTAACCGTTGATGAAAATCAAGGCTCTGTCACTGTAACTTGTACAAGGGATGGTATCGTTAACGACGCCGGAGATGATCAGGGGTTGAATCGTGTTGCTGAGTTCGGTAAGTATTGCTCTCTTAAGATTATGTTTCTTAGGTTATTTATATTGAGAGAATCCAAATCCAAATTAGTTTAGCCTCTGGGGAATAGGATCTGTCGTGTCATATCAGAGGGCTAAAGATCGGCAGCACATCATTCTAATTATGACAACGATGGTCACTCATTATTAATGTGTTTTTTCAAATGGGTAAATCTCAATATCACCACATCAATGGCCACTGGAATTTAATTCTAGCGCCAATTATCAGTGGTAGACGGTAAACATTATCATCATCATCATCATCATCATCTATGTCAATCTTCTCAATCCTATTGTGAAGAGCTAACATTTACATGGAAACATTAGTAAATAGTGGTTCACGTTATGGCGCACTGGAGAACAATTCATAGGAGATGAAGGAGAGTACTTTTACTCCTGTTGATAAGATTAGGATTAGATCTTGACATCGCCATATGGTCTGCTGGCTGAAAAGAGGTAATCGTTGGCGAGCTGACTATCCCGTGGGAAGACAATGAAGATGATGCTCATGAAATAGAACTAACCAAGTATGCAGTGCTAAGGGCTGAACTTGCTAAATGTAGGGACAGAGGTTGGAAAGCTTCTGGTTACACATTCGAAGTCGGCTGGCGTGCCTTCATCGCATTCTCTTTTCAGATGTAGCTTCGTGACTAAGGTCCGTATGCACAAAAGAGTTAGACCGGGTCTAAAGTTAGACCTGGTCTAAGTGATTTTTTTTTTTTTGTGTGTGAAAATGCACACTTTCATTACATTTCTTTCTCAAATTAGCTACAAAATTGTAAAGATTCGGATGCAAAGTTCAAATAAAACACAACATATCTCATGAAAATGCAGAGGAAAACAGCTTTTGAGGTATGAATAAATTTCACTTAGACCAGGTTTAACTTTAGACCCGGTCTAACTCTTTTGTGCATACGGACCTTAGGGTTTAGCAGGAGGGAGGTCAAGTCAATCAGCAGAGCAGCTTCAGATGCAGCAGAATCAAGTTCATCATAGTGTTGTCCAAGAGGAGCAGATAAGTGTAATTCATCATCAGTTTCCTTTTTGGCAGGTCATAGGAGATGCCAACATTTATTCTACCTGCCACCCCGGGGCTGCCACTAGACATGCTAGAAGCAGATTATTGACATGTTTGATGGAGCATCAACATATTTACGTTAGCTGATGATCCCGCTGGTGAAAGCACAGGACACATTTCATCTTAGTCTATGTGTAAATTCAACTACGTATCGTAACAATGGGCAATTCTTTTTGTGATCCATACACTTCCAATGGAAGACATTACCTTAAAAGTCTTCTTCACAGTGAGTGTGATTTTTTCTAACGGGCTTACCTGAATGGATGACTCCGTTTGAAGTGGAGATGCGGGAGAGTTGAGCCACCGGGAGAGTTGAACCACCCCCTATAACTCGAAAAGTAGTAACTTACTAAAATTTATATTGGCATATATTGTTATATAGCATCAATACGACATTCTTAGTGTTAAACTCTACTGTCATGTGTGCTCAGTATCAAAGATACCTAAACAAAAAAACAAAAAAAATCACTTTTGAGTGAAAAATAGAAAAATAAATGTTTGGTCTTTTTTCCCATAGCAAAACTTAGAATATAATAGCGGTAATTTGTTTATTGAAGGGGGTATATATGACCATTATTTTAGAGAACTATTGTAAACTACCAAAAGTTCTACACCAGACAGGATTGGGTTATTTACAAAATGGTCACCATGAGGAGAGTTGAGCCATTGGTCATGGGGAGAGTTGAGCATAGGGAAAACATGTAGTAACATTTTGATTTTTGGACTAAAGGTGAAAAATGTATAATAAATGAGGGAAAATGTTATTTGTACGTGCCATGATAATAACAATTGAGCACCATATTTACTTTAAGGATTAATTAATCAAAAGTTGAAAAAATATGATTTTGGTTTTTTTCACCAGCCATTGACTTATCATGCTGGCTCAACTCTCCTGTAATGGTGGCTCAACTCTCCCATACTGTAGGGAGAGTTGAGCCACTTTACCAATTTTATTCAAACCTTTTGTATCAATAAGCCTTAACTGCTATCCCAACTGTTATTGTTTCACAACGAACACAACACTCTAAAGTTTATCTTACACTAATTTTTTACATGTTTGTACTTTTCTTCCGCATATGGTGACACAAAATATAAAAAATGGCTCAACTCTCCCGCATCTCCCCTACACTCCCTGCGTGGAAGATTAATACCATGTCTTCCATAAGGGGGTGTATGGATTTCAACAGGAATAGCCTTATTATTGTTTCCCCTTATCTATTCTAACCAGTGTTGAGTGCAGTAAGTGATTCAGCGAGACAAGGTGATGACTTCAACGCCTACAGAGCCACTTTGGAGTTCCCAGCTGGCGAGGCTACCATCATGGAAACCATCCCTAACCTTATAATAGATGATTCACTGGCTGAGGATACGGAGACATTCCGTCTCGAAATAACGGATGCTGATAGTGAGGTTGACGCAACTGGCAACACTGTTACCATCAACATTCGTGACGATGATAGTGAGTGTAGTATCCTTGCTGTATATAAATTGTAAACGCCACACGATTAAAACACCTAAATCATGTTTAAATGTCTTTGCTTGGTTCCTTATACAATTGGTTATCTATTTTAAATAGCATAGCGACAATTTCATGGCAATGTAAACCAACGAAGGTTCCCGTCGCCAGTCTTGTGATCGAGAAACACGTGCACATTATCGACAATGTGCATCCTGCCATAAAATGTAATGTTTGCAATTGAAAGCATACACATATTTTACCGTGACTTATTCGTGTTAGTTAACAATTGTGATGCCCTTTTTGAATTTCTTAATACAGCTGAGCGATTCCGATTTGAAATGCCCGCCTATGACGTTGGCGAATCATGTCAAGTATTGCAAGTAGCGATCATCCGTACTGGCACCGGCGAAGAGGGGACAACTCTCCGTAAGAAATAGTTTTCATATTGTAACTCAATAGTGCAAATTATAATGATGCAAAATTTGTTATTTTGGGCAATTATATAGAGTGGAATATGTCAGAATGTAGTAAATTGCTTTTGTTGTTCACGGTATCAAGTTAAGTGCCAACAAATCCACAAATGCAATATACTTAACAAAGACCTTAAGGGGGGACTTAAGGGGGCTGTAAAGTGTCGTTGTATGAATTTTTCAAGCACTGTAACTTTCAAACTATTTATGTGTTGTACATAAAAGTATACACTTTTTTAATGAAATGAGTCAGGGAATCCATTTTTCGTATCAAATTTCACCGAAAATTGTGATTTTTATATTTTTGCCCAAAAAAGCCTCTTTTTTGCCTAAATTTTTCAAACAACCTAACAAAATAATTTTTAGGTAAAGAATTCTAAAATTTTACAGAAAGCATCTTAATTCAATTATCTAGGACAGGTATTTTTTGTTTGCCTTTAAAAAAAATTATTGACCAAAAAGTGCTAAAAAAGTGAATTTTGAGATTTTTTATCTCAAAATTCACATATTTAGTACGTTTTGGTCATTAATTTCAGAACTAAAAATTTTAAAGGCAAAAAAAAAAAACGTGTCCTAGATAATTGAATTAAGATGCTTTCTGTAAAATTTTTGTAATTTTTTACCCAAAAATTATTTTGTTAGATTGTATGAAAAAAGTTGTCCCAAAAAATATAAAAATCACGATTTTCAGTGAAATTTGATACAAAAAATGGATTCATTGAACCCTTCCCTTCAAAAAAATGTATACTTTTATATGGATTATATGAATAATGACGAAGTTACGGCAGTTTTACGGAGGCTATTTCTGACACTTGACAGCCCCCTTAAGGAAGTTTTTGATTTGATTTTTTGAATTTTGTGAGTGCTGTAATTATTGAACTATTAATCAAATGCATATAAAAGTATACATTTTTGGAAAGGAAATGGATCAAAAAATCTAAATTTGGCATCAATTTTGACCAAAAAAGTAGATTTTTTGAGAAAATCACAAAATTCACTTTTTTGACCCAAATTTTTTTGAACAAAACTAAAAAAAAATATTTTGAGTAAAAAATGGCCAAATCACTTGATAATGATGTTAAGACACTAGTAAAGGGACGATTTTTTTTAAAAAACCTAATCGAAATTTTGACCAAAATGTGCCAAAAAACGTGAAAAAATTCATTTTTTTTGTTACACTTTTTTGTCAACATTTCAAAAAATATTGGATTAGGTTCAACAACAACAAAATCGTCCCTTCATTAGTGTCTTAACATCAACATCAAGTGATTTGGGCATTTTTAACTCAAAATTATGTTTGTTAGCTTTGTTCAAAAAAATTGGGTCAAAAAGTGATTTTTTTTGTGATTTTCTCAAAAATCATCATTTTGGGTCAAAATTGATGCCAAATTTGGATTCTCTGATCCATTTCCTTTCCAAAAACGTATACTTTTATAAATTTATATACATTTGAGTCATAGTTCAATAATTACAGCACTAACAATATTCAACAAAAAACTTCCTTAAGTCCCCCCTTAACATATACGATCTCGAACCCGGTAATTAAAATAACAAAAATGGAAATAGAAGTCGAAGTCAATATCAAAATCGATCGCAATTTAAAATGTATTTAAATCCAACGTTTTTTAAACGAATTAGTTACATTAATTTATACTACAGGTGTATCTGCATCCGACGGCGCTGGCGGCAGTGGCGCTGTCTATCCCGAAGACTACACAACACGTGAGACTATTGTCAACTTCTTACCCAATCAGCAACAGCAGTTGGTTACCATAAACGTCAATAGAGATAATATCAACGAAGGCGCCGAGACTTTTACTCTCAGTCTTAGTAAAATATCCGGATCCGGTGAAGTCGATACATCCGCTGGTGTGGCTACGGTTACCATTCAAGACCAAACAGGTAAAGTGGCGTGTACCCAAAAATAGGGTTCAATATTTTAGAGAACCGATAACCTTTTTTACAAATACATACGTAATGAGTTTTCATGTATTATTTTTGTCTTCACTTCATTCGTACAAGTCCAACACCAACTTATTAAGAGTGAGGCACGTATACAGGGTGACCCCAAAAAATGTTAACACTCCGGGCACATAAGATATCTTAAAAGGACAAGAACACACGGATCTAATCTTGATGTATTATGAAAGCTGAGTAAATAAGCTTTCATTTGCATTTTATTGCGTTCCAATTGGTTATTTAGAACGGGAGATATGCTTCAGCAAACATGAGGAAGCAAAATCGGCTTGGTCCAATCCTCTCAGTATAAAAGTAAAGCTTTTAAAATGCACGAAGCAAGAAGCAAGATGATTATTAGTCACACACACACATCAGTTAATCTCTTCTTTGTTCTTTTCAACGCATTCTTTCGATTCTTTTCAAGCTTAAAAGACATAAATAAATATATTCCACATAAATTATATAGGTATTTTGGCATGAGTTCAAGTTCTATACTCTTTTTCCATGTGCAATGGGTAGCTATCAGTAAAGCAGTCTTTAAAATTGAAACATTTCATGTTCTTTGTTGAAATGGTCCATCCAATTAAATAAATTAACTAATGCACATGGAAAAAGAGTATAGAACTTGAACTCATGACAAAATACCTATATAATTTATGTGGAATATATTTATATATGTCTTTTAAGCTTGAAAAGAATCGAAAGAATGCGTTGAAAAGAACAAAGAAGAGATTAACTGATGAGTATGTGTGACTTAATCATGTTGCTTCTTGCTTCGTGCAATTTAAAAGCTTTACTTTCATACTGAGAGGATTGGACCAAGCTGATTTTGCTTCCTCATGTTTGCTGAAGCATATCTCCCGTTCTAAATAACCAATTGGAACGCAATAAAATGCAAATGAAAGCTTATTTACTCAGCTTTCATAATACATCAAGATAAGACCCGTGTTTTTCTGTCCTTTTAAGATATCTTATGTGCCCGGAGTGTTAACATTTTTTTGGGTCACCCTGTATATAAACACCCGGTTTCCAACGATTTGATGTGGCTTCGATCACCATTCCAGATCAAACAGGAAAACTGCAAGTGGTGTGTCCCAAATCCAAACAAAAATTGGAAAGCGAGAGCTTAAATGTTTACTTAATGAATTTGTATGAGTTAAGATTGATATGTATATCCAATGAGTTTCTGTTTAATTACTCCAGTTAGTGCGATATAGTTCAAATTGTTATTGTTATATGCTGTGTATAATTGACGGGTTTTTTTTAATATGTCGTTGTTTGTAGTTACCTATTCCGTTCAAGATGCTCAGCTTACCTTTGATGAATCTTCCGGCACCGTGCCCGTATACTTTGTGAGAAGTGGTGACTTTTGCGATGCAGATTCAATATGTACGTATAGTTTGTACTCACAAAACGAATCATTATGAAAGAATCAACATTTAAAGGTGTGTGATCATCCAACTGCAACCCACTTGTCTGCATCAAAATGATATTTTGAAATCTGAGAATAACTTATATCTTTCATTAACACTCCTGCGATAGATCCGGCCTGATGAAAGATGAATACTAGTACTTAAGATGCTATTAAGGGAAGTGTCAACACTTTTTATGAAATTTATCAAGCACTTTTACACTAATAATGTAATCTACATAAAAGTATACAACATTTTTTAATGACATTTTTGAGATAAAAAACAATTTGTTTTTGGTCTATAATTTCAAAACTAAACAATTTTATGCCAAAAAAACAAAACGATCCTAGATAAATGGCTTAAGATGATTTTGGTGACATTTTGGTGTTTTTTTACCAAAATGTAAAAATCACTATTTTTAGTAAAATTTGATACCGAAAATGAATTCTCTGACTCATTTCATTAAAAAAAATGTATACTTTTATGTACATCACATTTATAGTTTAAAAGTTACAGTGCTTGATACATTTGGCGCCAAAAAGGGTTGACACATTTGAGTAACTTTCATTTTTATAATTAGCATAATTAGAACCGGTGACTGAAAATCGAAATAGATTGAAGTTAGCATTGTTACGCTAATTATCCATAACCCTATGATAAATCGCAGTAGTTTTACTTGATCAAATGTTGGCGTATTCTTTTAACATGTTTTCTTGGCTTTTTCAATCATCTAATATCATGAATATAGACGTTTCGACCAGAGATGGCACTGCACGAGCCAGATCTGATTATATCAGCTTCAGCAATCGTCGCGTGGAATTCTCTAGAAATTCTAATACCGCATCGGTGCCCCTCACTATTCTTGACGACAATTTTGAGGAACCAACGGAGACTTTTACCATTGAGATCCAAGGAACCAACGTGCAGGTTGGGACAGCTACAGCCACAGTCACTGTACAAGATGACGATGGTAATTGCAATATCTCTATTTTTTCTAAACCCTACGCCTGTGTTATAGTGATTCTCAAGAGTTGAAAATGCCCTTGTAGTACTTATAGAATAAATGTACTGTTTTAGACCGTATCCGTGTTATACAGGGTGTATCCAGAAACCTCAATACTTTTTGCCGAGAGCTGTACGATTACAGCAAGTCACATATCACCCTAAAACTTAATATTCTGTTAGAACTACTTGTTGGCTATCACATAGTCAAATTACAGCGATAACGGTCACGAATTCGCTGAGATATTAAAGATATAAGTAGACAAGTGCAAAACACGATTTACAGCGTTCGTCCTATAAACAGAGTTGTTGGTCTTGGACATGCTACGGAGTGGCCTGTTTGCTCTCTAGACCTTACACCATTAGCCTTTTCACAGACTAACATTTCAGCACGCAGGAGAAGCGCAGTAAGACGCACTGCAAAAGTGCTCGTTATGGAAAAAACTCTACTTACCACGCACTGTACGCCGTGATTATTGTCTCATGTAAATATTGCTGATATTTTTCTTCTGAGAACCAATGGAGATTGCTTAAACTTTCTTATCTGTCTATGAACATGATGAATGACTCATATACATGTCGCTGATTTTTCTACAAACCATTGCTTACAATTTATTATTAGCTGTTTTTGAATGTGAAATATTCCAAAAAAAAGCAAACAGCCACTCACAGAATAGGAAAGGAAATCTACAATTTAAGTCGGAACGTTTATCATCCTTCGATCCCCGCAAGATGTATGTGATTTCACACTTTCCTCCTGTTCCAGGCTTGACTTAAGAAATGATTGCTTGTAGCCGTTTTCATTTTCCGCTTATAATGTCCTAGCATTACCACTTCTAGGGATTCCTGTATTCTGTAATGATGTTCAGAGAAGTGGGAAATGCTTTCTTAAATTTCTCCTAAAATTATAAAAAACAATAAAAATGTTCAACCGTTTACTTTATACGAAAAATAAAAAGAGCGAAATTGATCTATTCATCGTTTACCTCGTGCCTCTCATAACACCATAGACATGATCTAGTTTTGCTATTTCATCTTGAAACCTTATTTTCCTCAACAGGCCGTGTGAACTTCCGTGATACTTCATACAGGGTACTTGAAAGTCGTGGCTCTGTGACTCTGACCATTGATAGGGTGGGCAATACTATTTTACCATCAACAGTGCGTAAGTAACTAATGCAGATGTTGGGATTTAGGGAGGGGTTTGGCTATGTATTAACGAGGAGTTATTGTAGTAAAATTCGCAAAATTGTAATATGAACGTGAGTATGAAGACATTCAGATATCCAAAGGCCAGCCGAACTAAACAAAATAACTTTACAGGCCGCTAGGCGACGATAACTTAAGCTAAAGAGGTAACCTGAAGAACCAACATCCATCACCAAACCTTCCTTTTTATTCTTGATGGTCATCAGACCACTGGGTATGAACCTACTTTGATAACATGATACATAAACAAATCAAACGTGGTTCTGGCATTTTCAGGTGTGCAAACGGTCAGTGGTCTGGGCACAGGTGTAGCCACTGCAGGCGTTGATTACACTGTCTTAACCAACCAGTTCGTCTATTTCGGAGCCGATGAACGTACCAAGACTGTCACTGTGCAAATCCGTGATGATAACGATGAGGAGGAGGAGGAGACATTCACTGTACTCATTATTGGCACTACAGATGGCGTCGTTGGTTTTTCCAATGAAGCCATCGTCACTATCGAGGACGATGATGAGCCTTCTGGACCTGGTAATTATTTACGTTTATTCACCTTCACTGATGGTGGAGTTATTTGACCTACGATGCTTTCAATCTCTCCATTTATTCGGTGTCGTAACCAGAATTCGGATGTAGGCCCCATACTCAACCTCTTTCATATTTAGTTTATTATTGACTGATTACTCACCATTACTCACCATTTACATGATCAAAGGTCTGTGCCACTAACTTCTCAATAATAATCTCAAATCAACCTGATCAATATCAGGGTCAAAGTTTAATCACGTTACGCCATTTGTTTCTCAATCAGCTTCTAGTTGACTACATTCGGAATCCGTATTTAAAGCTAGATGTATGGTAGACATTTAATTTATGATACATGCATGCTCATTTCTGTAGTTTTTGTCAAGGATATACTTTTTCCCATATATGCATTTCAAATCAATCTATGTTTTTCTGCTAATTTGAAGAATACCCAAACAATGCTAAGGTTGAAAAGTGTTTGATTTGGTTAACTTCTGAATGTAATTTTTCGTCAACAGCATTATCAACTGGAGCCATTATCGGTATAGCTGCCGGTGTTGGTGGTGCTATTCTGTTACTGCTGATCATCGGTGGCGTTTGCTGCGTCACTTCAATGAGACAGCCCCCTGTACGTGGGCCACCACCGCCCCCAGTCGCCTACAATGCGCCTAACTACCCACCTGGTTACGGATATCAGGGCCCGAATTATAGACCATCCCAGGTAAAAAGTATTTCGATAAAAATAAATTGACGATTTTAGTGACGTAACCGGAATCATAACGGGGAAGGCTACACACATAGGAAGCATTTACAAACACTAAGATGAAGGGAACAAAGGGGGAGGGGACATTTTAGGGCATTATATACTCAGTGTATATTTACAATTATTGTTGTGTTGTAGACTAAAGAACCATCTACAGTGTGAATAATAACGTACTCAATTGTGGTTGGGTTTTTTTACTCATTAATTAATTAACCCATTTACTTTAGTATAATTTCATTAGTTCTCACACAGTCACAACACTTTTAGTCGTCAAAATCGGTTGAGGATAAATGTTTTGAGATCAAAACTGAACACTGCGTGATCACATACAACACTGTATAATAAGCACCTGTTCATTTAAGACGAATTGTCAATTATGCTGTAATGATAATAATTGAGCACAAATCGATTGTTTTTACAACAATAACGAAGAAAAAAAGGTCATAAGGGTCGCTAGTCATAAGGGTCACTAGTCATAAAGATCGCTAGTCATAAACCCTATTCCTAACCCTAACCTTAACCCTAACCCTACCCTAACCCTAACCCTAACCATACCTACCATAACCCTTACCCTAAACCTAACCATAAACCTTACTCTAAATCTACCCTAACCCTACCCTAAACCTAACCCTAACCCTAAGATACTTTTATGACTAGCGCACTCGTGGTATAGGAAAATACACGTTATGACTAGCGACCCTTAGGCCAAAAAAATAAATATGTTGTGTTGCCCTCAAGTGCCAAAAATTTTGATTCGGGTCGGTCGGTCGGAAATCTTTTTCTTTTTTTCCTTTTATTTTTCTTCACAATTTTTTTTCAATTTTTTTTTCTTCAATTTTTTTTCAATTTTTTTCCCTTCAATTTTTTTTCAATTTTTTTTTTGGCTGAAAAATATATGGTTTATGTCAAGACAAAATTGGTATATGCTCATATGTCAATTTAACTAATGTTTCTAGTGTGACAATAGTCTAAAAAACATTTATTTAGGCTTATTTATTCATTTCCAGCAAGAAATAGTAACATTTAGACACTTTTAATCAAATTTAAATTTTAAAAAAAAAATGCGACCCTAGTTTTTACGATTTTAGGGTCGGTCGGTCGCTGAGGGCAACACAACTCTTTTTTTGTTTTTGGCCTTATGACTAGCGGGTAGACCCCGTTTTATCATGCGTAATAAGAATTCGTGTCTCTGTCGAACGTGCCTGTGGGTTGCCATTAATGTTGATCACGATGATGACCATGATGACATTGGTCATGTTTACACGCCGTGCTGGGTCTTTCCTTATCAACCATCGCATGATCAGATCAGTAAATTCGTTTTTACGGCTAAAGCAGTTCTGCTTTCCACAAAACCACTTGATTTGTGATCAATTTTTTTATTTGAAAACATATAATTTCTTATTCAATGCGTTTCCTTCAATTTTCTATTAAAAGAGTCATAACAGTCAAGTTCAAGATTATCATCTTTAGAAAAAACTACTATTTTGTATATTTTCCAACGATGAACTCACAAAATGGGGACGTTTTAACACATCTTTAAGAAGGTATCTTAACAAGAATATTGCTCAATATATATATATTTCATTAACACTACCTATTCTGTTCTGTACATTGTTTTTCATATCCCTAATTAGTATGTATCATTGAGTATGAAAATCGTACCTATTCGCTTTCAAAGTTATACAGTTTCTATACAAATGACGCGGTGTCATCAAATGACGCGAGTCGTTTGTCTGATAAAAGCCTGATCTGATATTGCTCACTGAGTCGGTTTTATTTATAAATAACTTTATCTTAACATGTTATTTTGCAGAGGGTCGCATATTACCGATAGAATGGAACATTAAGGTAAGAAAATAAACAATAAACATCGAAAGGGTTTGAAGTATGTCAAATTTGGCCCAATGTTGACGAAATTGTTTTTAATCAATGACTAGTAAACAAAAAGAAGCAAGCGAGACCGCTAGGAAGATTAATCTGTTTAGAACCTCAGTTTGTCATTTCGAAATCCGCGCTATAATTACGAATGGCTCTTATTTAATTACATTTAGGAAATTAATCGTTTGCTATAGCGAAAAAAAATCATAGAGCCAGTTTTGAATGGTGTTTTTCTGTTAGTTGTTGTCAATATTAACGAATAAATAATAAATGGAATGAGTAAAAACCCACCATAAATATGTACTAACAGCTCATTTCTGACCGACCCACATCATTGCAAATAGAAAACAAAAGTTACCGGAGCAGAGGGCTCAGTGCTTATAATTAGAGATATAAATACACACTTGCACAACACTCATCAATTAGAAACGGGAAACAATGAAAATATACACCCGATTTATTAGATAGCACGATCAACAAAGGGAAATATTAATTGTGAAGGACAGTAATATGTACGTGCCACTATACTTAGAAAAGGCGGGAAATATCCTATTTTTTAAAAATCTAATTTGTACGATTCTTTATTGGTTTTCATGTTACAGCTGGATCGTAGGAGTCAACAGGGAAGAATCCGGATGGATGGAAACGCAGTGTTAATGAACTAACTCATCAACACACATTTTATGTACATATTTTTAAACCTTTTCTCGTAGTATACACCGTTTTCACAGTTTGAGAGCTGACGTATATTTCTTGAGGGCTTAGGTAATAATTGGTAACGATTAATTAAAATCGCATTCAAAAAGCTAAACTGATCCAGAAGGTTTGCATGGTTTATATACAAATTCTAGACATTTTGAACCAACGAATTGAGCGCCTGTATATACCGATCCGTTGTCAAAAGCGGTAGATACAACAAAATGGTTTTATTTTGCAAGGCCATTTTAATATGCTGCCATGATAATATTATTTCATTGTGATTGGTCCAGAATCATCGGGTCATTCCCCGCGTCATCATGTCTAATAACTGATAAATGTTCATGTGCGCCTCCTTTCTTCAGCGGGAAGTGCTGGATACGCTGATCCTAAGATGGTAAACGATATCACACTTTCACATATCAATTTTGCTATCTCGAGATATGTTGTTTGGTGGTGTGCCCGGCATGAGATGGGATGCGTCTGGCAGTCGCCGTGGTTGACGCAATCTGCCATTCAACTCTTTTATTCGATGGCCGTATCGTGCAACGCTTGTTGTGCCTTCGTGAATTGTTCAGTATCCGTTTTAATTTCTCCCAGATTTAGAATTGTTTTAAAAGCGAAACCTGAATATGTATATAATATTACGTCTTTATTCCAATATTGTTAAAGATTTTTTAAATGGATTTCAATGTTGACGTTTTAAAATTGTATTTTTAAGGTGGTATGTATTTGGTCAATGTTTTAATACTATAAAAAATGTATACTTAATTTTCATTATTATTGATCAAGACGATTACAATTGTGTACATTTTATTAATATCCATGCACAGTACTATTTTTGTGGGTTTAATAAATAGACAGTACTAATAATAAGGCTACCTACCTATGATAGTCATAGACAAGTATTCGTTACGGGTTGACAATTTTCACTGAGCGTCTGGGATTAATCCTGGATGGTCAGCGAATTTGTTTCACTGACCATCATTTATAATGTGCGGTGTTAAGAAGAAATAATATACTCATATCAATTTACTTAACCGACATGATGAGTTTACTTGTGTACGTTTATGATTATTATTTTCCCAAATGAAAACTCTTCCTAAGCTTCTTGGATTAGAAGATGTTAGAGGATATGATTGACCTGAAGGCCTATTAATAATATAATCGCCGTTCTTCTACATCTGACTCATTAGCTCAGTTGGTAGAGCGCTGGTGTAGCGCTCCAGAGGTCCCGGTACAAATCCTGGATGCTGACCATCATTTATAATGTGTGGTGTTAAGAAATAATATAATCGCCGTTCTTCCACATCTGACTCATTAGCTCAGTAGGTAGAGCGCTGGTCTAGCGATCCAGAGGTCCCCGGTACATATCCTGGATGCTGACCATCATTTATAATGTGTGGTGTTAAGAAATAATAAAATCGCCGTTCTTCCACATCTGACTCATTAGCTCAGTTGGTGGAGCGCTGGTCTAGCGATCCAGAGGTCCCAGGTTTAAATCCTGGATGCTGACCATCATTTATAATGTGTGGTGTTAAGAAGAAATATTTTACTCAAGACATATCTTCTTGTTATTAAAATGTATTCCATTTATATTTATGTACATATTTATCTAGTTTTATGGGTAGTATATCAGTCTAAACACTGAATAGTTTGTTTATGATGCAACAACTCAATACCGCAACCACAAAAACTGTTATAGCATTATGGTTACAGTGCTCGTCCGGTAGTCAGAGAGGATGGTGGTTCGAGTCCAATGACAGTTAGTTCTCTCGGCGATTAAAATGCTACGTTGATGTGATGTGTTAAGTATTTTACACTTATACTTATATTTTATCGAAATATTGATAAAAGATCACTTATTTGGTTCGATTCAGTTGTACCAATCTCTTATGAATTGAAACCTTTCAAACTTAGTTGTAAGTTACAATCTTGCGTGCACATTAGGTAATATTTTATCATTATGCTATTACAAAACCATTCTTCTATGTAAAAGTTGTAACAGTACTACTTTGTAGACACAATAAGCATTAAGAATTTAATTTATCATTATATTATGTTAATATTAATGAAGTTTATTTCCAAATGTGGTAAAATCCAAAGGCCTCTTTATTTCATGTTATGACAAACTTTAGTTGAGCAATATTGGAGCAGCAAATTTCCCGGAGCCTTTTCAACGCAGTAATAGTAAAACATTGTTATTGTTTTAAATCCAAGAAAAACGGTTTATTGTAGATTTTGATATCAAGTCAGTTGAACTGTGAACTGAGATCACTCCACAATAAATGTTACAAACAGCAACCATTGGATTTAAAACCACCTTTGGAAATAAATTCATCATATCTAGAATATAGTTAAGGTGGTGATAATAATAATAATAATAATAATAATAAGTATTTTTTTGTATTTTGTTTTGTTTGTATTTTTTTGATACTGGTGGCAGAATCGGTAGTTGTTTTACAAGCGTAAAATAGTATATTTTTATAAAATAAACTCTTTTGGTTTAAATAACATTACGTATATCATCTGTTTATTTTCTTTGTGTGTATGTGTGTATTCCAGTCCCATTTGGTTTGTAACATATTGTAAAGTTCCGATTTTCCCGAATCACAATTAATTCGTAGTTTAATTGACCACGACTCGAATTCAATTGAATATTCAATTTTATGAGACTAACGTCTTTATCATAGCGTGAAAAAAGAGTTTATCTCATATAATTGGCTGTCAACCTCCGATGGTTTACCCATATAACGATACAATTGCCTTTTGATCAAAATAGAATACTCGTACATATATAATAAATTTACATTTTATTAATTGATTTTATTAATTGAAAATTAATTCATATTTTACCAATTTCAAATTCAGCATACAGAGTAAGTCAAAAATAAGTTGATCGTGAATAAATATTTCTTTTCCAAATGGAACTAAACAAATTGGATAAGTGAAGCACATATCGTCAGCCTGCTTCGATAATTGCCTAACTCATTTTTTCTAGTTCTTAGAAAACAACAAAAGTATGAAAAGTGAGTTAGGCAATTATCGAAGCAGGCTGACGATATGCTGAATAGCAACATGAATAGTGCAGGTGAATTCCAACAGGAGCAGTAACTGTTGGATAGAATTAGGCTGGGGATATACCTTTAAGAGAAATGTGACTTGTTATATGCCTGATACGAGTTAATATGACCCATTTTAAATAATTTTCATCATTAGTACAATCTGCCTAACTCACAATGCTGACTTAGGCAGAATTGCAATTGTGCATTTATCAACAATTTTGATTGGTCAATGACTTTGGTATTATAACAGCATGTGCATAATGTAATGAAGTCATGATTTATGCAAAAAACTTAATTTCGCTGAAAAGTGAGTAAGGCAATTATCGAAGCAGGCTGACGATATTCAACATATTCAAAGAGCATATTCTTCCACTAATCTTTAACAAATAATCACTGGAATTGTTCCTCGCTATCAGGAGTTATGTCTGTTTTAATAAAGGAACCTAATTTTGGCAGGTGTCCACGGAATGGTAAATTCTTTAAAACGATCCGTCTACGTGAAGAGCAAAAAGCAACGATTCATTCTTCAAAAGATATTTATATATATAAAATATATGATGAAAACAAGCAGTAAATTAAGAATTATTTATACATAGTAACTGGCAGTTTCATGCACACCAACCACACAGGGTGGTGGCAATCTTCAGACTGAAGTACATCTAATTATAAAATAGTCAACAGTAATAATATGGTAATACAGCATATCCAAGTTATTGACATACATAATAAGTGGAATATCAATAATCCATAATAGGTGTGAAAGTCATTCTCCAGATAGGATAATCCATTATGAGTTGTATAGGTGAAAAGTAAATCACAAGATTAGGTATAGGTAATCCCTGGGGTAATCACTAATCAGTCATAAAGATGGATCATAATAATGAAAAATGAAAACAATAGTCAATAGAAAAACAGGATGTGTGAGCTGGTAGTCTGGTAAATATGGCCATCCAGAAAAAACATTACGTTACGCCAAAAGCATTGAGTTTATGTTTCCGTTTGTGCCTGCACATAGAGTATAGTTCCGAGCGTTTGTTTAGAGTACATATCCTGGGTGCAGTCATGATGTGAAACTTCTCCGCGATGCATATATGTTGCAGCGCTTTGAGGCCGGGTTGTATGGAGTCGCATGTTGGATGATGGACCATTTGATGTGGAATGGGTCTTTTTTGCGTTTTAGATTCCAGATGAATTTGGATAGTTCCGATGCAAGAGACTTTGATTCATCCTTAAATGAGTGGGTGTGGTTACCAAGTCTCTCCTTGAAGGTGGTGCTTGTGAGACCGATGTATTCCATTGATGGGGATGACGTGGGTTGGACGGTGGCTTTGTACACAATGTTTTTCACCAGACAATTTCCATCAAGAGGGCAGTTGGCCTTTGCACTTTTGGGGCAACTACAGCAGCGGTTGTTTAAATCCGTATCGGGTGTTTTCAACAGTTTTTTATTATGAGCGGTGATGATGGACTTGACATTCTCGGTGCATAAATAGCTAAGTTTCACCGTATTCCGATTAAAGATCTTGGCTAATGGTGAACCCTTTGGGAAATGAGGATCAACGAGCTTAAAGAATTCTTTGCCAATATTAGTTGATGTTCCTCGAGAAAGGGGGATTGAACCATGTGATGTTCCTTGAGCGTTGCCGTCTCATGGATGTCTGGGGGCTGCTCTGCTGGTATTTGAAATCTTGTGAAAAACCAGATTCTGATAGGGCTTTTCGGTACATCGGGATGGCGTTGTTGAAGGTGTTCTCAGAATCGGAAAGTGATGACAGGCGTTTGTTGATGGAGTTTGGCAGTTCTTTGAAGATGTTGGGTGGGTGGTTGGATTTTACGTTGATGTACACTGGTGTGTCATTCGGCTTTCTGTAGGGTTTGAAGGATCCTTGGCTCAGATTCAGTGTCACGTCGAGGTAGTCCACAACATTAAGATTGGCGATTGCTGTGATTCTTAAGCCAAAGTCGCTCAAGAATTTCGTACACAGGCGTTTCTTGATACGTTCCATTTCTGAGGCATTAGTATTGCAAACAACCGCTAGACCGTCATCTCTGTAAAGCCCAAATTCTTCCAACACATCTGATACATTGTTCAATATGTAGAGGCCAATAAGTTCGCAAACTTCAGCTCCATCGTAACTGCCCATTGGTACGTCAAATGGGTTGGCTCCGGTGGTCTTTCTTTTGATCCATGTTTTGCCGTCGGTGAACAGGAAAGATTTTCGCGAGTGGAGGGTAATGTCTTCATCAGATTCAGATATGGGAACAAACTGTCTGGCAAATTGAATCGCTTTGGTGAGAAGGATTACGCTTATCGACGGGTAGAAATCCACGATATCAAACACTAGGAAGCTGCAGTTCTGCTTGTCGTTGATCGCCTTAAACCATTTGATTGTCTCTGAAGTTGATTTCCATTGGTTAACACGGGTTGATTGTTTGATGGCAGTGTTGATATTATCCAGGATAGTTTTACTAATTAGTCCTATTTCAGTTTTTGCAGGGTTTATTAATCTGCAAGTTGGTTTGTTGTCGAAGTTTGATTTATGGTCCTTAAGTGTGATGAAGGCATTTGTCTTGGCCGTGGTATCAATGCGGTCGTCGAGCTCCAGGTTACTAGCGATGTCTCTAGCTTCCATGTTTACCTTATCGAATGAGTTTTTCGGCGCTTTTTTGTAGGCTTTTGTGACTGATGTGGTGATCAATTCGTCGTAGTTTTCTTTGCTGACCTTGTAGAAGTTCCTGGTTTTATCTGCGGCTACAAGCACATCATCAGAGTTTTTAACGTTCCTAAGGTCCTCTCGGAGTTTGCTTTGGAAGGCGCACTTGGTGTTTTTTGTCTTGATGTTTGATATTAATTCATAAAGTCCGTCTTCGAATGGTTTTAGTTCTGGAATCGAGGGAGTCGGCTTGTTACTTTTAAATCCATATGTTTCCTTTTTGACATTGTTTTCTGGTTTTCCTTTCAAGAAGAAGAAGGCTTTCCAACGCATGCGATGAATTAGGCTCCCCGTTTTCTCAATCATCTTCTTCAAATAGACAGGATGAGAGGGGATGGGGATATCCTTGGTGCTGTAATTAAAGTTGACTTGCTGCATTGTGGATCGGGTGATAGCATAAAGTGCTCTACCAAGAAGGGAGCGAAATAATAAATTATCAAAATGATGCACTTCCCGTATCAAAAGTGCTCAATTCCTAAGAAGAGCGTAATATGATGAAAACAAGCAGTAAATTAAGAATTATTTATACATAGTAACTGGCAGTTTCATGCACACCAACCACACAGGGTGGTGGCAATCTTCAGACTGAAGTACATCTAATTATAAAATAGTCAACAGTAATAATATGGTAATACAGCATATCCAAGTTATTGACATACATAATAAGTGGAATATCAATAATCCATAATAGGTGTGAAAGTCATTCTCCAGATAGGATAATCCATTATGAGTTGTATAGGTGAAAAGTAAATCACAAGATTAGGTATAGGTAATCCCTGGGGTAATCACTAATCAGTCATAAAGATGGATCATAATAATGAAAAATGAAAACAATAGTCAATAGAAAAACAGGATGTGTGAGCTGGTAGTCTGGTAAATATGGCCATCCAGAAAAAACATTACGTTACGCCAAAAGCATTGAGTTTATGTTTCCGTTTGTGCCTGCACATAGAGTATAGTTCCGAGCGTTTGTTTAGAGTACATATCCTGGGTGCAGTCATGATGTGAAACTTCTCCGCGATGCATAGGTTGCAGCGCTTTGAGGCCGGGTTGTATGGAGTCGCATGTTGGATGATGGACCATTTGATGTGGAATGGGTCTTTTTTGCGTTTTAGATTCCAGATGAATTTGGATAGTTCCGATGCAAGAGACTTTGATTCATCCTTAAATGAGTGGGTGTGGTTACCAAGTCTCTCCTTGAAGGTGGTGCTTGTGAGACCGATGTATTCCATTGATGGGGATGACGTGGGTTGGACGGTGGCTTTGTACACAATGTTTTTCACCAGACAATTTCCATCAAGAGGGCAGTTGGCCTTTGCACTTTTAAAATATATATGGTCATGTTTTTTATACTGGGTACCCAAAAAAGGTGGATCTGTTACATTTGCACTACATATTATTACTTTGCATGCATATATTTTGGCTATTCTTTATCACACATACTCAAATTTGGTCTTATTTTAAAGAGAAAGTATTTGGCCTTTATTTTAAAAAGAAAAATATAAACTACCATGGTTCTGTTAATTACAATAGTTCGTTAAACCTAATTAGTCAGGGGTGGAGGAGTATGTGGAGGAGGAGTATGTGGAGGAGGAGGAGTGCATAGTTGAACAAGTATGGTGCAATATACATTGGGCAAACATAAAATGCACTGGTTTTACTCTTGGTACAATTCTATATTGAAAACATAACATTATTGAAGCATATTTGAATTAAAAATATAATTAGTTAATTAAGGAATCATTAATTAGCATTAAGAAGCTCAACAATTTGTTAAGAAACGTAAGTTGGTCGCAGTTTGCGAATGTATGCCAACATTTGCCTGCACCAAACTGTCCATTTTAAAAGTATAGAAAGGTTGAGGTACCCTTTTGAATAAATAAATTTAACTATTTAATTAAAAATTAAAAGAAGATATGTAATTAACCTCATGTATTCTGTATTGTCTGGATGTTAATTAGCACATTTTGTTAAATGCCTTTGTGTGGTGTTATTACTTGTTTTTAACTGTGTTACCAAATAAGTAAAAAACTGCTGGTTTTCATCAAGCTTGTAAACTCAGGAGAATTATTAAATTCTTAGGAATGCAACTGACCTGACCTAGTATAGGATGACCAGCATAAGCAGTTTGCCAATCAACATTGGATCACCCTATATGTTGAATACAACTTAAAACGAAAACATTTTATAATTCAATCTTAAATCAGACTCTTGAAATTTGAATACTGGGTTCAATTATTATGGAAACTAAACTTATTTGTTCATTTGAATGTGCTTTGCACATCATGAAGGTGCAAGAAGGATGTATGCCACTAAACATGTGCCATTGGGAAAATTTGAGTCACCCTGTAGTTAAAGGGCCCCTTTTTATTGAACATTATTTGAAAGTCATACCACTTTAAGCATTTGCCACTTCAAATTGGAATGTAAAATCATGTTTCAGATGCAAATTTAAATTCATTCAATTTAATGATTTGTGGATAATCATGTATACCTAAATTAATGTTTTAAACACCCTATATGTTTAAAATTAACAACTTTACATAAGAAAAAGGGTGACTTTCAAAATCAATCAATGTTGATGTACATGTAATTGATGCATTTTTATTTGAAATCTACTTGAATTTTGTTAAAATACTAGTCTTTGTATGTATGTAGTAAAATAAGCATTTTTCCGGAACTAAATTTAGACACCCTGTATGTAGAATTTCAGATTCATAATGAAATTTAATTTGCATATGTCTGGATGGGTATTTTATTAAACTACTTTAAATCTGTACTGAACTTTTCTCTCATCACTTCATATACATAGTGGAAGTAATTATTGAAACCCTTCTTTTTTTAGAAGATTTTGCTTGTTACACCCTGTATAATTTCGGGCCACCCTGTATAATCAACTTGATTGTATGCTATTTGCATCCGTTACAGTATATGCTTTCAGAATATGTATACTTTGACCAACTTTAAATGTAAACTTTTTCAGATATAATGCATTAACTGAAAAAGGAACCTAATTTATGGAAAAAGGGACATGTAACACAAATTGTACCCAGTATAAAAAACATGACCATATATAAATTAAAGTCAAATGGAAGAGTTACTACTCAGAGTTTCATGCTACTGCATTCATCAGGTAACTGATGTTTTGCTTAAGCAATGATATCCCATTGAAACCCACTTTTAGTGCAAGAATTGTTTTGGTAGTTGTGGTCGATTAAACAATCATAACATCAACAATATCCACTCGATTTTTATGAATGAGGTATCAAACTACGGAGACGAGATTTGCTCATGAAATGTATATCTCAGATTTTTCGTATCGATTATTGATTTTGGATTAGCCAACATCAAAGCGCCGTCAGGGACTTTTTGTGCTGGTGTATCTGACACGATACATCAATTTTCCCCATCAGCATTGAGGTTCTGATACCAGAAGAAAATCAATATTCTCATAACTCCTCTAATGTATAGTGAACCTGTGCCATACTACAGCACAACTCTTCAACATTTCAGCATGCAAATTGGTTAATAACACCCTTCCTGGGAGCATCCCCGAAATAAGTAAATCATCTTAATACTGCTGAATAAGTCAATTGAGTGACTTGCGACTTGCGACTTGCATCTATTAGCGAATTAGAATCATCACTGAATCAAACTTTGGAGGTGTGTGCAACCGAATTGATTAAGACACGTGATTTACCTTCCGTGTTGACAACACAGGTGACGATCACAAGGTACATCAGTCACTGTAATGAATATAATGGAAAATAATAAGGCTGCATTAAACTTTCAGACGGCCCATAATAATTGTTTTTCGACTATCGAGATAAAATAAACACTATGTTTTTCGATCGAAAAACATAAGCGTTTCAATATGATAAAAAAGGACGACCCTGATTTTTGTGATTTTAGGGTCGGTCGCTGAAGGCAACACAGCTTCCCTATTTTTGGCCTTACACCCGTATATAGCTTCTTAGCCTCGTCTACAACGTTATGGCGTATGTCATGTGAATCTACGTGAGCCCAGTTTTAAAAGCACAGTGCTTGTGACTATGCTGAAAGAAACCACTTAGTGTATGTAACACGTGCTTGATGGTACCCGTGTACAAATGCTTGATAATACTTGTATTCACTTTGATCACTGTTGATACATGAGTGTCCTCTTCCTGGATCTTCTTTGATACTTTACTACGTTTGTTTAAAGCTGTACTCGCCTATTATGCCACTAGGCTAGTTATCCTATGCCATGCGCACAACGTGGCGTCCCCAAACTCGGGCGCGAGTAGTCGAGCTCATAACTAACCAACAGTGCTAATCTAAACACACCCGACTCAAATTGGTGCCCTTCCCCACACTGACACTGTATTTACAGAACATAAAAACCACCTCCCTCTTAAGCTCGGGTTCGGTAGTTTGATCTGTTCTCAGTCCCCGTTCAAAGCCGTCAGACACTCCCCCCACCCCCTCCCACCCCTACGCTACTGTTTAGTAACCGTATTCAATCAACGGTCAGAGGGTACATTTTGTAGGCCTCTAATGAAACATCTCAAAGTGTGTTGAAAAGGTGTCTTCTAGTTTATTTTCCCCTCATAAATTGATTAAGGCGTATATCAGTCTATGTACAATACCGTATAAGCCCATTTTTAATAACACAGTGACCATTATGAAACTTGATCCCTTTGCCACAGTGTAACACGTGCTTGACGGTTCCCGTGTACAAATACTTGATAATACTTGTTTTCACTTTGGTGACTGTTGATACATGAGTGTCCTCTTCCTGGATCTTCTCTGATACTTAACTACGTTTATTATGCCACTGGGCTAGTTATCGTATAACCAGTGGCGTAGCTAGGATTTTTTTCAGGGGGGGGCAAGATTTCTAAAATTTTCGTAAAAGGTTGCCCCAATTTTTTTTCTAGTCACTTACCTCGTGAATTTCACGTAAGTGGGGGGGGGGGGGGGGCTCAAAAAATTTCGCACAGTCCAAAAAAATCGCACAGTCAAAAAATATCGCACAGTAAATGTACTACATTTACAATTTTGCCTTCTATTTGGCTAATAACCTCGGTCTTTTTTCTCAATTTTTTCCTATTTCCTTTTTTCTCACCCCTTTTTTTTTTTTGAGGGGTGGGGGGCGGGGGCACAAATTGGATTTTTTCGTCAGGGGGGGGGCATTTGCCCCCCCCCTGAGCTACGCCACTGCGTATAACGGTCAGTTTTGTAGGCCTTACTATATCGGAGATTCACGTGAAGCCGTTGGTCCCGTGTATTCAGACGCTCACCCTGAACACGTTAAATAGTTGCAGACCTCATCGTAAAGAGTAGGGGATCATAATAATGGCATTTATTTAATAATAATGGCATCATCCCGGGTCTGTTACCTGTATACAAAATTCCATAAGTATTCCTAGGTTCCAGGGTTACGCAGTGCGACTATATTCATAATGAATTCTGCACTTTATCGGAAGAAGAAGAAGAAGCCAAGCCTACAACGTGGCGTCCCCAAACTGGCGCGAGTCGAGCTCATAACTTACCAACAGTGCTAATCTAATAATCTAAACACACGCGACTCCAATTGGGGCCCTTCCCCACACTATATTTACATAACATAAAAAAATCACCTCCCCTTTTTCTTTCGGTAGTTTGAGCTGTTCTTACCCCGGTCAAAGCCGTCACCGCCCCTCCTCCCCCCCCCCCCCCCCCCCTTGACCCCGGGAGTAGGTTACTGTTTTTTAACCGTGTTCAATCAACGGTCAGTTTTGTAGGCCTTACTATATGGAACATCTCAAAGTGCGTTGACTGTGACAGACACATGTTGAAAAGATGTTCTCTAGTTTGTTTTACCCTCATAAATTGTTTTGAATTAATGTTTGTGTTTAGTCAAGTATCGAGACTAGGATCGGCGGTTTGGAACTATATAGTTTTATGGTGCAGGTAATAGAGGTGACTTCAGTGCATAATCTAGTGAGGGGGAGCACATCAAAACTCGACTGCCCGGCAACCGCCGATTCCGTGGGGTTCCGTACGGTTACAGCCGGTTTCTATTGTTCTAAACAATGATATGCGGTCCAACCGGGCGGAACCGCCGGTTGCCACGCGGTCGAGTGTTGATGTGCTCCCTGAAGGCATCATTATCGCGAGTGTTTTCACCTAAAATTTTCGTAAAAGGTTGCCCCAAATTTTTTCCAAGTCAGTCACCTCGTGAATTTCACGTAAGTGGGGGGGGGGGGGGGGGGGGGGGGGGGGGGGGGGGGGGGGGGGGTAGAAGTCAACAAAATTCGCACGTCAAAAAATTTCGCACGGACACACAATTTCGCAGTCCAAAAAGCACTGTAGTCAATGTTTTATGAGTAGTTTTACTATCATTGACATTTGAAACTAAGAAAAATGCAATTTTTACCTTAAAAAAAAAAAGAAAAAAAAGAAAAATTCAAAGGGGGGGGGGGGGGGCGTTCGCAACCACTCCCCCCCCCCCCCCCCATCTGACGGGCCTGCTGTTTTAAATCTGGGAGCTTTCTCACAAACTGCGCGGGGCACTTAATATTAATTTGTTGGTGCTGGTAGTTCCTTTTTAAAGTGACTTTCTTGTTCACCAGTCAACCAATCAACAATAACCCCGTAGCCTATAAACTGTGTTTGTTGATTATACCTAAGTTTATATTTCTTTTTCATTCTATTCAATACGTATTCAATGAATTTTGAGGTCAAATATATGTACCAAGTATAAACCGTACACAATTCTCTGTATTATTTCAATATAGGCAAGTAAACAAAAAAAGATACATTTCTAATTGAGAATCGTGCTTTTACAGAATAGTACTACTACAGCGCTGTGCAATCTGTCATTTTTATCGTGCTGTTTTGGATATGCTACGTATATCTTATGCTTTCATGAAATATTATTCCTATAAGTTAAACTGAATTATTAAAAATATATATATATTGATTTTAACAATTTATTTATAAGAAAATAATTCTATCAATACCTTTTTTTGCAATATAATATAAAAAATACAACACTTACCACGCTATTTTAAACAAATATTACATCGAATGCACGGTAGATAATTATCGTCTGCTAATTTCATTACACAATATTTA
Source organism: Ophiura sarsii (assembly GCA_035610835.1). Taxonomy (NCBI): domain Eukaryota; kingdom Metazoa; phylum Echinodermata; class Ophiuroidea; order Amphilepidida; family Ophiuridae; genus Ophiura; species Ophiura sarsii. The sequence goes on from CM069445.1 coordinate 36,543,098, forward strand.
TACGGTTGCTACATTATTTACACACGTAGTCGTATATGAAGACTCTGCTTCCTTGTTATTCTACTCATTTACGTAGAAGAGATTTCATGTGACATATGGCAATTAATAAATTATTTTGTATGATGTCATCTTTTATCTTCTACTGCAACACCTAGACTATTTGCCAAATTGTGCAAAAGCAAATTTTAGTTCTAATCAATCTGAAGGTTCTTCACTTTCACTTCACGTCGCTCGGGTAAGTGAGTACATAAATAAGCTTATTATTAATAGTGTTATTATCATTATTATTATTCTACATTGATGATACTACTCAACATCAATGTAATTCAAACCAAGCAAATGCCGCTCTCATTATTTGTTCCTGGTATTCCTTATAAATATAGGGGTCATGAATTTCGATCAAGCATCCTCATTTTGGGAAAATATTGAGGTAAAAAATCGGCACTGCTCTATGAGTATGATCTATCTTAATCATGTGAATTTCGATTCAATGGGAATTTATGTTTACGTCGATACTTGTCAGTACTTCTGTCAGGATGTAGATGCCAAGGTGCTAGCTTATGTGCAGTGCTGTAGGTTGCGTTGTGTGAATCTGTACAATAAAGTGTGAGTAAAAAATGATGCAGCCTATATGTGTGCTGCAGCAGCTCCCCTGAATGCCCCTATAGATGGTGAGGCTAGGACATCACCAGGGAGGGCGTTCCACCATACAACAGTTCTTGGGGAAAGGGTACGAGCATTGATGAGTTGAAATTTATTTGGGTGATGATCTCCATATGATACCTAGTCCTAGTAACATAGGACCTGCGAATCTCATCTATCATTAACATCTGGACATTATCAACTACTGATTCTTAAGTCCTAGAACGTTACCAATAAGTGGTACACGGAAATAAGCAATGAGATTTTTGCAACGGTGTAAAAACCAAAGTATTTGATTCACATACGATTTTCGAAGTGATATCAATTGTATGGACTCATACCTTGATGTACATACCATTTAAAATGAAGATAATTGTTCAAAAACGTTGCATTTGGAGAATTTTCCACACGCCAATTTCCTCCGTGTTGAAAACTAAGTCGAAACAAAACCGGAAGGATGAAATTACAAGGTCAGAGGTCGTACACGTGAGGGCGTATTTGTAAACAAACTCCCACATGCAGCAGTATTGGGCTCATGCAGGGTGTCTATTGCATTGATTGAGGTATCCGTATTTAACATGTGTTAACTATTCATAAGATAATACAATTGAATGTCTCCTTGCAATGAATAAATATGAGATTATCTTATTATCTCATCAATATAGATTTAAGTTGGGTGAAAAATCATTTTTTTTACGTGCAACAAAATCGCCTGTCACGTTGTGATAATTTCGCCCAGGCCTAACGTCATCGTTTGTTTACTTGGAAATACGCATGCGCAGATTTTAGTATCTTCGAGAGTGAACTTAGCCGACCCGAATCGGCATAAAAGTGGATTTAAATTACTATTTTTATCAGATGTAAGTGTAATATCGTTGTAATCAATAAGTTCAAACAAATTCTGTGATTCTTAGCTAAACAGCCATGTCATTGTGGGTGAGAATGAATAGTTTTGGAAAATGCTAGGAGTTGCAGAAGTTTTACTTTGTAAATTTTGGGCTCGTTAAAGCTTAAATACCGAAGTCACATCATAGTAACGTTCTGTGACTCAGTACTATAAGTCCTGAGACACATGTTACTGCGACTATATGATACCATACTGTTGAGACTTTTTGACTTTTCATGTCGCGATATTTATATTGAGTGACAACAACAGCAATATTCAGGCACCTTTTGAGCAGAGCTGCGAGAACTGAGCGGCTGAGTCTCGATATAACGAATAGTAAGCATGCTCGATTATATAGCAAATTGCTGTTATTTTGATAATGCGATTTGATTTTAATGTAGAATAAAAATTGCAAAAAACAAGAAAAAAGAGGGCTAAGGCTCATATACTGTCTATTTTAATTCTGAACTTTAAATTTATTAGGCAGAATTTGGAACCGAAAATGCTAATTATACATTCATGAGTTTGACCTCGAAAGTTGACCGTCACAAAAATTGCATCTGTGCATGCTAATGTCGCGATCGAAAATCCAACACACAAGCAATGGGCGAGTTTTATAAGTGGGCTCCTAGTTATAACATGCATGCATGAAGGGTATGTATGAGAGCTAATTTGTATGGTGCAGGTGCACTACCTTTTATTGTACAATGTGTCTGGAACATCATATTTTTCTATAATGATCAGCCTCACAGCCTGGCAATCTTCAAATGTGTCCCTATGATTCAAGCATGCATTGGGAACTACATATTTTACATTGGTGGCAGCTGTGGGATCAACAGGAATCCTGTGTCATATCATGTGGCACTGAGTTTTACCGTATGAATGATGATGCTGGGGTGGAAATGGATGTTAGCAAATAACTAGTGTACATGTAAAGAAAAGATCAGCTTTGACCTGATTCATAAGAATGACTGTGTAAACAATGTTTCACTGTAGTGTGTGCCAAGCTACGTCCAATGTTTCTTGTCTTTTATAAATCATCCAATGTTTCTTGTCTTTTTTCAAATACTGGTATGGATATAATATGGTGTAAACCAAACAACATTTAATGTACTACAGTTATACAGTAGCTAAATTACTAATATCTACTCACTGCAAATTATGAATGTGTAGTTTTGGACTTACATATGTTTGTACTATTGCAATAGTACATACAAAAGTAAAGCAAAACTACACTCAAAAGTACACGCTGTCCAAAGCTACACGTTCATAATTTCTTTAGTGTCTGGGTCTACCCACAGGATCATTGAGGGTATTCCATACAAATATGTTTTGGTTTTTTATCCCCTATTTAAATCACACAGGTCTTGGATTTTCCTGTTGTCTTGACATCAAAATAAACAACAACTATGCAACTTTCCTGTACCTCAACGTTTTCGGGTGTGTGTATGTTAACGCTGTTCCTTACAACATTAGTGCAATCTGCCAGAAACTACTATGACATCTTGGGAGTACCGAAATCAGCTACAGAGAGAGAAATTAAAAGGGCATTTAGAAAATTAGCTGTGAAGTATCATCCAGACAAAAATAAAGACCCAGATGCTGAAAAACAATTTGTTAAAATGGGAAAAGGTAATTTTGCAATGTTGTTTGGAAGGAGGGCTTGGGAGTTTGTGTATGGACTGCATGCTTAGTGGATACATGTGTTGACGAATTGTGTGGTAAAGGGGGGGGGATGTGTGAAGTGCTGAGCCTGAATGTATACTTGTGGTGAGGATGAATTGTGTTCATTTGCTTGTAAGATGTGTGTGTTGATTTTTAAGGGATTAAAGGGATTCTATACATGTACATTTTGTGTGGGGATTTACAATCATAATTATGTATTTTAAATAATATTGCTGTTTTTTCTTGTATTTATGTATCTTTTTGATGTTAATATTTTATGTTTTTTATATTGTGAAAAATACGCAATTTGACCTTTGGCCACGATGTTATTTTATATTATAATAAATTGAATCTTTATGTTATTGACAAAAGAAAATAATATCTGAGGAATCATCTAGGGCCATATTATTGAACATTGAATGAAGGCCAACAAGAATGCTTAATTGGTCACAGAAGGTACATCATATAAATAATAATTCAGTGGTCCTTGCTTAATTTTCTTACTTGAAGTTGTAGGCCTACATGTAGTGCAGATCTTGTTCTAATTATGTGACCCACCTTGATTTTTCTCTTTCACCTCCAGCGTATGAAATTTTGTCTGATCCTGAGAAGCGCAAACAGTATGACCAATTGGGTCACAAAGCATTTGAAGACCAGGAGACTAGGGGTGGAAGCGGCGGTGCAGGAGGATTTGGCGGTTTTGACTTTAATGACTTTTTCAAACAATTTGACGAAAGCTTACGTTTCCATAAAAATAGCAATGGTGGTGGTGGCCATAAATACAATAGAAAAAATAATGGACAAAAACAATTCTTGTTTGGTAACGACTTCTGGGATGGTGTTGATGATAATCTTTTTGGAGGCTTAGGAGATTTTGGTGGATTAGGGGGCGACGCTTTCATTAATCTACAAAATTTTGGATTTGGCGATGCATTTGGAGGGAATCCAGGTCATCACGTAAGTCAAGATATTTATTTTGATTTCAATTATCTGTGCAAAGCTGAAAAAGCTTAGCTCAGATTCCAAGGCACATATCATCATCAAATACAGTTGGGTTTTATTAACCCTACCCCCCCCCCCCCCCCCCCCCCCGAATGCTAAAAAAATGCTAATCATATGTCCCTCTCCAAGCGCATACGCCGCCTGTTTTCGATGACATAGTCAACCGAACGTATATAGTGAGCGCGATACACTATGTGTAGCTGTGGGGAACGGAGGGTCCCCGGATTGAATCATGGCAGAGATTTAGTTGGTGTTTTTTCCTCGAAAATTGTGATCCTGGTCAAAAACCTTAAACCAGGGTTAGGGATTTTGGTACCATTTGTGTGTGTGTGTGTGTTCTAAACCCTCACCCCCTGAAGGCTAAACAATGCTTATCCTAATTCCCTCTCCAAGCGCATGCGCCGCCGGTTTTTGATGAAGTAGTCAACCGAGCCTATATAGTGAGCATGGTATACTGCGCGAACGTGTAGCTGAGGGCCGTGGGTGGGAACATGGGTCTTGAGAACGGAGGGTCCCCGGATCGATTCCTGGCAGGTTCCCGGAGATTTAGTTGGTGTTTTTTCCTCGAAAATTGTGATCCCGGTCAAAAACCCTAAACCGGGGTTGATTTACAAAAAAAAACCAAAAAAAACTAATCTATAAAATGGGGTTTTTTAGTAGCATGTAGAAGATGGCTCTGTTACATTGATAATATTATAACATCCCCTGTTATTTTAAAGGCTCACTCAGTCTTTTGGCACAGAAGTTCACCATCATTTTCTGGGGAAAAAAACTTTTTGTTATGCTTTTCTATGCAATAAGTCATAGCCAAAAGGAAAATGCCCAATGTCATTTTGCAAATAAATAACTTTGTTGAACAACAATATTGCCGGACTTTATATTATAGCACAATACCCACAATACATTTCTAATCGATTACAGTAGATTTGCCATTCGCTATCTTTCTATCTTTATGAGTATTCCTGAATTTTTGAAATTTTTAAATTCAGGTGATTTCCTTTATTTACAACATTTTAGAAAGAGAATAATAGATATTTGTCAATTTCGTAAGCATTCTATGGTTTTAAAAGGACATTTCGAAATCATAGAATGTACCTTTAAAAACGTTATGAAAACTAAACCATGCAAAGCAAAATTAAAATCATAGCGCACCAATTGTGTTTTTTTGTATAATGGAATATAAAGAAGGCATTTTTCTTATATTAATATAATTTTAGACCAACTTTTAAAAATATGCATTAAATGTATACTTGTGGTAGAAACTGTATGTCTCTTATGGCTGTTTTTCCTACATATCACGTTTTTCTCAAATATATTTTGAAACCATTATTTCATTAAGCCTACAATGGATATTTAGATCCGGTATATGCCAGTGGTTCCTAAAACTTTGACCTTGAATGTTATATTTTTTCAACAGGCTCACCATCACGAAAGGAATGTTCACTCAACCCATAGTGCCAAGAGAGGAGGTGAGATTTTTGTCTCTTTCTTATTGTTTGTAGTAAAAATTGGCAAAATGTTTATTGTCCAAATCTTAGATTGGGAAATTGCTGCCATAAAAACATGTGCATTGGGAGATTTTCAAGTAGTTATACGTTTAGATAACCGAATGTAAATTGATCAAGATCAGTGACATGAGTTAATTTTGAGGGTTTAGACAAATTTCAGAGATTTTAGCAAACCTTAGACTTGACTTGAGCTAACTAATTATGGTATTGTAGTTTTTATGAATTATTGGTGCTTAAGGTTGTTCCTATGGCTAATTTTTTTATTTGATATTTTAATAGAGCTTGCTGCGCACCACAATAATCGGAAATTTGAGATTAATCGGAGGTTCGGTTTTCTAGATATACAATTTTATTGTCAAAAATCCATTTTAAGTCATTTTGAATTCTTTTGTTTTATATTGTTTTTTGGCCAACTGGGTTTTTTTACTCCCTAGGTAAAATGTCAATACAATTTTTTGTTTTTGTTTTTGCTCAAATTTTTTAATGAAAACTCCATTAGGAATTAAGGAGAGTTGTATAGCCAACATATACACCAAGTGGGATTACATTAGTAAATTGCATGAACTTGAACAAATTAATTAAGTGCAAGCCTAATTTTTTTTTAGATAATTAAGTATAATTAATTTTGCAGTTGTCTTACAGCCTCCCGCAGCACAGGAAAACTTTCTAAAAACTATAATTAACAAGCTCCCAAAATTTCAGCTTTGTAGCATTTATACTTTGTAAAAGTTAATTATTTTTGCATAGATTAATTATTTTGCTAGGCCAGCTAGGGGGTCAAAAAAACAATAAGAAACAAAAGAAACGAACGCTTCAATTTTGCTTCATTTTTGACAATAACATTGTCATATCTAGAAAACCGAACCTCCGATCAATCTCAAATTTCAGATTATTGTAGAGCTCAGCAAGCTCTATTAAAATATCAAATACAAATTTAGCCATAGGAACAACCTTAACTAAGTTGAAAGATTCAAATGGATTGCAAACTTAGATAACAGATTCTAATGAAAAATTATATTTTGAATTGGTTCTAAAATCTTCCCTTTTTACAATTACATACATCTCATTACCTAGCCAAAGAGTGCTCTTGATCGTTGATTCCCACATTTTATTCCCGCCTGTATGCATTGACAGGAATAAGGCCTACTGGACATCCAACGTTATTAGACCAAGGTGTACATATACATAATCATAATGTTCATGTAACGGTTAAAAGTATGAGACTTGCTCGTTTCTCTTAAAGGCATATTATGTGATCTTTTCCAAGTAGCGCCCTCTATCGTTGATTTTTACTATTAAAGCAGATTTTCTTGCAGATTTGCATTTGTTATCATTAATCATAAAAATCTTCTAAGTTACAGATCGATACGATTCCTGATTACTTCAAAATCATGGTTGGAAAATAGATTGTACCGAGCGGTACAATCTATTTTTCAAAAATTTACTCTAAATTCACTCTAAAGCCATGATTTTGAGGTTATTAGGAATCGTATCGCTCTGTAACTTGGAATGTATTTATGATTTATGATCAGAAAAGTAAATCTGCAAGAAATTCTGCTTCCAATTTTGTATCGCGGATTGAGGGTGTCCCCTGGAAAAGATCACATAATATACCCTTTAATAAATTTGATTTCTTGGAATTTGGATTAAGGTTTTTATTCTTTTCTTTGGTGAATTATCTAATCCCTTTAACAATATGCCATGTCCCCTAAATCCTTTAACTTAGTTTTAGTTTTCAATATGATTAATTACATATAAAAAGTTTCTCAGCTTTTCCTGTACATTTTTCATTTGAATATAAGTTATAGATTCCCTAGATTTCTTAGATATTTCATTGCTTATAATATATGATCAGTCTCTTTTAAAATGTAACAAACTTTTAGGGCATCAATAATCCCTGGTTTTGAGTAAACTTAAAGCATCTGACGATTGCATGCAGTGCGCTAACCACACTGGTACAGTAGTAAGGTATATAGAGCTGTATTTAGGTGTGTCATTGATGAGAATGGGTGATCGTTAACGCTAACTTTCTGTCCATAAATGCATAGTGCATGCCAACAGTCAAGGACTCTGAAGCCCACTTTTTCTGCTGGGGTACCAATTTGATTTAGATTTATTAAGTCTTCAGTTCCTTTCTGATAAATTAACCTTGAAACAATTTTTATGTTATGTCAATGAATTTCTAGTACACAGAAGGTCTTTGGTCATGTAGTCAAAATGGTGTAATGTACTAGCATTATTTTTCTCCGAAAGCTACATGTACTCGGTTTGTTAGCAAAAATGATTTGATTTGCAATTTGTCATGTTCAATATATATTTGCAATATTAAATATTGCTTTTGCTATTCTTCACAAACATTTACATTCGCAATATTGGCAAGCTGCAAGCAAGCAAGAATGAATTGCAAAGAGCGTGTGTATGCATGTTCGCCACTATTCTAAACCTCAAAGAGTGAAATATAATAAAGCCTTATCATTTCATTAGTGATGGAGCCTTCAAATCACTTTTACAATTTTGAGTTTGACAAAAGAAATTAAGTGGCAACTGAAAGTTTATGATTATATCTAAAAGTATCTCTTTTTCTTATACAGCTCGATCTTCTAAAGCTGGTCGATGTAAGACAGTCACAAAACGGATTGGCAACACCATCACAACCTACACGGATTGTTCTTGAGCTAAACAAAGCTCAATAAAAGGACCCGTTACCATGGAAATGTGTCTTATTCTAGTAGCTATTTTGCCGTCAGGGATATTTTCACCATGCTGTCTGCTCTTTAAAGGATTGAGGTAACACTGAAGGATATGAAAAACACTATTGTGTACAGACCTTGCACTATGGCCCACAGTGGTATTCATAATGAACTTAACAAATTATTTGGTTTTGTTAAAATCCCTTTTATGCTATGTACTGTAATTAATCACGTTTTTAATGAGCAACCAAATCCTCGTAAGAGTGTGTTATGGTCAGTGGCGGCACACAAGGAGGAAGCCTCCTCCCCCCCCCCCCCGCCTTAATATTTGCCCCCCCCCCCCCACAAAAATATCAATTTAGTTAAAATTAGAAAAAAATAAGACAATTTTACTTTTAGCACAAAAAAAGGCTATTTTTTCCGCATACATTTCTGCGCACATTTTCTTACTAAATTAGGTTTTAAAATTAAAACTTGATGGTCATCCTTATTTTAACATAAAACAGCTAAATGTTGCGCACAAGCACACATTTTCATACCAAATTATTTAGTATTATACCAAATTTTACAATTTAAGCATAAAATGGCACAAAAAATTGCGCATCAGTATTTTTCATGCCTCCTTAAACCAATGTCTTGCCCCATATCTTTTTTTTTAGGCTGGTGCTGCCACTGGCCATGTTGTTTTGCCATGCACTTTGTACCATAACTATAGAAATATCTTTTTCATCACTATTATATTGTTAATACTGTAATTGTTTTATTTATATATATATTTATAAGTGCTCACATAATAATGAGTTGAACAGTAGTGTTCTAGATTTACCAGTAAAATAAGATTATTAATGAATATCGAAGTATCTATGCAATCATGGGAAGACAAGGGTATGATACACGTGCTATGAATCTATGTTCTTGTTTGCATGTGTTTTAATGGGTCAATAGTGTTAATAATGATTATCGTTAGGAACCTTTTTTATTTATGAAAAGCAAATTTTGAATATTTTGGAAGAAAAGTGCCAGGAATACTGAAGGCATTAGCGTCAGATATTACCTCATCTATACAATTTGCAGGAAACTGTTACCACAGATGTCTTTCAAATTTTTACCCAAATTAAATTAATAATATCATAATATAAAAATTTGCATTTCATGACAAAACATGTAGTATACTATTTTTAGTTTTTCCAAGGCTTTTAGGCTTGATTTTGATCTAACAACCTGAACCCCTATGTCACTGATGAAGAATCATAGTTTTGGGACACCTCCAATGCGTTTATGGCTGGCTGGCACAACAAGACGGGTTTTGTCTGTGGTAGATCGTAGACCTCTAGATGGAATGTTAGATGGAAATACACTCAGATGTATAATGGGGGCTGAACCGGTAATGGATTTGTAGATATAAAGAAGTGTTTTGAACATAAATCTTTTATCAACTAGTAGCCAGTGGAGAGAATGAAGCTGTGGAGCAGATGAGTGACGCCTGTTGACTTTAAACATGATACGCGCAACCTTTGTTGTAGCCGCTGCAAGCGAGATATGTCAGCAGTATTATAAATACATCCAGAAAGTAGTGAATAAAAATTGGCATAATCAAGTTTTGAAAGAACAAGGGCACACATTATGCGATTACCTGTATCTGTACATCAATAAATCTGCATATTCTAGATATGTTCCATAAACTGAAAATTTAGGTGCGACAAACGGCAGTGACATAAGATTACATGATCATGTAAGAACCAAAAGTGACATCCAAGTTTTCAATTGCAGAAGCCCAGAGATATATTTCCTTTAAATGCTATTAGTAGGTATAGCACATTCGCTACACTAGGGTCTGCCACACAGAGTGTGTGCACACTCAGGTGAATTTACTTGTTTTCAGGCAAAACTTAATGGACTGGTTTGAAAAAACTTAATCATTTATAAATGTACACTCTTCACCATTAATTAGATTGATCTCTTCTCTATCTGAATCTGAAGTTTGGTGATTATTCTACACCTGGAAGTATTTTTTTTTGTAAAAATATTTGCAAGTACTTTTTATGCCTTGCCTGAAAGTCACACACTTGGGTCCCATTGACAGCCCACACTAAGCAATGCAGCTCAGCATTGAAAAACACCCATACCAATAATTGACCATTCTGTTATGATGCACTCCTTATTTGGCACTGAGCTTGCTATATATGGTAGCTATGACCTCTCTGTACATGACCCTGGGTCATACATGTACATATCAATCGAATGTTATTCGGCTGAGTTGTGGCTAGTTACATAATGTTTGGGAATTTGCTCTAAATTTTGATATAATTGCCCGATTTGAAAATTTGAAGGCCCAATTTGAAAGGTAGAAGGTACCAGATGCTAGTAAAAACTCTCTACTTTTGGCTGATATGCTTAGTTTGTATATCCATTGAATGCATCACACCAGAAAAAGACCCCAAAACACAGAATAAGCTTATTATGGTAGCTTACTGCAGACCTCTCCACAGCAATTGCACTGATCGATAGCAACATACTGGAAATGGCTAGAGAATATGTTCAGGAATAAACTTATGTAAACAAAATGCGAATCAAACTGACATAATTTGCATATATGCAAAATTTGAATACATAATGAGCTCATTTGCATATTTAATGAGATAATTAACTAAATTTTACATTTTAATATACGTCTTGTCATAGGTAAACAGTATACCAAAGCTCATCTCTCTACTGCTTGTAGAACTTCAGATATTCACGTTACGCATATTAATTAGCTGGACTTAGTCATTTTTTGACGATTTTCAGAGTTGCGATTATGAATTTTGAATAAAATGGCATATTCTGGAGTCTGCTGTACAAATATGAAATAAATATCATGTCTGATTTTAATAGAAATGGATAAACCTATGGCCAGTACCTTGCATCTGTGTTTTGTAGCTACTGTATGTACATAGTTTTATAATTAGAAGGGTGTAAACTTGCTAAAATGTCAGTTTTGACCATAAATGGCACTTTTTGGCAGATTTCCGGTCATATTTTCCAATAATCAATGGACAACATCTTGAGAACCGTACAACCTTTTTGCATGATTTTTTTGCCAAATTTCTACTTTTGCAATTATCTACAACATGAGACTAATTTTGTACACTTTCAGTGCATTTGAATTTTTTGGGTGCTATACCTACTATTAGCCAAAAAAAATGATTTATCCCCAGTATGAAATACCACACTGGACGTTTGTATTCTACTCTATGTGTAACATTCAAGTGACTTTTTGATACTATCACCAGCACCACTGGAGTAATTTAACTCAAATTTTGGAATAATACTTTTGTCCTTCATATTTAGTAGATGGCATGCGAGAAATCTCACTAGCCCTTTAAAATAATGTATACATTGATTTTGTAAACATGTTAAAGATGACTGTTTGGTAAATGATGTGTGTTGCAGTCTGGTTTATTAATCCCTCAAAATTCTGATGAGGGGGGGGGGGGGTTGACCATGTGACCGTGGGGGCTTTTAAAACTGTAAAACTATAGATAGATGACACTAGAAGATGACGATGTACACTGTCAATGCAATTTAATCCCAATCAGGCATATATAAAACATAAACAAATGATGATTGAACTAGTAGACATACACAGACAATTTTTTTTTATAGAGTGCCGGCTGGCCAGTGTGATACCGGCTATGCCCGGCCGGCGCCGACCACCGTAGCTATAACCCTTGTCATGGTGTTAGTGGGCAGATGAATGATGCCATGCAGGGAGGGAGAGAGGAAAATATGGAGTACAGACAGGGTTAAAAAACCAAAAACATTGTAACAAGGTATGACTGTTACATGTGTATCTAAAATATAAAGTATAATATAAATGTTTGTGTGTGCAATTATGTAACATCAATTAAAATCTACTTTTGGTTTTTGAAATAATACTTCAAAATTGTAAAACAGTATTAAATTAAATTAGATCATTAATATAACCACTCATTTTTGGAAACAAAATCCAAGTTGCGGGCGGAGTAATTCATTTACATACTCCACCTGATTTCAAGTCACACCTACAGCAATAAGAAAGCATATGTGACAGATTCATGATAAGGCCCAAAACCATTTTTTTTGTGTGTGTTACCACCCTCAAGTGCTAAAAATTTAAAATTTGGTTAGTGGGTCGGTAATCTACTTTTTTCTTCTTTCTTTTTTGGCTGAAAAATAAATGGTTTATGTCAAGACAAAATTTGGTATAAGCCTGTATGTCAATTTAACTAACGATTGTAGTGTGATTCTAAAAACATTTATTAAAGCTAACTTATTTATTTCAAGCAAGAAATAGTAACATTAATTAGACACTTAGAGGACAAAATTTAAATCTGAAAAAAGAGTAAAAGGCAACCCTAATTTTTGCAATTTTAAGATCGGTCGCTGAGGGCAACACAACCTTTTTTTTGGCCTAAGTAACTTGTAATGGCCCTTCAAATTGATATTGCTACACAAATATAATACAGCTGATCAGCTTATTTCAGCCGATTTCAGACATTGACATTAAAAACCGCCCCCTCTTTCAAAATAGTTTGCTGTTTTACAATGTCCTTCAGTGACATTCTTGTTTGTTGTTTATTTATTTATTTCACATGTATTTGTTTGTTTGTTTCTCGAAAAGCGATACAAGGCATGATAGATGACAAGCCCTCCTCTTAACACAGTTGTGCCTTGTTAACTCTTAACAAGAAAAAAAATAAGTGCTGTTAACATTTCCATTAACGATCCAATCGATTTATTATACAAAATGTAAAAAACATACAGTTTAAACCTTGCACAGAAGACTGATTTTGCCTGTAACATGTGTAATACATTATACATAGTGGTGTATGTGTAGGATTATTCCTGATATATAGATAATTGATTTTGTGTAAGTGTTATTGAATGTAAATTTTGTGTGCTTTGTAGTAAGATTAATGAGAATGATGAATGTGATTTTTTTCTTCTTATAAATGTATCTTTTTGCCATTATATTTCTTTGTTGAAATCAGTGGCATAGCTGGGTTTTTCACAGGTTGTGGGAGCAAGACATAAAAATGTTAAAATGAACCGACATACTTTACCCAAAATGGTTGCCCCAAATAAAATAGAGTGATAAAAGGTTTATTCAACCGTTTAATATGTGACCTGGCACAACAAAATGAGCGTAAAGTCGTTTGGGCTGATTTTGAGTTATGGCCTGAAATAGTCGATTTGACAAGGGGAGGTCGAAAGTGAGATATTTTCATTTTCGGAAAGATGAACTATTAATGTTTCACATTCCGAAGTATTAAAAAAGATATTTTGGGTCTAAATATGATTTTTTTATGTCATTTTAGAGAGGGCATTTTATTCTCACATCTCAAAAAATGAACGCAAAGAGAGGAAAATGTTTTGAAATGTCTCGAAATTACCATGTTTACATCGTCATTTCCAAGGATTTAAAATAGTATCCCTTATGGCAAATTTTGTATGGTCTTAAAGGTCAGGGCTTTCCGAAGCTATTAATAGTAATTTGAACCTTGTATACTCCCAAATGAACCAATGAGAGGCTATTTTATAAGTGGTCTTTGGCATGAACAATCTTTCGATTAAGACCTGTACACCAAGCTTCACTGACTTTGAAGGTCTTTTTCTCCAATTCAATAATTCAGCGGTGATTAACTTCAATTTATCATAATTTCACTTTGGAATGGCCTATTATACCAACTTTGGTGTCATTTTAAACCTGAGGACATCTACTTTTTGAATATGTGAATAAATCATTGTTTATTTTTTGGGACTTTACTCTCATTTTGTGGTGCCAGGTCCAATCGTGTCTGAGGTTTTACTGTGACACTGTACTCCATTTATGCCACTGATTGAAAAGTATATTAACCCTAACCCCCCTGAGTGCTAAAAAATGCTAATCCAAAGTCCCTCTCCAAACGCATGCGCCGTCGGTTTTCGATGACGTAGTCAACCGAGCCTATATAATGAGTGCAGTATACTGCACGAATGTGTAGCTGAGGGCCGTGGCTTAGTGGTGGGAAGGTGGGGCTTGAGAACGGAGGGTCCCCGGATCGAATCCCGGCAGGTTCCCGGAGATTTAGTTGGTGTTTTTTCCTCAAAAATTGTGATCCCGGTCAAAAATCCTAAACCGGGGTTAGGGTTAAGAGGTTTAATCATGAAAGATACTTTGCAGATTAATTAAAGGTATATTTTGTACTTTCTGTCCCATTGTATGTAAAATCCAAGTATTTATTCATTAAAGTTTCACTTTTGTGCATGGAAATATTCCAAATATACAGTTCATTGTAACTAAATGGTGAGCATTTTATGGGTTTATTATCAAACATATTTATTTTATAAAAGAATATATGGAAATATATGTATATTGAGATGTGTACATCTTATATTTAACAATTTATAGCACAATAAAAGAAATTTATCAAAGAAACACAACTTATTGAGTTTGTATTGAAATTATTTATTATTTATATATTAATTTAAGGGGGGGGGGGTGTTAATCCAAATTATATGAAATTTATGAAACGCTGTAACTTTTTAACTATTAAAGGTAGATGTTCTGATTGCTGGCACGATTTTCAACTTGATGTTTTCTATTTTACATGAAAGTTCATCCTTAAAATTGTCACATTCCAAAGTTTGAGTTGCATAACTCCAATGGTTCTAATTTTAGAAGCCCATGGTCACAAGAATTTTGCCCATTGAGTTGTACACAAACTGGCTGGTGGGTTAACCACTTTTGGCAGTAATTGACCACATTTTAGCCTATAATTTATAAATGGAACATTTCTGGCCCCTAAGATTTTACAGACATAATGAGAAAAATATGGGGATTCTTCGGATATCAAAATATCATAATGTGTGAAAGAAATCATAGCCAAAAAAAAGTGATGGGAACATACACCTTTAATGGGATGTATAATAGACAGTTTTGGAAAGAAAATGAGTCAGATAATCCAATTTTGGTACCGAATTTCACTAAAAGGGCTGATTTCTTAATTTATTTTGCTCAAACGTTTTCGGACACAATTACAAAACTAGTATTTGGTAAAAAATGCCAAAATTGCACCAAAATCATCTAAGGACACTTCTCTAAGAATGCATTTTATGTTTTCATCACATTTTTCAATTTTTCAATTCCTGACCAAAAAAGGGTCAACAATTTCATTGTTGAGGTAAAAAATCGAACATGTGGCACTTTTATATACAGACTGTAACAATAAAACAAAAATACAATTTTGAAGAAAAAAATGTTTAAAATTAAACCCTAAGTGATTTCTATTTCGATTTTTATTGTCATGCAAAGGGAATTTTCTTAGTTTCTTTAAAATAAGCTTCGTTTCATGAAAATCGGTGGTCAGGAAGCAAAGATATGATCCATTGTCTAAAGTAGTCATGAAATCATCTGGGCCACTTTGGCTAAATCACTGGGAAGAACGTAATGAATGGAGTCAATGAACATAGGAATAGAGCGCTCTTGTATTAGTGTTAGACAGACAATGGTTCATATCAAGTGGATTCTGGCTATAGACTTTCCAAGGAGACTCCAATGTGCACAGTGGCTAGCTGGGTGCGGAAAGAAAAATGTATGCATGATATTTAAATTTTGTAACGAGTTGTATTGCACTTTTGGGTTGACAGTTTGTTAGCACCACGCAGATTTCTTTTATGTACACTACCTCGGGTAGGTGGAATCTAACCACTGAATTTCTCGGATTTCATGATTGACACCACACATACATACATGTACGTATAAGGTTAACTCTCATGAAAACAGTGCAAAATGAACTTTTTGATGTCTTTGGTCCATTTCTGTGTTATGCAATGTTTTCTTGCTTGAAAAACTTCTTTTCTAGATAGATATTGATGTTTTCTACTTGGATCTATATACTTTGATATACTTCTGAACGTGTTTTCACTCAAAAAAATGCCCTCATATACCCCAAATTAGCGAAATTTCCATGTCCGCAGCATAAATGTATATTTTGCCTTTATTAATTACAATACAAATAGGGCACCATTTTCTACAAGATATGTCATAATTTGTAGGGAACATATAGCGATATTCCATGGATAGAAAAAAAATGCACATCTTTTACGATGTTTACCTGTTTCAGTTTCATATATGTTGTCCGAGATGTTGATGTTTATTACGTTACCTGCGACATATTGAGGATCAACATTGTTCAAAATTAACATTTAAACATTTAAATGTACATATTCTGAATCTAAAAGAACATGGGTGTTGTAAAATAATATTATCAAAAATCTATAGCAGCATGTCTGACCTTGAGAAGAAATCAAAATGCTGCAAAGCATGCGACCTTGTTAAGGATGTTTATTACGTTGTTGAGATTTCTCCCGAACTATGTATCAAAACACACTTTTTGGTTAAAAACCAATTTGATACATATACATAGACTATGTGGTTACTTGGAACACTCGCTAGCTCTTTCCAGATCGTCTACATGGTACTTTGAGTACGAAAAACGTTTACTACGTTATCGTTTATTACGTTGTCGAATAAATCGACAGAGAGACAGCTGCTCTCTACGACTGTATTAAACAAAGATACGTGGCAGGCCCTTTTCGCAGGCATGCATGGGGGATACTCGATGAAAGTACAATGCAAAAAAACCACGACGAATGGTAAGAATTCCTCATTTTTTCTTGTAAGTAATATGAACATTAAGCTGAATGACAGTTGAAGTCATTATAGATCTCTTAAGCACATTGAAAATGGACCTATGATATCAGAATGGGGTTAATAATGTGAAGAAATGCAGTAGGTATCGTTAACATCTTCATTGATTGCTTTGTATATACGTTATAAGCCAGCATTAGGCACTGGACGTTGCAGTTGCCAATAACGTAATAAACGGGATAACGTAACCAACCTCATTGTCTAGTCTCATGTCAATGTTGGCGTCAATTCAGTAACTTTCATGATTGATGTACTTGAGTATCATACATTGTATCCAATGTTATAATTGTAATATGTGGACTATTCTATGTGAGGACTGAAACCACCTTATAATGGACAACGTAATAAACTTTCCATCATTTGATAAATATAATTGCACCCTGTTCATAGTGATTCAACATTTATTATGTGTTTATGAATGTTAACTTAGTGTACATACATATTGTCTCACATACTGACACAATCTCATTTGTTTGCATGCTTCAATGATGCATAGTTCTATGGCTATTGGATAACGTAATAAACCAATTCGTATAATTGTGTGAATAAATACGGTATACCTAGCTGAAACAGCTGCAATTTATGTCATTAACTTTGTTTTGTTTTTGTTATCTTTATTATACAGAAATATATGCCACACAGTGCAAAAAACCAATGGCGATACCGGCAGAACCAAATGCAACAGTGGAGACAAAAAGGTCATCAGAGTACAATCTTATTAACAATTCTACTACCATCATTTTAAATAAAACAAATCAATATCTTACTAATTTTAAGAGATAAAAGGCTAATTCAATATTTAGTGCTATTAAAATTTACATAAAGGTAATAATGTCATGGTCTAACAACATATCTGTAAAGTGCCATGTTACATCTGTCGATTTAGTGACCATGTTTATTACGTTATTCACCATATTTACCCTACATCAAAAGAGCAAGTCGACAATATATAGAACTGTCTTTTAGTGGACTTTAGGCAACCTAACTTTTACTAAAATACCATTTACAAGATATGTCTGTGTACAAAATAAACTGACTTGGTCGATGTTGAATATATTTGTTTACATGTGTTTGTATATGTTTATTACGTTACCCACCCCATAAAGTCCGAATACCAATGCCAGCGCTTTTGGTAAAGCATAATATTTATTGTTTCTGAGCTAACTTTTAAAAACACATTATAACGCTTGGAAAAAGATACGATTAAAGATATATTTTATACTTTGCACAAAGATATATACTTTGCACAAAGATATTCATTTTGGAAAACCGTGCATTTTTTTACTTTTAAAGCTGAGGTTCAAACAGTGATGTGAAGACCAAAAACAATTCATAATACTTGCAATTTACAAAATTACATTGCATTTTGTTCGCTGTAATTGGTAGAAGTATGCTTTCGTAACTATAATTTTGTGTTTTTGGCATCACAGTTTGTAAACTCGTTCTGATTTAGAGCTGATAGGAAGTATATAACGTAATAAACATGGAGCAAAAGCTGCAAACAAGTGATATTATAATATAAATTCAACGTTATATTGTACAAAAATGCAATGAGTGTTGTTCACAAAATTTTAAATCTAGTATCCAGTACATGTCTACTATTAAAAAATAGTGTAATAAATAAAATTGGAGACAATTTTTTTCTTCAACTTCTGAAATCTCATTTGCACTATTTTCATGAGAGTTGACCATAAGGCTTTTTATGATTATTGGGGAAACAGTTGATGAGGAAGCAAAAATAATTAGGGTAGCCAAGCCCAAATTTTGGTTTACAATCAATGTTGAGACATGTAGAACAACGAAAATCAGTATTTTAACTAAAATTAGCGTGGTCAAGCCCAAATTGTGTTACAGTTTGAAACATATGTTAGAATGAATGCGCGCAAAAAATGTCAGTATTTTAACTCAAATAAGGGGCCAAACCCAAATTATGTTTTACAATCAATGTTGAGACATATCATGCATATAGAACAAATATGCGAGCAAATCGGTATACCGAAATAGATCTAAAGGGAAAACGTCTTATGAAAGCCCATGTCCATTAAGCTATTTAGCTTGACGTGTGTACAATTTATATGGTGGAATAATAATTTGTAAACGATAGAGATAAAAGCGGCAAATTCTTTTAAATATTTTTACTAATATTAGCGTGGCCAAGCCCAAATTTTGTTTACAATTTTTCTTTAGTACTTTTACTAACGTTTTGCTTTGACCCCCTATTACAATGGTATTCATTTCATGACCCCCTATTTTCTGTGTGAAAAAGCTATGACCCCAGGATATTGGGACCGCCCCAACCCCCATCCCCCTACCGAAGAAAAATGACACTAACCCTAACCCTAACCCTTGGAATAATCATGATCACAGAATAATAGCTAAATTTATAAAACCATGTGTTGCTTCATATTTAAGGTGTGATTAATTCGCGTTTTATATATTTGAATAACAAAAAGGAGAATTTTATTGTTAATCAATTCTTTATGCATACGTGTAATCGCGTTGAAATTACAAATTAGAAACACAATTCTGGTATTCATAGCAAAAGGGGAATTGTATACATGTTATATACCTGGTGAATCAAAACAAATTGCGCACGGATTAGAACGGTCCTTTCACTTTGATGTGTGCATTGGACCATGAAAGTGTTGTTGTTTGTATAAAATGTATTTAATATTTGGTTATCTTCCAAAAATATGAAAGTAATCGACTGCAAAATAAGCAAAAATTAACGTAAAATATCTTAAAATATGCGACTCCGTTTCTTTTAAACAGAACTTGAACCTTTTATTAACAAGAGAATAATCAATTGCGCGTTTCTAAAAATATGTATAAAAATACTTCACCCGTGAACACGCGAGCTTAAATCGGTATACCGAAATAAATCTAAAGGGAAAAACGTCTTATGAAAGCCCATGTCCATTTAGCTATTTAGCTTGACGTGTGTACAATTTATATGGCGGAATAATAACTTGTTAACGATAGAGATAAACTATATATAGGCCTACCTGCATTATATTCAATAATATAATGTATAATCATCGTGAACAGATAATTATATTTGAACACCAGGATGGGTACATTTTTATTTGAAAAATAAAATATAATGGCCTTTTTATATTACAACGAATCACTCTGTTGTTCGTTGATTGTATCTCAGATTTATTTTGACAATACAGCACGCTCGCGGTGTTTTAAATGCATACATCCATAATAATTTATTTAAACTTAATAATCAATTCCATTGATTAGAATTGATTATCTTTCACATTATACCTACCAGGTGTTGTAGTGATTTTTTGAATAGCGTATCACTAGTGGTGTACCGTATCAAATAAAAGGACAATTCATAAATAAAAATGTTCACTATCGAAGTGATTATATAACCCTATGGTAACTGGATCACGCACCTTTTGGTGCGATGGTTCACGCCGTAGATTTTATGTGGCGATCATTTCGATCGGGGTAAAAGCGTATTCCAGTTTACATAGAGCGTGTTTCTACTGGGGAACATACCGTTAATTACTGGTAAGTTGCCCAGTAGAAACAGCCAGATACCGTTAAGAATCGGTATTTTTTACCGCAAAAACCTTCACAAACCAGGTTTGGTACCGGTAAGAAACGGCAAGTTTCACAGTAGAAACAGCCAGCCGATTAATATTACCGTTATGTGCCGTGAACCGTGTCACGCTGGATTATACACATTGTGAGGCAATCTTTTTCAGGTGGGCCGGCGTTGTTTGGTATAACAAAAGGTCAAATGTCGTTTCCCATCGACTAGGATCGATACACTTAGGCCAAAAAAAAAAAATTGTTATATTGGCGTAACGGGCTGAACAAAAATAGGGTAGGTAGGTAGGTTTTTTTTAGCAGCTGTTTTTGAACAATGTTAACCGAGTTTAAACATTCCCTATTGTTTGTTAGAAGTACCGTCGTACTTCGTTCGAGAAAAAACATTTATTTTTTTCATTTTTTTATTTTTTAGGGTCGGTCGGTTGGTTTTTTTGTTTTTTTTTCACTGAAAAAAAAAAAAAAAGTGTAGGGTCGGGCGTATTTTTAGGGTCGGGCGGGTTACGCCAATATAACCATTTTTTTTTTTTGGCCTTAGCGGTAACATTTCGCGAGTAGAAACAGGGGGTATTAAAAACGTACCGGTAAATCTTACCGTTTAATCTTACCGTTAAGTTTGCAGTGCCCCAGTAGAAACACGCTCATAGTGATAATCGGATTACACTTAACATTTCGATGCTGAATTGTAGTGAGGGTGTAGGGGAAAAGAAGAGCATTTCACTATCGAAGTGATTATGTTATTTCCTGGTAACTTGATCACGCACCTTTATGAATGCTATAGGACATCCCATTGACTTTATGTGGTGATCATTTCGATCAGTGTTCAGGACTTATCGAAACTTCGATAGTGAAAACGATCAACGTGTAACAAGTTGACTGACAGTTTGGTATCTGAATATTTCCACACACTTTGCAGAGTATAAATCAAAATAATTTTCCTACGTCTAATGGAAATCGATAGCTGTAGATGGGTGTTTTTTCATTTTCATCACCGTATAGTCTTTAAAGGAGATTAAAGGAGATTAAATGTGTGTCTTTAATCACGTTCATTGAAAAGATATTCATAAGGTACCACAAATTCCGACTGCCATATGCTAACGTGGTTTCAATTTTAAATTGAAAGTCTTTAAAGATACACGATCTGATTTTTACCTTTTATTTGTGTAGAAGATATCATTCAAAATCAAATTATTTGCTATCTTTCTGTCATAATTCCTTGAATCCCCTTGTCAAATGAACCGACAGTGCCAAATTCAACCGACACGATAATCACCCCCCCCCCCACCCCCCCCCCCCCCCCCCCCCCCCCCCCCCCCCCCCCACCCACGCCTCCCTCCTTGGATACGCCACTGTTTCAGATATGCCCCAATCAGACGTCTCCGAGTAATTGAAAAACAACAGGATGACCGGTGGGCGAACCTTATACTTTTGGCACCTGTATACGCGCAAGTGGTCAAAATTACGCGCATTATAGGATTTCCGCATAGTACATGTTCAGGCCCGTAAGAAGGGGGGGGGGGGGGGGGGGGGGGGGGGGCGATCCCCCCTTTGAAAATCTTCCCCGGAAAATTTGTACACAGATGAAAAAATTTCGCGCGCTACGCGCGCATTTCTCTTCCCAAAATGCAATATTCTTTGCTACAAGCTTGTTTAGAGCCAAAATGTACCTCGATCGTGCAAAAAATAGGTGCAAATTCGCGCGCAGATTTGACTCACATTTTTGTTGTTGTTGAAAACGCCCCCCCCCCCCCCCCCTTTGAAAAAAGTGTCTTACGGGCCTGATGTTTTGTCAGAATGACCAAGCTCACCAATCACTTCCTTGCGCGTTGCTATTTCGCGTTCAACCGCTGTTGATTCGTTGGCTGTTCGATTAAATCACGGGGGTGTAAAAACCAGATACATTGTTTTACGGCGTTTATGAATGAGACGCCCCTCAGGAAATACCTCGGTAACAAAGTTAAATGTTATGAAATTTCAGAGTGCCCTTAAAAAACTGATACGCGAAAACGATATTTATAGTTTTTAAAAATCTTGGGTGTTTTGAATATACGTAACATTTGCTTTGAACACCACGCACAATTATAGAATAAACCACGCACCTATCTCTCACTGTGCACTTTCTTCCGTTGTTAAAACACCATGGTTTTTCCTAAAGCTATTTCAAGGGCAGTGTTTGATGCTGAAAGTCAAGCATAAAATACCGCCCTCAGATTTAGCAGAGCTATGTTTTGTTGCAGTGTTTTCACCAAAAGCAGCGTAGATTGTCACCCTCTATATATACAGGGTGTGTCAAAAAAGTGTCCCATATGTGAAAAATTATATTTTTTGGCCATAAACAATATGAAGATTGGATATGAAATAGTAATAATCATATGTTCAGCAATAATATAATGTGTCATAAGATTTTTTTCTATCCATTTTGGAGCTTTGGATATCAAATTATGGCACATCTAGACAAGTCAAATTCGGCGTTGGCCACTTTTCATGTGCAGAGAACTCATTTATTACAATCGTCATTCAGTGTGTAATTGAACATAATCAATCAAATCGATAAAAGTCTACCTACTAAATATTGATAAAGTTAGATAAATTTGAGGAGAAAAACATATTTTCATCCATATTATCTATAACAAACCACAGAATATTTGAATAAAGTCATATTAGCGTAGTTATGAGTGACGAGGATGAACTTATTGAATGAATGACCTTCGTATTTCGTAGTTAAACTTAATAGTTTATGTACGAGGGTCATTCAATAAGTTCTACCTCCTCCCTCATAACATTGCTAATATGATGGTCAGCCTCATGATATTTGTCATAATTATAGCTCTGAATCAAAGCTACACATTAATAGTAAATGATAAAAAGCGCAAATTAAAGATGATTGCACTGCATTATAATGTTGTAGGCCTATGTCATTTTCCTAAAAAAAACATTGACCATTTGGAGATGTAGCCGGTTGGTTGTATATCTTTTTGTAACCTTCTTATCAGCATTTAGCAATAGGCTTTTTATAAAATGCCAGACTGAGTTAGATGTTGCTTAAGATACCATTTACACATGTTGTAGCTCGGTGATCTGTATAGCCATTTAGTCAGAGTCAACGATGAACCTGTAAAATGTCAAAAACAGTAATCAGCTTTAAAGTCTTGCCAGTAGATAAACATTATTTCAATACAGTTTGTTGCGCATTCAGAGGCCACGCAAGGGATGTGTGGTGATGTAACATTCCTCCACTTCTCCATTTGATCGAACTTTCTGCAAACAAAACATGCCACCGCCGGCAAAAATTGGAAAAGAGTATAGTGAGAGCGCAATGGAAGGGGAGATAATGTGCTCCTTTTTAAAATAAAAGATATGCTATTGTTTAATAAATGCCGATATTTAAATATTTGTTAAACTTGAGTTGATGAGTTAATTAAAATGCAAGATCTGTTCTCGTCACTTGCCCTTCAATCAACCCATCGTCCCATACATACTCAAAATCAACTTAACTCAAATCAAGTATCCTTAAATTGAAATCAAATGTTCGTTCATAAAAGTTAAAAAGCTCATTTTAAGCGCCCTTAACAAGTTGACCTCATAGTGTCTTAGTATGCGAATATGGAATATCCACTCTTTCTGCAAATAAATTCTGAATTAACAAAATTAAAATTGTTTGCACTAAACGTATAGTTGGTTTGCGAACTACGTTTAGTGCAAACAATTACGTACATCTACATTGCGATTCTTTTTGAATCAATTTACATACCATTTATAATTTATGAATATTTCCGTTTACATCTGAAAATTATATGGATATATCTTAGTCCTGATAAAATCAGAGCCACTTCTGACGAAAGCTCAACCAAAAAGTCATCCAACGGCGTACTCGTTAATAAACCATTCTACTTGTCTAATATGGACAGCCTTTCTAATTATCCTTGTATAAATATCAACCTAATTTGCTTCATATTTATTAATTTCACTCACCTCAAGTACCCTGCTCTATGCTCTTCAATAAATTACTGCACATTTTGAGGAAAACGAAGTTTAAACATGATAAAATATTTCCGTCGGTAACAAAACACCCAACGCCGGCTCAATTCAGGCATTACTTATAGATCTTACTTGCGTTATCCCCATTACTAAATGATTTCTTGGTCTGCAGCCCGGGGGGGGGTACTCACCCAAGACGGTATACGGGGGTGTGCCGCTCTAATGGGTAGCTTTTAGGGCACAAAATCCCTAAACATGGGGTATGATTTTGTGCTGGAAATCCCTAATAATGGGGTCACTTTTTACAAATGGGTATATTTTCGCGAAATTTTCGTCTATTTTCGCGAAATTTTGCAAAAATTAGGTCTATTTTTGCGAATATTTGCAAAAATTAGGTCTATTTTCCCGATAATTTGCGAAAATTTGGTCTAAAATGAAGCAAAACCCCTAAAAATGGGTACCGATTTTTCCAAAATCACCCCTAAAAATGGGTATGGGTTTTGAATCTCCAGCGGCACACCCCCCGACCAAACCAAATCCGAGTACCCCCCCCCCCCCCGGGGGTCTGCAGTCTTCCTCTTAGCTCTTTTCTCATTATTTATATTGTTATACTCGTCTGTGAAATTATTTCACGTGCTATTGCACCCCGACGTTATTTTAATGAAATGACGGGTTATTAAATGCCTATATCGACTATTATGTGGAGGTCTGTTTAGGGCTGTTCTGATATAACATTCTTCCCGTTTTACCATTTGTGTGCGAATGCCAAACCATATTCCAGGAATCTTATCAAATTCTCAGACACATTGCATACAAAATTGCAATAATTGTCAACAATTGTTAATAAAAAAAGATGTTCTCGACTCGTGAAATTGTCAATCAATAAACATCAAAAAAAGTTTTAGTGCATGAAAATGCAGTGAATCTGAATGTCATTACTGCCAAATATTCGTGAATTATTTTTGTTCGAAACAATTACAATTTCCTACTCCGAAACATTAAGAGAAATGTATTAATTCGAGAAAATTTGTGGCCGCGGAGATATTGGTGTTCTTACGTCAGATGTTGCTCTCAACCTTTCATAACGTTTTGCTGCTTTCATTTAGTAATGGTAGGAGCAAATGTAAGTTGTTTCGATCTGCTGCTGCTGCCTCAAAATGTTTAAAACAATATCATTTATTGTTCTCATTTTATTCGAGAGTCAAGAGAAATTTTAAGGGTTTAATGGATCTGACTGTGTTTTCCTTGATGTGTGCATTGAACCATAAAATCGTTGTTGTTTGTGTAACGCGTATTTAACCTAGTATATAGTTCATCTTCCGAAAAAATGAAAGTAATCGACTGAATAAATAAGCAAAATGTGACACTAGGTTTGTAAGCTGATCCCTTATCACCATACACGCGGCGGCATTAAAATATGACTGTTACTGTAGCATGATTAAATTGAGTGAGAATGGTGGTCATATCGATGGAAGGCTTCGTTAAAGATAAACAAAGAGAACTACATTTATATTTCAAATTGTAAGGTAGCTAACATTTAATTAAATTTATGTTACAAAACTTTAGCAGAGCAAGCAATGGACTCAGAACCTTTAATTTGTGAGCCGGTCTTACTAAAGTGCAACTGATCAAGAAACAAGTACCATCCGAACATTTCATTTGTGCGATATTTTAATATGATATGGTACATTTTCTTAGCACTTTTGTGTGTATATTGCCTAATATTTGCTATCCCAGTGATCACAATATATTATACTGATAACATGCCTTGGTAATGGTAGTGAAAACTCTCTTCATTTCATCATGCCACATGTAAATCCCATAGGAATTATTAAAAAAAAGGGATCAGCTTACAAACTTGTTACAATTTTCTTAATTTTCAGTCGATTACTTTCATTTTCTCGGTCGGACGATGATCTTAAATAAAATACGCTTTATAAGCACAACTAGAATTTTGTGGTGCAATGTATACGTCAAGTTCAAGGGTGTCTCAATTCGCGCAGAGTTGTTTTGATTCACCCTGTATATTGCCACATTGCCACACACAAAAGCCAAACAGTCAACATTAATGTATTCATTGATTGCTGTGTATCAAAAATGACCCAATCAAAAGGTTAGAATAACACACATTTAATTACGTGTCTTTATATACAAACATAATTCACCTCAGAGATAGAATTCTCATTTGGCTTATTTCTTGTAGGCCAAACAATTTTGCTTATACAACGTTTCAATAGTGCTAGGTTGTGCGTAATAAATGTAAGAAAAACATTGAAGAAAAGACAGAGTCGCATTTTAAAAACCGATTAAACAATTGGAACTTACTTATATCTGTCGTTACATCATTGTGACATATATTATTCCTTCACAAATGGTTTGTTGATGAACGATGTATCATTGATAATCATTGAAGTAATTATGTTCCCGTTGATATTATATACATTTCACTGAGTTAATCTGGAGGCACTCTTTGGCAATGAAGACGCAGATTATTACCATACCATTGTTTTAAAATGAACCATCATTAAAGTAAATCCACCCAACTGTGTTCCGTTGATGACATCGACTTTACCGAAGATTAAACCGAAGCAATTCTTCGCAATGTTATTACGTTATATCGTTTGAAGGTCTATATCGCCATTGAAGTAATGACGCGCACACTTTTTTCCGTAAATAACATCAATATCACCGAAAACGCAACCGACGCAGTTCTGTAGCAACACGAATATATATGCAGATTGATATTAATTATCGTCGTTCACCGTCTTCTTAAATGAATCATCAATCAGGAACGAAAGCAATTATAGCGACCATGTTAACATGTTTGATGTCTCTTAACCACTTATGATGAACTTGATCAGTTAAAGCACAATATCTCGTATATGCAAAAAAGACTTGATCAATGATCGTACACCTGAGTAAAAATGTCTCCAGAAATAGCTTATATACCTGTACATGGACCTTAAAATGAATCGAAATATCTGCGGAATGATTTCATATACGTCGTATTGCCTATAAGACCTGTCGTACACTCTTCGCAAAAGAATGCTTTTGATCATTGTGTTATTACACACAATCTGAATTAATTTAATTTCCGCTTCAATGTTGCATATTTTATTTATTTTATTATTGTATTGTTATGTTTTTCTTTCTTTTCGTTACAATCACATTGACCAACGCGAACGTGTAATTGATCGATCGATACATTTCTATATTGCAATATATTTGCAGTTGCTTTCCGAACGCTTTTGCTTGATCAAATAGAAATCTTGCTTAAGCTTAATAATAAAGAGCCTGTATCGCCTTAGCAGAGGAAGTAAGCTCGCACACTGTTGTGGAAAATGTTACAAAAATGTTACAAATCAAAGAGATGTGTCTTTAGTGCACGCTTGAATGTTCCAGTATTTTTCATGGATCTTAGTCTAGATGGTAGTTTGTTCCACTCTCTTGCAGCAGCCATGAGAATGCGCGATCACCATATGTGACGGTTCTTATGTTCTTGTAGAGAGCCGGGTTTAAGGTTCTCAGCAGCAGACGATCTAAGGAATCTCACAGGTTTTTGAATTGCAAGTAAGTCCGTGATATACTGTGGAGCAGATCCGTTGATGGCTTTGTGCGTATAAGCAGGAGGATTTAAAATCAAATTCTCTTTCTGGTAGCCAGTGTAAGGTGTGCTAAGAACAGGCGCCATGTGAACAAACCCTCGCACTCTTGTTACAAGTCTGGCTGCAGAGTTTTGGACTCTCTAAAGCCTCAATTATGTTCTGAGGCAGTCCATACAGAAGGCTGTTGCACTCCAGTCTTGAGGTCACAAAAACGTGGACAACTGTCTTAGTTGAGGCTCAATCAAGATAGGGTTTGAGTTTGCCAATATTATGCAAAGCAAATGACGCGTTTCTGCAGACGTTGTTCACATGTTGTTGGTTCATCGTGACATGCTGATCGATTACGACACCAAGATTTCGTGCAGATGCTGATAGTGAAACATCAACATCACCAACATGACGTGGCGGGATTTCAGGCGTGGAACCGAAACGTAAACCTTTATACTTGTTATGGAAAGCCTTTCTAATTATCCTTGTATACTATCAACCTAATTTGCTTCATATTTCTTAATTTCACTCACCTCAAGTGCCCTGCTCTATACATCCATGCTCTTCAACAGATTACTACACATTTTGAGGAAAACGAAGTATAAACATGATAAAATATTTCCGTCGGTAACAAAACACCCAACGCCGGCTCAATTCAGGCATTACTTATAGATATTACTTGCGTTATCCCCATTACTAAATGATTTCTTGGTTTGCAGTCTGCCTCTTAGCTCTTTTCTCATTATTTGTATTATTATACTCGTCTGTGAAATTTTTTCACGTGCTACTGCACCCCGACGTGATTTTAATGAAATAGCGGGTTATTAAATGCCTACATCGACTATGATGTGGAGGTCTGTTTAGGGCTGTTCTGATATAACATTCTTCCCGTTTTACCATTTGTGTGCGAATGCCAACCCATATTCCAGGAATCTTATTAAATTCTCAGACACATTGCAATAATTGTTAATAAAAAAAATGTTCTCGACTCGTGAAATTGTCAATCAATAAACATCAAAAAAAGTTTTAGTGCATGAAAATGCAGTGAATCTGAATTTCATTACTGCCAAATATTCGTGAATTATTTTTGTTCGAAACAATTACAATTTCCTACTCCGAAACATTAAGAGAAATCTATTAATTCGAGAAATTTTTTTGCCGCGGAGATATTGGTGTTCTTATGTCAGATGTTGCTCTCAAATCCGTTTATAAAGTTTTGCTTCTTTCATTTAGAAATGGTAGGAGCAAATGTAAGTTGTTTGGATCTGCTGCTGCTGCTGCCTCAAAATGTTTAAAACAATATCAATTATTGTTCTCATTTTATTCGAGAGTCAAGAGAAATTGTAAGGGTTTAATGGGTCTCAATCTGACTGTGTTCTCCTTGATGTGTGCATTGAACCATAACATCGTTGGTGTTTGTGTAACGCGTATTCAACCTATATAGTCCATCTTCCGAAAAATGAAAGTAATCGACTGAAAAATAAGCAAATGTGACAGGTTCTGTAAGCTGATTCCTTTTCACCATACACGCGGCATTAAGACATGACTGTTACTGTAGCATGATTAAATTGAGTGAGAATGGTGGTCATATCGATGGAGGGCTTCGTTAAAGACCTGATTATCAACAAAGAGAACTAAATTTCTATTTCAAATTGTAAGGAAGCTAACATTTAATTTAATTTACCAGAACCTATAATTTGTGAGCCGGTCGCAATTATTTTTTCGTACATGAGTTGAGCAAAATTGATTTATTCTGTTTTAATACGAAATAAAGCAAAATTCACTGAAGAAAATGATTGTTTTATATTTTTTAACAAATGAACTGATTTTGCTTAAAGGTATTTGTTCCGATTGCTGGCCCGATTTTCGACTTGATGTTTTCTATTTTACATGAAAGGTCATCCTTAAAATGATCCCATTCCAAAGTTTGATTTGCATAACTCCAATGGTTCTTTTATAAGAAGCACAAGGTCAGATAACATTTGCCCATTGAGTCCTATCCTACACAAACTGGCTGGTGGTTAACCACCTTTGGCAGTAATTCACCACATTTTAGCCTATAATTTCTAAATGGAACATCTCTAAGATTTTACAGACATAATGAGAAAAATATAGGGATTCTTCTGATATCATAATATCTTGATGTGAAGAAAAAAATCATAGCCCCAAAAAGTGATCGGAACATACACCTTTAACACATGTACGAAAAAAATAATCGCGAGCCGGTCTGACTAAAGTGCAACTGATCAAGAAACAAGTGTCATTCGAACATTTTATTTATGCGATATTTTAATACGATATGGTACATTTTCTTAATTATTAATGTAGGGCCTACCGTATATGTAATATGTTAACACTTTTGTGTGTATATTGCCTTATTTGCTATCCCAGTATCACAATAAATAATACAGATAACATGCATTGGTAATGGTAGTGAAATCTCGCTTTATTTATGCCACATCAATGTTAATCCCGTATAAAAAAGCGGATCAGCTTACAAAACTTGTTACAATTTTCTTAATTTTCAGTCGATTACTTTAATTTTTTCGGAAGATGAACTAAATTGAGATGAATACGCTTTATAAACACAACTAGCATTTCGTGGTGCAATGCATACATCAAGTTCAAAGGGGTGTTTTGATTCACCCTGTATACATAGCTTATTGCCACATTGCCACACACAAAAGACAAACATTCAGCATTACTTTATTCAATGCTGTATATCACAGTTGACCCAATCAACATGATCAAAAGGTTAGAATAACACACATTTAATTACGTGTCTTTATAGAAACATAATTCACCTCAGAGATAGAATGCTCATTTAGCTTATTTCTTGTAGGCCGTGATACAATTTTGCCCATACAATGTTTCAATGTCATGAATATGCTATAGGTTGTACGTAGTAAATGTAAAAAAAACATTGAAGAAAAGACAGAGTTAAAAAAAAGGGCCACATTTTAAAAGCGATTGAACAAAATTGAAACTTACTTTATATCTACCGTTGCATCATTGTAACATAGTATTCCACAATATGGTGTCGTGTTGAAGTTGATGAACGATGTATCACTGATAATCATTGACGTAATTATTTTTCCGTTGATAATATAATTAATAAATGTCACTGAGTTAATCTGGAGGCACTCTTTGAAGACGTAGATTATTACCATACCATTGTTTAAAATGAACCGTCATTAAAGTAAACCCAACGCCAACTTTGTTCCGTTGATGACATCGACTTTACCGAAGATCAAACCGAAGTAATTCTTTGCAATGTTATTACGTTATATCGTTTGAAGGTCTATATCGCCAATGAAGTAATGACACGTCGCACACTTTTTTCCGTAAATAACATCAATATCACCGAAAAAGCAACCGACGCAGTTCTGTAGCAACACGAATATATATATGAATATTATTAATATTATTTTGTCGTTCACCGTCTTCTTAAATGGATCATCAATCATGTTAACATGTTTGATGTCTCTCAACCTCTTATGATGAACTTGATCAGTTAAAGCACAACGCAAAAATAACTTGATCAATGATCGTACACCTGAGAAAAAATGTCTCCAGAAATAGTTTATATACCTGTATGGACCTTAAAATGAATCGAAATATCTGCGGAACGATTTCATATACGTCGTATTGCCTATAAGACCTGTCGTACACTCTTCGTAAAAGTATTGATCAATGCTTTTGATCATTGTGTTATTACAAACAATCTTGAATTAATTTAATTTCCGCTTCAATGTTGCATATTTTATTTATTTTATTGTTGTATTGTTATGTTTTTCTTTCTTTTCGTTGCAATCACATTGACCAACGCGAACGTGTAATTGATCGATCGATACATTTCTATATTGCAATATATTTGCAGTTGAATTCCGGACGCTTTTGCTTGATCAAATAGAAGCTTGCTTAAGCTTAATAATAAAGAACCTGTATCGCTTTAGCAGAGGAAGTAAGCTCGCACACTGTTGTGGAAAATGTTACAAAAATGTTACAAATCAAAGAGATGTGTCTTTAGTGCACGCTTGAATGTTCCAGTATTTTTCATGGATCTTAGTCTAGATGGTAGTTTGTTCCACTCTCTTGCAGCAGCCATGAGAATGCGCGATCACCATATGTGATGGTTCTTATGTTCTTGTAGAGAGCCGGGTTTAAGGTTCTCAGTAGCAGACGATCTAAGGAATCTCACAGGTTTTTGAATTGCAAGTAAGTCCGTGATATACTGTCGAGCAGATCCGTTGATGGCTTTGTGCGTAAGCAGGAGGATTTAAAATCAAATTCTCTTTCTGATAGGTAGCCAGTGTAAGGTGTGCTAAGAACAGGCGCCATGTGAACAAACCCTCGCACTCTTGTTACAAGTCTGGCTGCAGAGTTTTGGACTCTCTAAAGCCTCAATTATGTTCTGAGGCAGTCCATACAGAAGGCTGTTGCACTCCAGTCTTGAGGTCACAAAAGCGTGGACAAGTGTCTTAGTTGAGGCTCAATCAAGATAGGGTTTGAGTTTGCCAATATTATACAAAGCAAATGACGCGTTTCTGCAGACGTTGTTCACATGTTGGTTCATCGTGACATGCTAATCGATTTCGACACCAAGATTTCGTGCATGCTGATAGTGAGACATCAACATCACCAACATGAAGTGGCGGGATTTCAGGCGTGGAACCGAAACGTAAACCTTAATACTTGTTATGGAAAGCCTTTCTAATTATCCTTGTATACTATCAACCTAATTTGCTTCATATTTCTTAATTTCACTCACCTCAAGTGCCCTGCTCTATACATCCATGCTCTTCAACAGATAACTACACATTTTGAGGAAAACGAAATATAAACATGATTAAATATTTCCGTCGGTAACAAACACCCAACGCCGGCTCAATTCAGGCATTACTTATAGATCTAACCTGCGTTATCCCCATTACCAAATGATTACTTTGTCAGCAGTCTGCCTCTTAGCTCTTTCATTATTTGTATTTTATAATCGTCTGTGAAATTTGTTCACGGGCTACTGCACCCCGACGTGATTTTAGTGAAATGACGGGTTATTAAATGCCTACATCGACTATTATGTGGAGGTCTGTTTAGGGCTGTTCTGATATAACATTCTTCCGATTTTACCATTTGTGTGCGAATATCAAACCATATCCCATGAATCTTATCAAATTCTCAGACACACTGTATTCAAAATTGCTTGATAGTAATAATTGTTAATAAAAACGGTACTCAAATGTTCTCGACTCGTGAAATTGTATCAATAAACATCAAAAAAGGGTTGGAGTGCATGAAAATGCAGTGAATCTGAATTTCATGACTGCCAAATATTCGTGAATTGTTATGTTCAAAACAATTACACAATGTCCTACTCCGAAACATTAAGAGAAATGTATTAATTCGAGAAAGTGTGTTGCCGCGGAAATATTGGTGTTCTTCTTTCATATGTTGCTCTCAAATCCTTTCATAAAGTTTTGCTTCTTTCATTTAGAAACGGTAGGAGCAACTGTAAGTTGTTTGGATCTGCCTAACTGTTAAAAACAATATCAATTATTGTTCTTATATTATTCGAAATCAAGAGAAATTGTTAGGGTTTAATGGATCTCAATCTGACTGCGTTCTCCTTGATGCGTACATTGAACCATACAATCGTTGTTGTTGTACAACGTGTATTTAACCGTGTTGATCTTCCGAAAAAGTTAAAATAAGCAAAATGTGATGGGTTTTGTAAGCTGATCCCTTGTCGCCATACACGCTTAAAGCATAGCATGATTAAATTGAGTGAGCACGGTACAGTGGTCATATCGATGGAGGGCTTCGTTAAAGACCTGCTTATCAACAAAGAGAACTAAATTTCTATTTCAAATTGTGAGGAAGCTAACATCATTTCATATTAATATGAAGTTAAACTTTCGATCTCAACACAAGAAATAATTACCTGGAATTTTCAGATATTTCTACACCTTTCATCAGCAGACTAATGACTCGACTTGACCCTTTGGAGGTGTGACATCAGAATCGGGTCATAGACTCTTGGTAATTGTATACCTGCCCCCGTCTTTGTTGAGTGATGGTTGGTTGGCTCTGAGTGTAAAGTGCCTCCTTGACCCCTCTCTCAAACCAACGAGGATCCCTACCCAGGATCTTGACTTTGTCTAAGTCTACGCGGTGTCCCGGTGGCGAATTTATTAACCGTACTCACTCACTGTTTAAATGTATTGCTGTACAATGTACATGTGCTATGCACTTTACTCCGTCAGGTATCAAATGTTGTTTACGGTAATAAAGATCGCGTCCCGGTGACTCAATATGGATGTGTTGGGATACCTCGGACGAGGTGGAGCTAGGACGCCTGTGCTCTAGAAACCGTAAAAATATTCAAATCCCAGATTTTATCATATATTTTTGTAATTGAGGGCGCTGCCTCCACCACATCTTTTAATGCCCCTTTAAGTACAACTGATCAAGAAACAAGTGCCATTCGAACATTTTATTTGTTGCATTAGGCCTATGTGATATTTTTATATGCTAGCTATGGTACATTTTCTAAACAATCCCGAGTTCGTGAGTTCGTGACTTGTACACTTTGAAAATAAGGAAATAGTAAAGAAATTTTGGCTCCAAGTCACGAACTCATGAAACTCCTATTGTTTTCACTTTTCGCGACTTGGTCAGTTTTAGCAAACAAACCCAACCGCCTCTTTTCCTGGAAATATTCTTAACACAACCGCCTGATTTTGTGGATATCGTGTGTTTGGAGTTTCATGGGTTTGTGACTTGGAGCCAAAATTCTTTACTATTTATTTATTTTCAAAGTGTAAAAGAAGATGATAAAAAATAGAATTTATAAGTAAGGTGTTATTTTAAAGATAAATTATAACATGAATTTTAAATCCTTTTTTCATTTCTGGAGATAACTAGTATGTTTTGATATGATTGATGGGTCAAAATGCTTATCATTTTGCAAATCTAGGTTGGTTTGGATGATCAATGCTATGATAACAGATAAAAATGTTTACCTATACTAATGGAATATCTACCAAAGGGATACCTACTCAACTACCGTATATCAATAAGCGAGGAAGGCTCATTATACAATACCTGTACAGGCGTAACCAATGGCTGTTGTGTAGGCATCAACTGTCTTGAATAGTTAAGCGTTGGGGTGATGGAGAAATTCAGCTTGAATTCACAAAAAGGGGTTAAAACAGAAAAGACGGGTCATTTTTAAACTCAATCCATGTCGCCCTACCGAGGATTAAGGCTCAAGGATTGGATCATAAGTGGCTTAGAGAGGTCTGAATCACTAATACTACTGAAGGAATGAAGTTTGCCAAAATTGACTGATTTTGACTTGTGGAATTTACCCCCTTTCCCCACTCCACGCCCAGCTATCCCCTGGCAAAGGGGTAAAGAGTTGGTGTAGGCAGTATAGAATTCCAAGCTTTGACACTGTTGTTAACGCCGCCAAAATTGCTGGGATGCCTTTTTCAAGGATCCAAGACCTAGCCAAAGCTGTACATTCAGAGATGATAAAATCCCTACCGTGTTTCATGTGTTTTCGGCTATGAGCGCAACTGTATACTAAGCATCAATACTGGTATAAGTGAACACAATATATAGTTGGGAATGACAAAATTATGTTGACAAATTTTAAAAATTGGGAAAAGATTTCCTTTATGATTTTAGTAAAGTTCTATGGTATTTTACGAAAAAATACGGTCAAGATAGATTTATAAGTAAAAAAATGTCTTTCCTGATAGCCTAAGTAAAAATTCAAATGGAGGAGAAAAAGGTAACATAAAATTGCTTTAATATTTGATTTGATATCATTTGGGTCCTACGACCCTGGATAACCCAATAAGCTTATATAGCTTATTTCCATTGGGGTCCGTTAGATGTGTGAACAGATACAGACCGGGATGATCCCCTACTCTTAACGAAAGAGTCTGTAACCTTTTTAACGTGCTCGGGTATTGCTCTTCCGATGCACGGGACCACCATTTCTACGTGACTTCCGAACCACTGGTTTTGCTGCCATTAGAAAATCGTCACAATCACTTCGCTTCATTTACCAGGCTACCGACACGGTGCACACAATGTATCAGCACTTAGATTGTAATATCCCCTAACAGCTCCCCAATCTTGCTTGGGTCGACGAGGCAATTGAGACTAAGTATACCTTGCCCAAGGATACAAAAATGTTGGCTATAGCGGGGCCAGAACTCACAACCTTTGTATCATGAACCCTGCATGCTATCCGCTAGACCACACATGCTCTCGATACAAGTACAAACAAAGCAAACAGGCCTACTAAATGCCCATACACGTCACGATTTGATTTTCTTCTGCGCATACGCAAGCT
Source organism: Ophiura sarsii (assembly GCA_035610835.1). Taxonomy (NCBI): domain Eukaryota; kingdom Metazoa; phylum Echinodermata; class Ophiuroidea; order Amphilepidida; family Ophiuridae; genus Ophiura; species Ophiura sarsii. The sequence goes on from CM069445.1 coordinate 36,579,710, forward strand.
AAAATAATTTAAAACGTATTTGAGTCCCTTGTACGAGGGCGGATCTAAAAGTTTTGTCTCTTGGCCCATGTTTCTGAAGATGGCCATAAAAATTATGAAACTACTGTCACATTCCCTTAATTGAAGAAGCTTCCCTTGACGTCTATACACCGTTGCATCCTCATCCTTGACTTCTCGAAGCATGGACGGTTCTCCAAAGTAGAGATTGTATCATCTCTGAATGTACAGCTTTGGCTAGGTCTTGGATCCTTGCCTCCCAGCCATCTTTAATTTGATTGTTGGGAAAGAGCCAGAAGACAGGGAGCCAATTGGGTGATTTGGGTGGATGTTCTATCAAATGGATGTCATTTTCATACAGGTAAGTCTGGGTGAGTCAAGCTTTGTGAGGACTTGCATTGTCGTGATGCAGCATGATTCCATACCGTCTTTGTAGGCTCTGTTTCACAGGTAGATAAGTTACTACAGAAATGGTCTTGGCAAATTCTATACAGGCTATAGGCCTACCCACTAAATTTACATCAGAGGGAGCTAAGAATGTGATGTAAAGGATGACATAACACAATAAAGACAGTATTGTATTGCGTAAGCTGGGGCTGCCGTTGGTGACAGAACTTACCGCCCTCGTATACTGGGTGTGTTTGACAAAATTGCAATCTCAGAATTTTGTCTCATACAACCTTCTAAAAACACATCTTTTGGGGTAAATATATTAGTATCGGTAAATAATTACTGAGAGGCGGAAAGGTTTCATTCAATTCTAAGTTTGAATGATCTTCTTGATACTATATCACTGCAGCACGCAGTGAGCTCCTATGTCCCACTTGCTAGTGTGGGGCGAACACTATATATTTGGGGACCAAACCAAATTCGTCGCCTAAAAAAAGGCAGTTAAGGGAAGTTAAATGTTAATTTACTGAAAGCGGATGTGTTTGAAAATGGAATTCCCCAACAGCAATAAGTCGACAATTTCGTATACACGCCCTCGCAGCTTGAATTGTTGTGGTAAACTTTAGTTGCATGATGGTGCTCGTTGCGTATCTTTACCTTGAAAGTTCACTAGACCAAAAAACTGAATAGAAAGTATTGTTTAGCGATCCGCAAGGTCGGCACAGCGACTCGAAACGACTTGTTTATTTCCAATGCATGTACATCAGTGATATTCTTTCCTTGACTGAACTAATATATAGCCTACCGTATGCATATCACAGTTCTTTAAAATGAATGGCTTGCAGACAGTCTTATGACCAACGATATTAGGAGGGCAGATATACTTCAAAAGTAAATTAGGAGTGTGTAAAGGTATGAATCTTGTTTACAAACACTCCTTGAAATGAAATTTGGCGTAATTCATCCGAAGGCTTTGCCATGAGCAATTTCATTATCGTGATTATAGTCTTAAGTGAGGCAGACGGCTTGGTGCGGAACAGGCGATAACTCATGTTAATTGCAAGTGGCAGCATTTAACATGTGTTTAAGGTACTACTGTAATCCCATTGGATCGGCTAATAATGTGGAAGTAACCACTCTACTCGTCGTTAACAATAGGAAACATGGTAAATAAATTATACCATACGTTTTTCTTAATCAAAACTTCTCAATATAACCATAGTGACAATGCCGTTTAAAGACAGCGTGTTGACCATTTTGGTTGTGTTGACGACATGCGTGTTACCTGTGGTTAACATTTTGGTAATTACCATTCCACGAATACCGTTCGTTCCTTGTAAAATTTACAACTACTCCAAATTGGATTGTGGATCGAGGGATCTTATTGATATTCCCCAGATACCAACGGTTAACTTGACCTCGATAGAGCTTGATGGTAACAATCTTACGGTAGTAACATCTCGAGCTTTCATTGATCATGTGGAACTGCTAGTGTTGAAGTTAGACGGAAACCAAATCAGTGCCATCCAGGAGAATGCCTTTGATGGACTCCGGAACCTTCGCACACTCGACTTATTTGGCAACCGGTTGTCATATCTTAACGACACTGTATTTTGTAACCTCGTTAATCTTGAGTACCTTGATCTTACCTACAATGAATTAACATACTTTCCAAATGAAGCTTTGGCACCTCTTAAGTCCTTGATAACGCTTAATCTAACATTTAATCTCCTGACATCTATTGAAACCAATGTGTCCGCCTCAAACCTGATTAATCTCCACGAAATCCAACTGATTGGAAGAGATAACATCGCGTTCGAAATCACAAACTCGTCTTTTCAGTTCTTCGCGAATATATCATTGTTGACACTGAATTTGGGGTATTATACTGAGCCGATTATAATCCAAAGCGATGCCTTTCAAACATTACAACACTTAAAAACGCTTACGTTATCGTGTTCTGGACCAAACTCGATCGAATATCTGCCTGCTCAAATTGAAAACTTGCAGCTTCAATGTGATAACGCGAGCTATTCCGTTGTCCCTGACAGGATTATAACAAAACGAACGTTAGCACCTCTCCGTGAACTTCGCTCGCTGTATACTCTTCGATTACAACTTTCGTTCCAATCAATTCAGAACAACGCCTTCATCTGGGTACCTTCTCTTAAAACGTTAGATTTGTCTTGGAATTTCCTTAAAACAATACCAGGAGCTGCATTTGCCGGCCTTGTGAACCTTCGAGAGCTCGATCTTTCCCACAACGCCCTGAGAGAAATACCAACAAACGCACTCACGAATTTAGGTTCCTTAACGATGCTATATTTGTCCAATAATCGTATATCAGGTACACCAAAAAACATAACCAAGCCGTTTGGTGTTTTAAGTCTAGAAGAACTCCGACTGGATAACAATGGTATAACAGATATTGGAGAAAACCTGTTCAACTCCTTGTCTGCCTTAAAACAATTGCACTTAGAGAACAACCTCCTTACGGAATCAGTTCAAGTTTCAAATGATCTGGTAAATCTGGAAGAACTGGACATTTCTGGCAATAAATTTCAAATATTCCCTCTGCCAGATTGGAAAATGCCTCTAACATCACTGAAAAGCTTAACGATATCCAACTTCGATACAATTAAATGGTTTTCTGACGTTGAGCTTTCTAAATTGTATCCGGCGTTGACAGAACTGTTCATATCCGATATCACCTGTGGATTTCCTTTACCGTCGACTTTATTTCACAATCTCCAACATCTTGGATATCTGGACGCGTCATATAACTGCATAACAAACACAATCCTCGGTATTATCCTCAACTCAAACATTTCATCATTGGTGTCCCTGCAACTTACCCAAAACTCCATTTCATCATTAGAAGATGAGGTATTTCAACTTACTCCACTCATGGAAGAGCTGGATATGAGTTTCAATGTCATATCTGCTATTGCGAAGAACACCTTCCAACCCCTCACACAGCTACGTTTTCTCAATTTGAACGGAAATAAACTAGTTGACTTATCTTTTCTCGCCCCTCCTCTATACACAACTCTAAAAAACGTATACATATCTGGAAATAGCATCGCTCGTCTTCCTGAATATGTATTATCAAATGCTTCTGCATTGCAAGAGTTAGATGCTAGTGGAAACCCGTTCACTTGTGATTGTAGCATCAAGTTATTTCAAGATTGGATGGATGCTGATATGACCGTTCACCTCCGCTACTTCGTGGCTTCAAAAAGCCTATATGACATATTTGGAGAAAATTACCTATGCAGCAACCCCAACATCACGCAGACGTTGGTAGTTTTTCAAATCAATTTAAACTGCAGTCACGATCTTGTAATGAAAGATGTCGTTTCACAAATACCCATATACAAGTATGTGGTGCCTACGACGCTGGTGGGAATTTTGCTTGCTGGGACACTAGTTCTTGCTTACAAAAATCGTTGGAAAATTAAATTACAAATTTTCCTGGCATTTCAGCGCAGAAAATACAAACACCCACTAGACGAAACTGATTTGGTTGATAACGCCCAGTCGTCGCAAAAGCACCACTTTGACGCGTTTGTGTCGTATAATGAAGCCGACGAAGATTGGGTACTTAATCATCTACTCGTTAATATGGAGCAATGTGGTGAGCCTGTTCGCCTGTTTTTCCCACCAAGAGATATGCCAGCCGGGGACTCTATCCTCGATTGCATCGTAGAGGGTATTGAACTAAGTAAAAAGACTATTCTCGTTCTCTCCCCAAACTTCATGGACAGCGAATGGAACTACTTTGAGATGTTGATGGCACACATGAGACTATTCATGGAAGGTCGTGATGTCCTTGTGTTGATGATTTTACGCGAAATCCCTGATAGCAAAATGACATTGCTACTTCGAAAACTCTTGTGTAAGAAAGAGGTTTTAAATTGGCCTCTTGATGATGCAGGACAGCAACTATTCTGGCACAAACTGAAGGTTGAACTAAAAAGACCAGTCTATGTAGATCGACGGATTGATATATGATAAATCAACTGCCATTATCATATGGGACTGTTTCAACCAATGGTTGATTCATCTTCCTGTTTAAAGGGATGCGCAGTAGGGTTGACGATTTTTAAAAAATTAATTTACTTCAAAATCCAAGATGAACATTAATAATGGTCAGTTCTGCTGTTGCCAGCTCATGAAATCACGAAAGCAGCCTTTATGCCTTTATATAGTGACTGTTTATAGAGCTTTATAGCTGGGGATCATTACATTGTTTTAAAACACATGTGACCTTCTACCCTACATCAAGGTCAAGGTCATTCAACCACCCAAATTGGCAAGCATGTCCACTTAGGTTTTAATGTTACCAACTTCAAAGAACATTTTCGTATATATCTTCCTGTGTCAGCCTCCACCGGGACCGGAACACCTCTATGCTCCCCAACTACTAGTGTGAAATTCATATCTAGCCGTAGATCAGAATATTTGAATTGATGTTTTGTTGTACAAAGAGGGCTGATTTGTTGTAATACTTACAAGTGTAACTAAGTTCATACATGTAATACCGAATTGAAAAAATCAGTTTGTATCAAAATTGAGGGCGCAGCTTCCTAAACTTCACTGAATATACCTTTAAGTGTTAAAGGTGTATGTTTCAATCACTTTTTGGGGGTATAATTTTTTCTCATTATATCTGTATTATATCTGCCAAAGTGGTCAACCACCCGCCAGTTTGTGTACTACTGAATTGGTAAATTTCTGGTAACCTTGTGCTTCTAAAATAAGAACCTTTGGAGTTATGAAACTCAAACTTTGGAATGCGACAATTTTAAAGATGACCTTTTATGTAAAATAGACAACATCAAGTTAAAAATCGGGCCAGCAATCAGAACATCTACCTTAAATGCCCTTTTAAATCATATAACAACCCTTTAATGCCCTTTTGATGACCCCTCAAATCATGTAAAACCCCTTTAATGTCCTTGTATGACCCCTTAAATCATGTAATGCCCCTTGAATGGCGTTCTTCTGTTATTATGATATATGTGTTGGTATTCAAAGGTGGCATTGAGTGCAAATATAGCTATGAATACTATTGCTTTTGGTCAGGGAGTTTGTGATTCTAACATCTACATATATCTAGCTTTCTCATAGGATTTGTGGGTAGGAATTTGCAGAATATTTTGTAATAGGCCCTATAGTAGATTCTAAGTTTTATCGAAGTTATCACTTTTGAAAATATTTAAAATCACTAACCATGTTCAGCAAAAAGATCTATTGAATTGTTAGTTAGGTACTTAACACTTTCCACGCGGCTATTATTTTTACCATATACAAATCGGATTTTTCAAAAACCTTTCCCAACTTTCAAAGTCTATCTCAAGGGTTACTGAACCAATACTACGAATGTTTGTGCTTATTTTAATGCATTTCTTAAGGTGATTTCAAGTATGGTGATGAAATTCAATAATGTTGACATTTTTGAAATATTTTGTGAATTTTTGGCATGTCGTGTTTGATGTGTTCTAATTAAATTTTCATTCAAAAGTTGATGGTTGGTCAACTGTTTGTAATGTAAATAAAGTGATATTGGTATTGTATTTTTTTAAATTTATTTATCTGGACATCCACTTTTGAAACAGTGGCATCATTACACAATATTTTCAAATACATAAAAAAATAAAGGTAGAATATATACAAATATTTACATTATAACATCATATGAAGTAAAGGAATCGTTTAGCTTTATTAACTCAATACAACAGCAGTTCCAAAAATGTTGTAAGCTTAATCATTTCATTTCGCCGAAATTGAAAAACATGTCTTTATCAATTTGTAAGCCACGACATGCCTCACCTGGACCAAAAGAGATATCTTGATGAAATTAATAAAATATGTAGGGGACATGACCACCAGTATAGTACATGTATTAGATTGCAATACGCTACTGTTTTCACATTTTTTTATATTTGTATCAAACACAGTATGAATGCATTCTGGGACACCCTGTATTTAAGAATCAGAAAGAGTATAATAGCCTACCTGAGGTAGATATGTGAATTTTTTTATATAAACACACTAGTTATTTTTTGAGATATACGCGAGGACAGGTCTGTAAAATCATTTTTCCCAATGACTGAAAATCATTCATACATTCGATCAATTACGGCAAACTTTTACTTCAGTCGGAGGAAGCCAGCACATGTTGTCATATGCAGGAATTCGTTAGATAAAAGACATGTATCTCCAAAATCATGGGTTAAAGAGGTTGAAAATATATTGTCCTGCTGCAGGACAGTTACTTTTCATTTAAATTCACTCTAAAACCATGATTTCTTTTGTTTTTTGGGTGTGGGGAATCCATTTCTTCTTATCCTTGATTTTTTTTTTTAAAGCAGATTTTCTTGCAGATTTACATTTCTGATCATAAATCATAAATACATTCTGAGTTACAGAGCGATACGATTCCAAATTTCTTCAAAATCATGGTTTAAAGAGGTTGAAAATAAATTGTCCTGCTGCAGAACAATTTATTTTCATTCTAAATTCACTCTACTACTCAGGTACTGAGTAGTACTGAGGGGTACTCAGATATTTTTGGTAGGGATGTGCTGCCAGCAAAATGAAAATTGACCCAAACATTTACCAATTTTCGGGAGGGGGAATGGACCCTTATGTTTACAGGAAACCCATATTTTTCCTATATAATTGACAGATTTTGCCAAAATTTCGGTGAAAAACAGCAAAATTAACGGATTTAAGACCCACACATTTAACAAAAACAGCTTTGAAAAAGGTCATCCATTTACCAGAGGGTGAAAAATGGGGCCTATTTGGAGGCACATCCCCGTAACCTCATATCCACTAAGATATAGAAGGCACAGCACTCTTACACTATTAATATCGAAGCTCAATCAGAATTAAGGGGAAAACCACTACACATATTATATCAAAATGGTTCATTTTAAACCCCGACCTTGACAAGTGTGAGGTGAAAACCGTTAATTATTAATGCGAGTTGAAACGTTGGCGTAATGATGTTTCGTTAATTTAAAATGAAGATCCATTTTTCGACGTGGTGGTAATAGTAACTAAATACTGTGTCCTTGGTGAAAAGGAAGCATAATTTACACGGTGTGGTCATTCTGAAAAGAATAACACGATAAGACGAAACTATTAATGATGCAGAATGGAACGGAAAATCAAATTAAAGATGCCATTTGTGAATTTTTGAAATGTCATTAACGACAAATTGTTTAATTTTACATTGTACCTAGTACTTACCTTTCAAGCAGTATTTATCAAGCACAGGTTGTAATTAAATTCTCCATACCAAACAATAATACCTGCACATGTGTGTAAAAAGGTAACATAATAACGAATTAGTCGATTACAATAGTAATAGAATAGTAAGTTACCGCATTAAACGGTTAGGTTCGTAACGGGTGACATAAATAAGGCATTATGGAAGGGAACAGATTCATTTACGGACGGTCATACAAACAGCCTCAATGCATAGCTTGGAAAATATTTAAAAGCTTTAAGCTTATCTTAAACGAAGAGAGGAAGAGAGTTGGAAAACAATGAATGAAACTGGAGATTTCAGTGAAAAACTGGAAGTGGTTGACGTGGTTTGGAATTGGTTCAGCTATGTACAACTTGTACTGGCCCTTACTGGCATCGGTGGAAACTTGCTCGTTATATTGGTCTACGTTAAGAACAAGCGAATGCGATCTACGACTAATGAACTGTTGGTAGGACTCTCCGTCGCCGATCTGCTCACCTCGACTTTACTGATTCCGGTCCCGACATTGGTCAGCGGACTGCCGCAAGATTGGCGCGGGGAATTTTACTGCAAAGTCGTTTATTCCTACGAACTGATGTGGATATCTATCACCGTATCAGTATTCACACTCACGATGGTATCCGTAGAGCGATATCTAGCCATCTCTTTCCCATTGAAGTATCGAATGGTGTTCTCTGAATCACGTCCGAAAATCGTTCTGGTTTCTATTTGGATGGTGGCCATCGGTTTCAATCTATACTCTTTCTTCATCTGGTTCAACGTTGACGGCAAATGCACACTGATCTGGCCTAATACTGAATTTCAAGTCGCATTAGGCGTCACCTTGTTTACTCTAAAGTTTTTACTACCTGTCGTGATAATGTTTATCACTCATGGTGCTACCATACAGAAACTTCGTGAGCATGCCAAAGAGTTGTCATCACGCAATGAATCGCCAAATAGCCCAGCATTTGCCCTTCTGCAAGCTCAACGCAAGGTGGTGGAGATGCTGCTCATCGTCGTCATCACGTTCATAATATGTTGGGCTCCAGATCAGTTTGGCCACTTGGGATACACTACTGGGTTTGTACCAGAAAGGTAATGTGTTATCTAATTAGATCCCTTTCCTACAATAATCGTGTCTCCCAGTGGTATGTCTTCCACGCGGCAGGCGTCTGCAGACGACGTTCCAAAATTTCACAAAATGTTTTCAAAAATGTCAACATTATTGAATTTCAATACCACATTTTGAATCATCATGAGAAATGCATTGAAATAAAGTACAGACATGCCTAGTATTGGTTCAGTATTCCTTGAGATAGACTTTAAAAAATGGGAAAGGTTTCTGAAAAAAATCTGTTTTTATATGGTAAAATTGATAGCCGCGTGGGAAGTGTTAAATTTGTTGTATGTAATTTCTCCCATCTTTCATAAACCACACCGAAGCCTGTTCATAATCTACGACAAACCAGCCATAAAAACGGCCATAAAATGACCGGTCTTTATCAAATTAAAAAGAAACAATGGCTTGATAAAGATCGGATGGTTGAAAAGTCGGGACAATAAATACTTTCATATACATCTTAAAACGCATCTTTACTTGTTTGTTACTACATTTACTGTACGATGTAACGAAGCATCCTTTTTACTTCTAAAAACTGACATTATTGAAACACTAACTTTAATACCCCGAACGCCGTGAAACAAACGCCCATTTGAAACCTATGCTAGCAAAATGGGTCCCCTCCGTCTCCTCGGTCGATACGGACGGAACATTTGTGTTTGGGAGCGCGACCCAATAGCGAAGTGGATTTGGGAATGGACTGCTGTATGGTTGACAATCACCCTGTATATGTCTAGTTTCGTTACACAATTGATATTGTGAATACATAACACAAGTACCAGACACCATTGTAAGCGTAACTCAAAATGATATTAACCAACACAATGTAAGAACACGGATTATATTATAACAAAGGCTAAACGTATTATTAAATATATCTTCAGTATCGCCTTTCAATGCGCTGTATTTTCATCGTGAAAAACAACATTATTTTGTCACTGATTTCAGCAGATACTAAATTACACTGAATTAAAAATCAACATTGTGACGTGAGAATACAGCGTGTCCCAAAAGATTGGTCAAAAACCGGAGAGCTTATAACTAAAAATATAGGAAACATAAGTGATTCATATTTGGGAATATAAAGGTAATATATCTGACGACATTGATTGTTAAATTATGAGACTGATCGGAAGTATGCTTTTTTAAATGCAAAAACTCTGATTAGAGCGTGGTCAGAACTATATTTTCCGGTTTTCCCCATAATCCGTCCATGCGTTGCATTTGCGCATCGTACTGACTTCATCGAGGTTTTGCCTTTGACTCACTCAGGAAAATAATTATCTTCGTCATAAGGAGGATTAAAAAGTGTAAATACCAATGAAAGGTTTTAGAAAAAAAAAAAAAAAAACTTTCTGATACACTGCCATTCTGTGTAGCAGTTCAAACATCATTTATTCGGAATTGGAAACATGCCATTAGGTCATTCATCTCACTATTAAGAGGCAGGGTATCGGGACAGTCTAGCTTTAACACTTGCTCTGGTTTTTGTACACTTTCAATTAACAAGGTTACTTGTTGGAAAGTAAATTGATATGCAATGTAAACATGCTGAAAAGCATATGAAAATGTGTTATACATGTATCGATATTATGAAATGTAAACATGATGAAACCATGTAAAATGATAGTAACAAACAATAAAAGATAAAAAAAATTAAAAAAAATAACAAGGTTATTGCAATGGGTATTTCTAATGCTGAATATTGATCCAATACCTGCAATGTAACCCTTTTTTACCAAATATAAGTTATTAACCCACAAGTGTTAACCTTTTGCATGCACACCCCGAGAACCGGCCACTGCACCTACGTTAGCACAGCTAGGACGGCCGACTCAGTCAAACTTGGGCACCGGGATTTTCGAATTCGATCACCGCTAATTTGTGACGCGATCAAGAGGAATGAGTCGGATGTCGGGGAATCCCAAATTGAGATATGGCCAATTCAAAATGGCGGCTTATATATAAGTTTTGATGGAAATTCATGTATACAATTTGACATAACTTTGGAACAAAACGTCGTATCGACATGGGGTTTTCAGTTTCTGAAAGCTCTAGGTGTCTCCTTTAAAACTGTATTAAAAACTCATTTTCGACCAGGGTCGACATCCGACTCATTCCTCTTGATCGCGTCACATTTTTAAAAATTGCATGTTGAGATGATGACGTTTTTTATTTTTTTGTATGATAAGTATGATATTTTGTACTATATATATAACTTCGCGATTTCGGATCCATAATTATTTTTCTAGCATGCCCAATGTCATGCTTGCCTGACACCTCCGAAAACGAATACAATGTACGGTTTGGAACTCTGTTGATAATAATGCAGTAGTGGTAAACCAACTGGTGTCATATTTGGGGATAGGTGCATGAGAACAGTACGCACAAAATAATGCCTCCTGAATTTTGGATTGGTTGCCATGGTAACCAGGCCGCAGCCAATCAGGGGATTTCACATAGGTAATTTGAAAACGATCCAAATCTTGCTTACTTAATCACGCATTTTCGTTGTTTTGAGATATGGGCCTTTAAACACGTCATTAAATAATAAATAATAAATCATGAACATTGGACCATCTGTTCTCCTGTAATCATTATGTTTAAATAAATTTGCTCAGGTATATCAGGGTGAGGAAACAATCAAATACATAAGAAATGCCGCAACCTGCGAGAATTAATGATATCAAATTGTTGCAAAATTAAAATAATTAATTATCAAACTTGTTAAGTCCAAAATAAAACACTTGAATTATATATTTAAATTTTACTTTGAAATCTCTCAAATATCGCCCATTATATTATGAACATGTAGGCCTAATCGCGTGGACTTCAGGTGGACTAATTGTTCATTTTAAACGGCCATATATGTGGAACCGTATGTCCGATTTGGATAAAATAAAAAACGTTTAATACAATGAACTGCAAACACCTTTTAGCACTTTAATCATCTCATTTTCTTCAATGCATAATATTTATGACAATTTGATTGACTCAACCCCCCCCCCCCCCCCCCCCCCCCCCCCCCCCCCCCCCCCCTTAGATGTTACGAGCATGCTGTCTGATTGTTTGCCTCTATAAGTTTTAGGATGTCTGCCAACATTTATTAAAATCCCAAAAATGTCTGTAGTAAAGTTGAGCTGAGTGTTGTTCTTAACTCAAATGTTTCATACATTTACGGTTGTTAGCGGAACTTTGTGGAACCTTTTGTATGTGTTTGTTTTTACGTGTGTCTTATGCGAACTCAAATTGGTAAGTATTTTCTCATGCGATATGGGTCTCACTCCGTGACCGATTTTGTGCAGATCCATTTATTCAGCCATATCTTTGATTCATATGAAATACACCGTCGACCATTATGGCATTGTTTCTCATCCTTTTTTTGTTGTTGTTGCAGATTTCTATACGGAACAGCTTATAGATGGTTCGTACTTCTTGCATTCTTCAACTCCTGCGTAAACCCGATAATATACGCCTTCAAAAACGAATCCTTTCGCAACGCTTTTCGAGAAATCATCACCGGTACTAGTGGAATGCGACGTGGCCAGAGCAGTATGGGCGATACCATGATGACTGAAACACACAAGAGCAAACAGATCAGTAATATCTGAATCAGAAGTGGTCATTTAAGACCGAGATCTGAAAGCAAAAAGATTCGAGAAACGGAATCACTAATGCTTAATTAAGACGAAGAAAAAAACCTGTTCAATGTACGGCCAGACGGACGGACCTTTACAGTTGTGTCGGTTGGTCTGACTTTTTTCCTTTAAAATGACACAAAAAATAACACATTTTTGGACACACTAATGAAAATAACCCCCGAAAATTGTCGTTTGTACGTGAAATTTAGTTTTCCCCGAATTAAACCAATAGCTCGGTCGGGCTCGTAGAAAAGGGGTTTTTCCCCGTCGCAAAGCGCAATATTTTGATTCTGGCTATAATCATAGACCGTGAATACAGAGACAATCATGTCTATGGAAATCCCATTGAATTGTTGTTAAGAGCTCACACTATGTGCGTCTCGCTCACACTTGTATAGCTGGTATGTTTGATTAATTAATACGCACATTCACTGATGCGATTGATGAAACACTCTTTATGAAGTTTTATAGACTTATATCAACTTACTATACTTTTAAATAACACCTACACTCTCGAACATGAGATCGATGGACAACAAGCACGTCTTTTCAAATCAATACTTAACGCATAATGGGAACGAGAGTGACGTTTTATTTATGAATTTTGAGATTTGTTTCATGAAAAAAAAAGTGAAAAAGACTATACGGGCTTTTGTTGCGCGATTTTAATCCGAGACGAGCATAGTTTCAATAGAAAGTAGTCACTTCGCCATCCATACCTTCACTATCTATGATGTAATGTACAGTTAACCATTCAATGATTCATGTTTGAAATAAAACATGTTTGATGCATGACCCTGTTTCTTGTTTTCGAAAAACTTAAATGTATCGGTTGGCGTCTTGATCAGAATGTGATGATTAGCATACAGGGTGAGTCGGAAAGAACGGACACTTTTTCACAAAGACGCAACAAAGAATTAAGGCGTGCATATTCAAAACCAATGGTAGTAGCACTATAAAGACTTTCATTCAAAAGAAGAATTTTAAAAATCGACCATTGCGTTATCATGTTACACTAAATGTTTTGGTAAAGCCCCAAATGTTGAAGCGATTCCACAGGAGCCATTACTCATGTATTATAATGAGGTTCGCTTTCTGAATCAGCTGAGATGCTTCGTTTCACTTTTCTTTCTTGAATTCAGGCATTATTACTCGTAGTTCCACAGTTCTCGTTATTTCCAGTCATTTTAAGATTGTGTATCTAACATTAAATATGCCTTTTCAGGTTTTCATTGATTGGCATCTCTGAATAAGCCAGCGAACAACAATTATATGTTCAGGTATTGCCCTTCTGTGGATTTGCTTTAGAATCCCGGGTTCTACCGAAACTGTTGTAACATTATGACACAATGTTCGAATTCCAAAATTCTAATTCTTGGTCAAATATTATGTGATCTTTGTAGCTCTTTTATATGCAAGTCTGACATTTCTGTGGTGCTTTCACTAAAAAAAATTGCCCGTTCATTCTGACTAACTCAGTTGCAGATATTGACAGGTTGCATATCTGAAATGTTGGGACACGAAGAGGTCTGAAGAGCCAACAAAATAGTAGGCCTACTTATTTTACTCAGAGAAGTCACTTGACGAAATAAATACATATTTCCGATATCAACACAAGAAGTTCATGTCAGGATATGCTGTGAGGGTGTACTCTAAGGGTGTATCCGTGTAAATAGCACCTTCTTCATCATGTTCATGAACAATATAAATGTGAAACGGACCGGCTATTTGGTAAACCTTATTTGCAGAAAATAACAAAAGAAGATTAGAAAAAGCAATAGAATAAAGTAAATTATAACCGCACGAGCTGCATTTTAAGTATGTATTCCATGTCCCATTTCAATAAATAAGGTGTAATCTTTAAAGTTAGAAATAAACTGCGCCAATAAAGTATCGAAACACTTACAAATGGTCAGATTTATCAGAACCTGAATTAGTATGCACAAAAATAATTAAATAATTCGATTCACAGTTATCTTCTGCGCATTTTGACACCTCTTTTGTTGCGATATGATGTTGTTTGGCGGATTTATGGGCACTTGAGTGGCTTAAAGTCGAATTCTAAAGTTGCAAAAGCTCCTATTCACTCCAATTCCAGAAAGGAACTCGCACAAAGCATCACACACAGACAAAATTAAGACAAAAGACACCAATTTGTTCTGTTTACTTAACCATGACAATTAATGATTGATTAATTATTGATTTATGCCTCCCATCTCTGACTCTTTTGTATTGTTATTGAAAATGAATGCTGATATTCATTGCAATCGATTTATCCAACACGCGACATACACATCATTTAAAAAAGGCGGGCAAAATAATGATGATCTTATTCGTTGCTGGAATAGGGGCTTTTGCAACTTTAGAATTCGACAATGTCTCCACCCGGTTTCGGTCGTCTTGCTCTTTGCATATTTGGTTGGTTACGACGATTATGAGAAGTTGTCGATGCATTATAATCTGCGTTGGCATTTTGAAGTCGCTCCGCTTGATATTGCATAGCTTGGAACATCCGGATGTAAGCGGCGCTCATGACAGTCATGGGTATAAAGTAGGTGAATACAAAGACGACGACTCCAACAACTGCTTGAGAGAATTTATCATAGCGCTTAGTGGAGAGATTCAACAATATCGAGATCAGCCACAACGGTTGCGCCGTACACCGCTTTTCTGACGCTTACATAGCGACGATGCATTATTGGGTGAACCACGTCAAGATATCGTTCTAACGATACCCCAATCAAATTAAAAACAGATGCTTTTGCGGCGATCCAGAACATCACATTTTGAAATATCACCCGACAGTACAAATTACCCACTGCTCCGGAGATATATAAAGGACTATATTTGACTTGATGTCTATTGAACAAAATCATTGACTTAACTTGAGTCAGCCAGTGACTTGCCTTAACTTAACCTATTGGCGTGACTTGACCTGACTTGACTTGTTCTAAGTTACGTCCGTCTATGAATAATTTTGCCTTGTGATTCGGGGTCCAATAAAATGGTCCAAACTGTTATACGTATTTGTAGCTAGACCAGTTTGGACCATTATATTCTATTATAGAATTATTTTCTTTCTAACCCTTCAATTTAAAGCTTTCATTGCAATTGCACATAGCCTAGCTCGTACGTAGATAAATAATACAAAATATTTAAGATTACGAATACAATGATCATGTACAACAATAGTTATTCATGTAAAATGTTCATATTAGAATTTTGAATCGTGCCATATTTCACTGTTTTAACACGCACAACTTCCGTTTTTGAAAAGCTTTAAAATATTGTTTGCTATAATAGATTTGATTTGATTATACGTATGAGTGATACATCCAGTCGTGTGGCGATAGGAACACACATTACCCGAAAATTGCGATAAAAGCTTTTGTATAGATATAATAAAGTCACGTTATTCACGACTGAGTCAATGGGCCAATATAGTACACGCATTGATATAAATTATAGTTGAAGATGGTGCAGCGATTCTATTGTCTTGAGAATTCTTGATGATTTTGAAGATACAACTGGCTATCACCAATCAAAATCACACAATTTTCAGAAAAACAATCCAATTTAGTATATTGATATTTAAATGTGTTTAGCTCTACGAAAATAAAAAAGTCGAGATTATGATCACGATGATAGTTCACCGGATCTCCATTTTCAAAGGACAATATTACCGAAATAACCACTGTATATTGGATTTATAGTGCCACTATAGCAATTTGGTAACTATTTAGAACTTTCAACTAAAGAAAAATATTAAAATCGATCATCCTAGTCTGAAACTCATCAACAAATCTCAAAATTGATTAAGGTAAATGTAACTATGTCTCTTTGCTATGCCAATTTTGGTAATGGTCGTAAAATATCAATGCAGCTTCTTCTTTTTCTATTTTAGTGGCCAATTTAACAACAATTTAAATAGGTGACTATAAACATTTTAGGAATCAATGGGTTGATTTATATTGCCTATCCTTGTGTGCAAAACATAAATCTGCTATGGACTTGCTAATGCAGGTGTGCGTATGTTTGAGGTTTGAGGTGACAGTGCTCGTTTGCGGTAATGTGTTACAAGGTGATGCAGGTAAAGGAAAGCGTACGTTATGCATCCGTATGTACCAGGGGTACATTATGAAAAGGCATTGTCAGATATATTAAAACCATAGTTAACTAAAATAGTTGATATTCTTATATAGAGGGTGTGGTTTGGGATATCAGCAGGCAATTTGATTGGTTTGGGGCTGATTTTCAGCCGATACGCCCATACATTATATTATTAGTCAATCATTCGGCCGAGTGCACCAATGACGGGTAGCTGAAGAATAGCGCTACCTTGCTAGTAACTGAGGCGTAACCCAAAATTTTGAGAGCGCCAATGCGGGGTAAGCTACTAGGCTATTAACTGGCGGGTAATTTACGCTAAATGTTATACCTGACCGGACCCAAGAGTAAGTTGGGGCATAACGTTTTATGCCACAAGTCAGTCGATTCTAGCAGTAGCGTAAATTTATTGTGAACATTGGAGGGGATGATTCGCTGATGCTGAAGGACCAATTGCGCTTGCATGCCCAGGGGGTGTCTATTTGAAGTGGAATGTGACCCCTCATAACCTGAAAGATTTTATTGAAAATCCATTCATGCAATTTGGTAATTTTTTTAGTCAAAATTTAGATCAATTCCTTTTGCCCATTCAAACACTAATCGCACCGACTTTGGGTCATATTTTGACCAAAATGTACTAATTGTCCAAGGATCTTAAATAATGACTAAATACATAAACTTATTATTGTTTTTATTAATTAAAAACTGATAAACCAAGTTTCAACATTATTGTGAGTGGGAGGGTAGAACTAGATGAACGAAATTAAAAAAAAGGATATCGTGCCGTGCGTGGTCTGGGAATCGAACCGGGGTTCCGCAGTTAACAAGCGAAGGACACGGTGTCCACGCCACGGAAGTATTTGTGTTAAGAGATGTGTATAATTGTATATAATTGTTTCCATCGGGTGCTTGTGTTTGTCATTAAAATTGTGCTTTTTGGTGCAATGTGTGTATGTGCCTCTCGCCCAAAATATGTTTGTAATGTCATGATAGTCCTTATTTTTGAAAAAGCGGTAAACAAACTTCGAATTTTTTGGCCATAAAATGGCATCATTTTTTTCCGGATCGCAGGCCGACTCCACGTGATTCTTGATTTACACTCACCTATGACCTAGCGAGTGACGACACGTTTTTAATATTACGGAGGTCCATTCACGCCAGAATTTTACAGTAAACTATAGGTTAACACTTAGCATATGCGCCAATTAATTTTGTATGGGGACGATGCTGATTAATGTGGATATTTACCTCGCTAGTTGCTATTCTGGTGTTACTCGCCAATTATGCTCTAAGAATTACATCGTTAGTAAGTTATGCTACAGTTAGAGCATAACTACTAGGGAGGTAGCTTACCTCCCTATTAAGTTACCCGTCATTGGTGCACTCGGCCGAATGGTGTATAATAGTTTGGAGCGGGGTTTAATTCATTCGAATAATAGTAACTTCAGTGTGTATGATCATCGTGTTAGCGTGCCGTAGTACACAAAGTCGGCGGCGTATGCGTTGTGCGTATAACGCAGCGTTGCCATGTGCGTGTGTGCTAAAGAACGTGATTAATTCGAAGCAGGAAGTTGGTAAACAGCTCACTGGATTCGCCGATTTTATATCCGGAGAAGGGGGAAATGTGTTGTTGTTTGATTAAAATAAATCCAACAAACTGCGTTATTTTATGATAAAATATAACCAATAAACTAAATAAGTATTAGAATAAAATATAGTTCTTAGCTGTTTTGCTATATACGATGGCTTATAATGAATAGGCAGTACCTTATTTGTGTCGTCGTGTATGGTCGCCGCACTCCAAATATGGTACAGCCTATACATTATAAGATCGTATACAGCAAAACAGCTAAGAACTAAAAAGAATTCTCTAAATAACCTGATCACCAAATTTGACCACTTATGGCCATCGTATCTATTTATCAGGATTATGTGTAACAGCGATGGGTAGTTTGGTCAATTTTAATGTCTACACACAAACGTAACTGTTTTATGGTACGTTAACGTTTTAGCGGCCCTTCTGACTATATTAAACTTTTTAATAGAAATTCATATTTTTGATATACATTTTTTTTAATGATAGTTTATAATATCAGCGCAGCTTCTTATGTATCTATGATTTCATATTATGGTGGCAATTAGTAATCAACGTTTAATACTGATAATACATTTATAATATAAAGCAGTTTCCAGTCTAACGTTCGTGAGGACCGGGTTCCGTTGAATGTCCTTGCTTATATTTACCGAGTTGGGACATTCGCCGCTGTTAGATATATGTTGTTATATTGTATATTGTAAACACCTCGGGTCGGTAAACTGATTTATATTATACTGATAATGGAATATTGAATAATGCCATATTTCTGTTTTACGTCACACAACTTACTTACATCCATGCTCTTAAATATCTTTATTTGTACATAATAACTCTAAATGTGATTGTATGAGTATCATACAAGTCAAGTAGCCCATTTGTTCAAGACGGAAATTGCGATAGAAATACTAAATGTGCTCGTAAATTTGTCATAAAATCCTTTTGTATTTGTGTAAATTAAACAACACCATGTTCATCACACCTTAACAAAGGGGGCCATAAAAGGACTAATGTAATCTAAACTCAATGAAGACTTTTTTTTAAAGAAAACTAGGATTTGGGAGACGATGAACAAATAAATCACCGCACCCCGACCCATAAATCTCCCGCACCCAGATCCGGGGACCCTCCGCACATGAAACTGCCGGCCCGCGTAGGCAAGCCACGGCTATCAGTTTTACGTTCAAGCAGTACATTGCGCTCGCTATAATATAGGCTCGGTCGATTATGTCATGGAAACCGTCCATGCATGCACTGGGAGCAGTGGCGTAACCAACCCTGCCAGAAGGCTTGCCCCCCCCCCCCCCCCCCACTGATGCCCCCAAATGAAATGACAAATTCTATATGTATACCTATGTATACTAAAAAAATAGTAAGATATGCCCCTTCCCTGATGACATGCCTACACACATACCCCCCCCCCCCTAATTTAAGAACCTAGTTACGCTACTGACTGGGAGATATGCTGGGTCTTGGTATTTCGTGGTATTTGATAGGGTTAGGGCTAATGCACTGGAATCAAATTTAAACACGGAAATTATAACAGCGATTCACCACATACTCCATACATAAATAATGCGATTCTATGGGCTAGAGAACTGTATATGATTATTTATATCAAATCTGGTCATCACCACGAATCAAAATGACACAGCAGTTAACAGCATAGACAAATCAAGTTTATTGATAATAAAACTAACTGAAGATTACACGATAAAAATTAATGAGTACGGTAATAGTTGCGTTACAAGTACATGGTGGAGCAGTCGTGGGAAGTCGTACATTATATACATATATTTGACACCACGAGGAATTTGAAATCACAATTTTACAGACGACTGAATATTTTGAAATCCTAAAAAAGAGATTTATTTTGGCAACCCGTCTTTGCAAATCTTTTAAGCTGTGTATGGTCTTCTATGCATTGGTGGATAGGTTCGTGAGTCGGGTGGCAGTTAGACTACACAAATTAGACGCAATGAAATTCAATTGGTAAAGGTATTATGTATAAATGGCTTTCCACATGTATGGCACTAGTTGTGTTACAAGGTGATGCAGGCGGAGGGAAGCGTACGTTATACGGCTATATGATCCACGAGGGATTGTATTTTCTTGAAATCGTAGTCTGAAACCATATTATTAATAGGCGATTACGTATATCGAAGAGGACAGTTATTTTATAGGCTATCCATATTTGTGGTGGCAGTTAGACTACAAAAATCAATGAGTAAGGTATGTTTGTCTTGCATACAAGGTGACGTGGGTGACGGAAAGCGTACCTATACCACGAGGGTATTTAGAGGGTAAAAATGTAGTCTGGGCTGTTTAGGACATTTGTATAGTTAACTTTGATTTTAAAAATAATGTTATCAGCAATTCTGACCATTTATGGCCATTGCTACTGTTTTATACTGGAAATATTTCAATATAGAAACCAATATAATAGTCAGGATAATTATACAGAGCATGAGATATTCTAGTCAATACATTCACTCTACTCGCACGATGTGAGTCGCTAGGTTATCGTCCCAGCATGCAATGCAAGCACCGGATACTAAAGAATGTATTTCATCGGTTCAGGATCTTCGACTAAACAAAGGTGATCCCAAACAGTAACCATTTTGGTGGGATTATAGGCAACAGCTACGGGTAGTTTGAGCAGAAACGCAGATACAATATCATTTAAAATTTTGAGAGGCGATCACGTATATTTTTTTATTCTATGAGAGATGTATTTTGGCTACCTTGAGAGTAAAAAGCACAACTGTTGGAGCTTGCCTCTGCAGAGGTGGGTAAGTTTGGGGATTTGGGTGGCAGTAAACACTACACAGATACGATACAATACCAATAAGTGAGAGATGCATCGTGTACAGTAATATTTCTTAAGCTGAGTAAAGAAGAATATTAAAGGATATGTTGAGCTTCATAAAATACGATATGCGTCTAATATTAGACCTGAGTCCAATTATGTACTATCAACTCACAAACAGTATCCTTAAGAAGAGTTCGAAACTTAGAAATTATCCAATCATTAACTCTTCTTAATATTAGTTCTTATTCTAAAGAAATATGACCCTGGGCTAACTAAATGCGTATCAAGTTGACAAAATAACTTTCCAAGAATGATATCCCACCTTTTAAATTCTTCATTTGACAATCTTTAAAAAAAACCATACCTAACATGTTCGGGTTACCTTTCCGTTTTGGCCACTGAAGTTGAAAACCTATTGCATCTGGCTATCTTTAACCCAAACTCTACCCCACTTTTTTCAGACAATTTTTCCGCAAGGCGAAAAGTGACCAATAATATAGCCGCGACCCCCCCCCCCCCCCCCCTTGCGGGATTTGAACCAGGGACCTCCGGCACATGGGACTTGGGATTTTCCAGTACACCACGAGTGTCAAGGCTACTTGGCGCAGTATAATGCGCCAAGTATATAGGCTGGGTCCATTTTTTTCAGCGAAAAACTTCCACGCCGGGTGATACGAACAAACTCTGTTGTGGTATATTGTGGTATATGGTAGGGTTAAGGTTAATGGACTGTATCTTTAACACTTTCCACGCGGCTATTAGTTTTATTACGTATAAAACAGATGTTTCAAAAGTCTTTCACAACTTTCTATTTCTATCTCAAGAATTACTGAACCAATGCTAGGCATGTGTGCATTTCTCATGGTGATTCCAAATATTCAGTAATTTTGATATGTTTGACACATTTTGTTCAATTTTGGAACTGTCGTCTGCAGACGCCTGCCGCGTGGAAAGTGTTTTAAGATAACTTGGTTATTTAACTCCAATTTGTGTTATATAGGTCACATGAATTTGCGTCATGTAGGTCAAATTACAAGGTGATGCAGGCGGGGGAAGCGTACGTTATGCAGCCAAATTAGTGTAGGCTGTTATGTAGGATTTCAAACTAGTGCATTTTTTTTTGCTAAGGATGCTTTTTTTGGTGTCATTGGATAGAGTATACCCTCAGCTATCAGAAATCCATTGGTAACATTTTTTTCCATCCACGGAATAGCCGCCATCTTGGATTTCAAAATGGCCGCCATTTCCAATGGAATTTGTCATATAACTTTTGTTCTGAGCAACCTATGAAATCAAAATTGGTGGCAAATCATGTTTTCAATACCTGAGAGTTCAAAAATACTGTATCTATGTTCTGATGTCTTCCATACATGCATGGCCACCATCTTGGGTTTCAAAATGGCCGCCGTTTACAAAAAAAAGATTTTACCCTATAACTTTTGTTCTGAGCTACATATGAAGTTGATTTTGTGGCAAAGGTCATGTTTTCAAGAGTTATTTACTGACAATTAAGTGTACAGTTCTATCTGTTATTATCAATCAATTTGACATGAATGGTTGCTATATATAAATTAAGCTGTAAATTCAATACAAATTTCAATTGTTAGCAGTAACATATACTTAGTATTTATTGTCCGGTAGTACCCCACTGGTGATACATTAGGTTGATCACATTGCATTAGACTTATTACAAGAAAACATGCTTTTTGTATCCACAGCAGCTACCCCCTCTATATTGTAGAGGGGTATTATTGTATTATAATAGGGGGTAATTGCTGTTTTGTTCAATTGCATGTATCATAGGCAAAACAAAACAAACAAACAAAACGAAACAAAAACTAGGAAAGGAAAGAAAAATTGTTAATAATATTAGAGGCCTATTTGGCCTATAAATTAGCCTATGTGCATAATTACTTGACTTGCTTACTTTGACTTATGGCGGGTGATATTCCCGAACCACGATGCCTCTCCAAATCTTCTTATCCAACATAGCTGTCTTGATTTCTTCTACCTGCAATCCTGTGTCACGCTTTAGTAAGTCAATGTAGGTTAGGGCTGGTCTACCACACTTTCTAATCCATGCTTTGGTACCCAATGTATGATTTTGGAGACCAGCTCATTGGACCCTCTGAAGCAATGTCCTGCAAATCTTGATCTACGCTCCCTGATCTTGTCCGAGAATTTGGGAATATCCGCGTACAGGTCCTTATTTGTCACATGCTGCCTTCAGTTGATGTTGAAAACAGTTCTAAGCATTCTAGTGTAACATCCGTCCAGCTGTTTACTAAGCTTTTGGGTGACTGTCCATGACTCACATTCATAGAGGAGGACATTCTACATGAGGTTCAAAAAATTTCGCACGGTCAAAAAAAATCGCACAGTACATGTACTACATGTACTATTTTGCCTTATTTGACTATTTTGGGCTGAATATACCCACACATAACCGCCCGCCATCTCGGTCTTTTATCATTATTTTCCCCTCCTTTTTAATTTTTTTTAGAGGGGCTGGGGGCGGGGGCACAAATGGGGTTTTTCCGTTGGGGGGGGGGGGGGGGGGGGCATTTTCCCCCCTGCCCCCCCCCCCCCCCCCCCCCTGAGCTACGCCACTGCTCCACTCTGTTAAGTAGTGATTGCGCTTGAGACACGTCTTCAGACAACAGTGCAATGTCGTCAGCAAAGTCAAGGTCAGTAATCATGTGGTTGGTCCTATTCGTCTGCTGCTTCTTTTTGTTAAGCGGAATCCTAGCTCCTCTTCTTTGCCATTATGGCCTCACTTAGGGCGTAGTCGAGAACAATGACAAAGAGATATGGAGCCAAGGTGTCACCTTGTAGTACTCCAGCCAGTATTTCAAATTCCTCAGTTTCCCCATCAGGTGATATAACCTTTGCCTTGGTGTCCTTGTATATCTCTGCAATCGCATTTGTAAGCTGCTCAGGTATACCATAGACCTTCCAGAATTTGCAGCATTCGTCCCCTATGTATTGTGTCAAACGCCTTCTTGAAGTCTATAAAGGTTATGATGGCTGGCAGGTTGTTTGATCTAATTCCCTCAATAATTCTTCGGAGAGCAAGAATGTGGCCAACCGTGGTACGTCCAACTCGAAAGCCATTTTGATTAGCTCAAGTGGATGTCAAGCTCCGGTCTGATTCTGTTGAGTATCATCTTAATTGTTGTATAGCTCGGCAACAATTGAGCTCAGACTTATTCCACGGTAGTTGCCTCCCAAACTGAGATCACCTGATTTTGGTATTGGTATTATGTTGATAATATACCATTGGTCTGGCTTTTTCCCGTTCATCAAGGCATCGTTGCAGAAGTCCAGTATTATATTATCCAAATCACATCTTTTGAGCATTTCAGGTGTGATACCATCTTCCCCACTGCTTTTCCCCTCTACAAGTGCCTTCTTATTAGCCCTCACATATTCCTCCTCAAAGGGGTCCTTCTTTTATGCTGAGATTTGATAGTACTGGGGCAATTTCCTCATCTTCATTACTTAGGCCTATGTGCGGTGGGTTCCCAAGTAGATTTTTGAAATGAGTATACCAATTATCTAGTCTCTCCTCTTGCGTGTATCCTTTGATTTGTCCTTTTCTTGTAGTCAATCTTCCTGATATTTTGTTGATCAGTTTCCAACTCTTACCATGCTTGCAGTTTATGTGGGCATTTTCTACCTCTCTAAGCTTATTGGTAAGGTCTTCCTCTTTCACATGATCATAAGCCTCCCCTAGGCTCTTCTTAGCCTCCTTATAATTTCTCCAATTTTCCTCGTCATTAGTGTCTAGTTGATATTTTGCATACGCTTCTTCAATTTGTGATCTCGCCCTTGATACCTGGGCGTCATTTGAGAAGTAGGTTATTTTCTCTTTTTTCCTCACAGGAATCACTTCCTTTGCAGCATCTTGAGTGGCTTCAATGAATCTGGAATATTTCTCAGATGCAGTTTCTACTTCATCCTGGAGGGGTTGAAACCTATTATGCACCTCTATGCTATATTTGGCTTGTAGATCATTACCAGTTGTAGGCCTAAGTAGCTTCCAGTCGTATTGCTTTTTCCGTTTGATGATTTTACTCTTTCTGAGGCTTAATCGGATACGAGCAGAGACGAACGATTCTATGGTCAGATCCCACACTAGCAAAGGTGTTATATGCTTCAGAATTTAGAACACTGTTTTGCCATTTCCGCCTGACAAGGATGTAGTCCAGCTGTAGTTTGTTGCCGCTTGGGCTGACATATGTCCACAACTTGCCTTTTTTCTTGCGGAAGTAAGTTATTTGCGATTATAAGATCTTTCTCTTTAACCAAGTCTGCTAGGTACTCTCAATTTCTATCTGTGTCATCATGGTAAGTGAATTTGGCGTCATCCTTTCCAAGCCTAGCATTGAAGTCGCCAACAACAAGCAAGATGTTGTGTGCTGGAATGGAGTCTATTGCCCCCCTTAGACTGTTGTAATGATCTCCTACGATGTCTTCATCCGCCACATTTGTAGGGCAGTAGGTCACCACTACAGTTGTTGCTGGGTTACCATGGAAGTTGACTATTGAGTGTACGATCAGAATGTGGCTTGATACTTGCTAATGATCTGAGTACTCTGTTATTGAGTAGTATCCCGACTCCACCTACATCTGCACCTGCTTTATTTCTTGTTGCTGAGGTAGTGATCAGAGTTCCACCCATAATGCTCTCATACTTCACTGGGTCATCATGGACAATGCGGTGTTCCTGTATCCCGATCATGTCAATTTTACATTTAATTAGATTGGTTACAAGCTCCTCCCTGCATCGACTCTCTCTGATAGTTCTCACATTCATGGTAGATATAGTAATATTGGTCTTGCATGTTGCAAGTGGTCTCCTATTGCGCGCTCTGCCGTCAAGCTTACTCCTCCCTTTCGGGTTTGGGGGCATGCCGTCATCAGTTGATTTAGAAAAATCCGAGTTTGCTCCAGGAGAGGTTATTTTAGGGACTTTAACCCTAGTGTTGATTTGGTTTGCCATCATGGGTTTTTTTTCATTTTCAATTGCTGTAATCACTGGTCGCAACTCCTGCAGGCTAATGAGTATATTCTACCCGGGTCTCAGTGATTTAAAGTGAAACCTAAAAAGCAATGATCAATAGTCCTCCAGACTACTCCAATAGTCCTAGAACTACCAACCATTGCCCCCCCCCCCCCCCCCCCCCCGAGCTCCGTCATTTAGCACTAACCGCAAGGTTTGGCCATCCAGGTGGCATGCGACTAACATGCACTACATTGCAATGCATCTTAGTTTTCGAGGACGTGGAGATGGGTAACTGCAAGAGAAGCGATTAGGGACAGGAGGGCTGATGGAATTGCCTCCTGTATCTTCAACCTATAGCGAAGCAAAGCATGGAAAAGGGTGCATAGGAGAGGCATGCAGAGTAAGGAGCAAGATGGGAGATAGAGGAAAGGAAGAATTTGTGGTAGAGCAGAAGGTTGGAGTTGCGCTACTTACAGCCAGTTTTAAACCACCCTAATAATTACCCTAATAATTACTACTATCAGCCAATTAATATATAACAACAGATCAGCTATTATACACTCTCTTGTCTTGTAAACAACTCTTGAAAACATGGATTTTGACACCAAAATCAACTTTATATGTTGCTTAGAACAAAAGTTATATGGCAAAATATTTTTTTTGTAAATGGCGGCCATTTTGAAATCCAAGATGGCGGCCATGCATGTATGTTAGACATAGGAACATAGCTATAGCACTTGTGAACTCCCTTGTATTAAAAACATGTGGTTTGCCACCAAGTTTGACTTCATATGTTGCTCAGAACAAAAGTTATAGGGTAAATTATATTGGAAATGGCGGCCATTTTGAAATCCAAGATGGCGGCCAATCGGCAGATGGAAAAAAATGTTACCAATGGATTTCTGATACCTGAGGGTCTACTTTAGCTAATAAAACCAAAAAAACCATCCTTAGCAAAAAAAAATGCAAAATTACATAACATCCTACACTAAATGTACAAGCAGAGATTTCGTTAGACTACATCCCCCAGTCTTCAATATTACCGTACGGCCGCTAAAGCTGTACTAAATGATAGCGACGTAAGAGGGCGACTGAGAGTTACAGTCTAAGATTTCGTAACCATTTTCTTTTGAATAATTTTAAGAAAAGTATCGTGGCAACTTCATCATAATTTCGTGAGCTGAGAATTACAAGGTTCTAACGGACATATTGCCCTTTTAAGATCACAGAAAACAATAAAAAAAACATAAGAGATTTAAGTTGTGTCTATAAAAAGAGTTGTATATCATAAAGTTAAAAAATGACGATTTCATGAATATAAATATCTCCAAAAACACTAAAATGTCAGTTAGAACCTTGTAATTCTCGGCTCATGATTTGTGTCATGCAGGTCACATTAGTGTTACAAGGTGATGCAGGCAGGGGAAGCGTATGTTATGCAGCCAAATGTACAACAACTTAGGTTTTTTCGTGAACTTTAAAACTCCGTTATTCTTAATTTTGCACGAATCGATCGCATCAGGCTTTTTATGTTCTGCCTAGGTGTTTTCATTATTGTATTTAATGACTGGACTAAACTCAACCAATTGGATTCACCATGTATATGTTGATATATGTTTATATATGCTCTCTATCTCTTGTGCTCAGTGGCATAGCCAGGTTTTTCTCAGTGGGGGGGCAAAGGGGGGGCCGGGAGTTTTGGTGGGGGGGCAACAACCAAATTGAGGATTGAATTTCCTTGTGTTGTGAATAGGTTAGTCCCAAATTATTTCAACTGACATTTCCCACAGGGGGGGCAACAGGGGGGGGCAGAGAACCCCACAGGGGGGGCAGCTGCCCCCCCTTGCCCCCCCTTGGCTACGCCACTGCTTGTGCTTCAAAATGTGTATTTGACTTTCAAAAACCGAATTTACTTCAATGGAAATAGAATTTACACATTGCAATTACACAATTGCCTACAAACAAAATTAACCAGATTTAAAACACGCAAAATCGATATATTCTTTCGCTAACATGATGGAATTACGAGAACCTATGTACAAAAATGGGATTTTGCGAGAATTGTCTTTTTAATAATTCTAAGATAAGTATCTTTACAGTAACAGTACCGTGGCAACTTTATCATAATTTGTGTTATGCTGGTCACAAGGTAATGTTCTGCCTAGGTGTCTTTATTATTGTATCTAATGACTGGACTAAATTCTACAAATTGGATTTACCATTTGGCTCTCTATCTATCTCTTATTCTTCAAAATGTATTTTACTTTCAAAAAACAAATTAATTTTAATTTACAATAGAATTTACACATTTCAATTACACAATTGCTTCACAAACAAAATTGACCATATTTAAAGCACTCAGAATCGATATGATCTTTCGTTAACATGATGGATTTATGGGAAATCATGTACAAGCAGGGATTTTGCAAGAATTTTCTTTTGAATAATTCCAAGATAAGTATCTTTACAGTAACCGTACCGTGGCAACTTTATCCTTATATGTGTTATGCTGGTCACATTAGTGTTACAAGGTAATGCAGGCGGGGTAAGCGTACCTTATGTAGCCATATGTACAATAACTTGCACGGTAAAATGGAGGACGCGTTGGGAACACAATGAGCCCAGACTTTCCATCTACCTTTACTTGCTTTCCCATCAGGTGGGGTTCAAATGTTCTATTAGAATATGCTGGTTAGTTATTTGAACGCAATATCCAGCAAACGTAAACGGCATTGTTTAATAGTTGATACTACAGGGTGCACATCGCCATATATATATATATATGAAAATAATACAACTCAATAGTGTTCTATTCTTAACGAGCCATATATACATATTTGAAGTATGATCCCTATTGGAAATGTGTTATGCCCTACGTTATAGCCAAGTATGGCACCTGATAATTAGGTCTTCCAGATTACTAGTGATGGATGATCTACGTTTCCGAGACATAAATAAAATCCTTTCTCTGCAACCATTGAAGAATCTGACACACCCAGACTTCCAAATCGCTATGTAGTTTATTGCAGGCAATTCATACTTCTGATTTCTTACATCTACAGTCCTAAAATGAGACTGGAACGTATGCCCTCTGGCATTTGAATTTAGAAACATTTTCTAGCTCAATGCCACTTATGGTCTTCACACATGCGGAGGCCATAGGTGTATTGATAAGGTTTTCCTCCTTGGATGACAAGTAGGTAGACAGCATATGATGCTGACATAACACTTCATAACAGGCTTTCTGCTTTACTGATAAATGATTGATACAATAGCTATGTCATAAGCTCATAATGGAAAAAATCAAAATGCCATCTCATAAACAAAGACGTAAAATACAACACAAATAGTTGGATATGGAATTTCACTTATCTTTTTAATAAAAGCATTCAATATCTAATACGGAATATTGTTACAATAATAAAATAATGAACTCATGGCCCGGGTTGATTTCATAAGCTCATAATGGAAAAAATAAAAATGCCATCTCATAAACAAAGACCTCAAAAACAACGCAAATAGAATTTTACTTATAAAATATAGAATTTCACTTATCTTTTTAATAAAAGCATTCAATACCTAATACGGAATATTGTTACAATAATAAAATAACTGATAATAATAATAATAATAATAATATTACCGTTCTTATATAGCGCTTTCCACAATGCAAGCACAGTCCCAAACTCATATACCAATTTCCCCTATCATAGAGTAACACTTGTATTCCAATGTTTGCAGCCTATTGTGCTGCGGTATGTACCCATGTAACAAAGAGACAAATCATGACAGACGTGTAATCATGATAAATTTGTGAGACATGTGATCATGATGAATTTATTGCTGGAATTCATGAAGACATTAAAGGTATATTATGTGATCTTTTCCAGCGCCCTCAATCCTCGGAAAAAAAATTGGAAGCAGATTTTTTGCAGATTTACATTTCTGATCATAAAGCATAAAATATTCCAAGTTACAGAGCGATATGATTCTAAATTACCTCTAAATCATGGTTTTAGAGTGAATTTAGAGTTAAAAAATAAGCTGGCGGGTTAACCCGCCAGTTTATTTTCACTCTAAAACCATACCGCCCTGTAACTTGGAATGTATGTACGATTTATGATCAGAAATGTAAATCTGCAAGAAAATCTGCTTCCAATTTTTTTTCAAGGATTGAAAAGATCACATAATATACCTTTAATGAACAGAGGAAGGAGCATACTCTAAGATCGATTCTTTATTCAAAACATTTGCTGGCATAAAAGGAATCATAATCATTCTGGATACAAAAGAATAAACACAGTTTCTACAAAAAACTCCATGTTTCCATATAGGATCATCTACAGTTACGGGGCAGTTGCTGAAGTGCTTAATGGATGTTTTAGTCAATTCTGTGCACATATGGGGCATTGACAGATCTTCAGAGATGGGTTTTTCATGTAATTTGATGATTTTTTTATTAACTCTATGGATCCATAAATTTAATTTGATATTAAATTGATGGTGCAAGACATTAATCTAGTACAAAATTCTTTATTGACGGATTAGAGGATTATACAGCTTTATGCCATACTGGGTATTTATTTACACTAGTCTAACTTATGAATGTCTTACACCAAGGATATACCCAAGATCGTCTAAATCACCACAGATAATTTCTACCTATTACTTGAATAATGAATCATGAATAACCTTAATAATAAAGACCACCCTTGATTTGTG
Source organism: Ophiura sarsii (assembly GCA_035610835.1). Taxonomy (NCBI): domain Eukaryota; kingdom Metazoa; phylum Echinodermata; class Ophiuroidea; order Amphilepidida; family Ophiuridae; genus Ophiura; species Ophiura sarsii. The sequence goes on from CM069445.1 coordinate 36,610,368, forward strand.
ACTTGAGCAAACTGATAACCTCCCTTTAATAAAAAGGACAAAAAAGGAAAACAGTAAGTGGCCTTTACCACATCCCTTCCTGCACTAGTTTAATAGCATAATCCTTTGATGCCTTAATAAAAGATGTTGTACTAGGCTAATTTATCGCAGTTTAAACCAAGGATAAACTCTAAAATGAGGGAAATTGTTGGTTCTCAAGTCTCTAAAAGAATATGTTTGAGGCAAACAAAAATATAAAAGGGTAGTTTTCCACAGAAGGGAGATGTATAATTGTGTACATTACTAAAACAGTAACATACACGAGTGAATTTATTGTTTAGGATACAAATTATGGGAAACAGAAGAGCAATATACTTGTTCAAGTACCTGTGGCCTGTGGGTGACAAATTGTTGAATTTTACATGATAGAGTGTGCGTTAAGGTAAACTGTTTCAGATGGTAGTTAGTAATGCCTAAGTATTACGAAGGGTGAAAAAACACCTGATTTCCAAAACATTAAGGGCGCACTCCCATATGTATCACTCAGTGCCCCTTAAGTCTTTCTGACTGCCAACCCTCAGTGTGCATTGTGGATCCAGTGCTGACTCATGATATAAAACAGGTACAAGCGGACTCCATACTCCACACACAGACATGTTGTGGTAATACTGTTACTGCAAACACATCAGAGAAAGTACCAGCCAATACAAGTTGTGACAGAGGTAACACTAATTACCAAATACACACTGTTGCACTCTCATGTCTATGTAACATGCGAAACATGCCACAAGATGAATTTACACGAGATGAATTTAATTACGCCATGGTGCTGTCCCTGACTCAATCCGATGTAGTGACAGCTGATTTGTTATTTCTTTGAGCATAAAGCCTACAATGGTCAAATCATCTCCTAATTTAATGTACATCACCGTTACCAAATGGGAATTCATGTCTGCAAATCAGAGTGGAGCATATCAGCATCAGCATGAATTGTATTGGAACACATGGCATCTCCATAATTTAAAAATATTAGTGTTTCTACTTCTGGTTGTTCCCAATCACCTATTACTAGTGTCTAATTCATCATTGGTCGGTTGTGATTGTAGTTGCTGTCCTCTTTCCTGCAATGATAACAAACATGTAAAAGAATCAAGTTCAAAACCCTTTTGTATGTCTATAAATCCATTACTGGTTCAGCCCCCATATACATATCTGAGTGTATTTCCATCTGTCGTCCATCTAGACAAGATCTACAATCTGCCACGACAAAACCCGTCTTGTTGTGCCAGCCAGCCATAAACGCATTGGAGCTAGCTCATTTGCTGTGGCTGGCCCAACACTATGGAATGACATTCCACCCACCTTAAGATCCAGCAACAGTATCATAATCTTCAAGCATAATCTCAAGACTCATTTGTTTAGTTACTGACTTTCTGTACATTCTTTCTCATTCTTTCCACTCACTTTTGTATGATGCCTGAAGTACATTGTATTGTTTATATGTTATATTGTTTGTTAAGCGCTGTGATCATTTTTGGTACAGCGTTATAAAAGCACTGCTTTTATTATGTATCATGTTACAATGCATTCCAGGTGTTAAATACTACGATATCCTACGACGGTCATTCAATAAGCTCTACCTCCTCCCTCATAACACCGCTTATGTCAGCCTTGTGGCATTATTTGTCATGATAATAGTTCCGATATAAACCAGACCCCTTTTTTCACAGCATAATAAAGGAAGGGATGTGGTAAAACATTTCAAGAAAATCTTAAAATAGCATCATTATTTTGAGAAGTGATCCTCATATTTGTGCATCAAAAGGCAATTTTTGACGAAAAAACAGCTTAAAGCACCCTTTGAAATTATTAACAAACTGTTTTAGCTCACAGTTGATTTTGGATCCTAACTTATTTGGCTTATTAATTCCAAAAAAAACATGCAACTAAAATTTATTGGGGGGTTATCATAGATGGCAAGGATCTGGTGCAAATATGTAGGGTAGGGTCGGTTCAGAATTTGAACACAAGCATACTGCTGTAAATATCGCCTCAAGGTTGGATATAAGATTCTTTCAGATCAGGGTATTAAACAAATACCACATTTGATCATGGAATTCTCAAATATTTTGAGGCATATGATTTTTTTTCTTTTTTCCCTTCAGATTTATAGAAATGTTCTTGTTTCTTACCAGTTGTAAGAAGTCGATGAGCTTATTTGAGTCCATTCCAGTAGCTATATCTATGACATCTGTAGGTACACGATAGTTGTTGTAAGGGCTTGGTTGTACTGATGTGCCACCTTCAACTATCCTTACCAAATCCTGGGAGAAGGGGGGGGGGCAAACAAAATATTAATATAATATGTCAATAATGATATGCACAGTTTTTCTCATATCAAGTTTTATCAAATTGCGAACTTGCAAAGTATGAATACTCTTGTGGAACTAAAATTGACTTGATAAAAGATCTTTATACAATATACACATAACCCTAACTCTGAACTCTAATCCTGTCAGTTCCTTGAGTATATGTAATCTGAGCCTAAAATTAGGTATCCTGAAGTTTAATTTAATTACCTTTAGGTTGGGCAATCTCAACATGAACCACTTGTTTTTAAAGATTTAGACAATTTTAGAATTGTTTTGAAAAATTGAGAACATTTTAAAGAAATTTTGAATTTGTTTTGAACATTTTGAAATGTTTTGAACTATTTGATATTTAAAAAAATATTTGAAACCCTCCCCTAAAGAGAAACCACCAGACAACCGACCCTAACTCAGATTGTGTCCTAACTCAGGGCTATTTGCCAATAGAACAAGGTGCTTTTTATGTTGCCTAACCTTATGTTAAATGTCCTGAGATTAGGTAAACTGAGGTTAGGTAACCCAAAGTTTGGCAACTTAAAGTTAGGTAACGCAACATGAAGTTAACTAACATGAAGGGAACTGGAGGTTCAAAAAGTGTATGGGTAATTCCAGCACTACTATATGTGTACATACCGCTGCGTCAGCTGGACTGATGACCTCTTCATCACTGTTTTCAATAGTCTCTGGTGATATCTCATCTAATTCTGACCATTCAAACATCAGACCATCTGTCACTTCACCATATGGATTAAAATCTAGTAGAATTATTTTTTTCTGTAAGAAAGGAAACAAATGTAGCATATTTATTTATCAAGGTCTTTATGAAACATTATGATAATGTTAACAACCAAAAAACAACAGTGTAAAAATAACTCTTTTATTGTCAACAACAAAACAAATTAAGAAGCCTTTGACCAGCCGCAATTTCACTCCGGACTCACATAAAATGTCTGGGAGCATAGAAATACAAGGGCGGATCAGTAAGTTCTGTCACCAAAGGCTGCCCAAGACAATACTGTCTTTCAATGTCCCCAAAACTAGCCAAAGCTGTACATTCAGAGTTGAGACTAGACTGGGTCCCCATGTCCCTCTACATGGCCGCCATCTTTAAAAATGGCGGACAAAAAAGAGGGACTGGGAGAATGAGGATTGAGTCTAAGTTGCGACATCCCTATTTTGGAGTACCCCCATGCTTTAAGAAGTAGAGGGTGGTGATGCAACGGTGTATAGACATCAAGGGTAGCTTCCTCAAGGAAATGTGACTATAGTTTTTTGAAATTGTATGGCCATCTTCAGAAATATAGGCCAAGTGACATAACATTATGATCCGCCCTCGTAACATTCAGACACACATTAACTATCCTTGTCAGTGGTGACCAAAGCAACACAATGGATTGGGGAAGCCACCTGGATATGCAAAATAGGCAATGGTGACCTCAAAGTGAGTTAAAAGTATAAACATTGAAACCAGCAGTTTGAATTTGGAAAATACACATTGTTGCTATCCCTCAATAGTAATTTGGCTCATTGCCTAGTATAGGCCAAGTGACCTTATATTAACTTTGGTGTCATTTTAAACCTGAGAACATCTACTTTCTAAAATTGTGAATAAATCATTTTTTTATTTTTTGCAACTTTACTCTCATTTGTGGTGCCAGGTCACATATATAGGAAGTTGATACAAATCCGTGAAATTGCTGCAAAATGTTGACTAATTGCTAATTCGCTAAATTAAATTGCCATGAAATTAAGTTGTTTCACAGTATGTCTCTCAGAGTGCCTCTTACCTCATTCTTCCAGTAAACATCAAAAACATCTGAAAAACAAAAATCAAATAACATCATAAACATTTGAAAAAACTGCAATCAAGGAGTCATAAAGACCATTCATAATAATTCCTCCACTTAGTAAGGATTCTGTCATACCTAAGGGTGTACTACAATAAAAGTATTTGTAATGTTACATAGCACCAAATATGTTGTAGTGGCTGACAGCACCGTAAGGTGATAAATCACCACTGTTCTACAGGCAGACAGACCTCTCACGTAGGGTTGGTCTGTCTTCATTTTTATTTTTTTATACTTTTCTCTCTTTTTTCTCAATGTTCTTGAAAATTAAAGTTATTAAAAAAAAATCAAACATTTTCTAAGGATAATTTCAACACATTTCAAAAAAATGTTTAATAAACTATTTTTTTAAATCACAAATTTAAAAAAATATGGATAGGTTGGACCAGCAGTACAAGGAAATAACACTTTCTTTGCGGCAGGCGTCTGCAGACGACATTTCAAACTTTCACAAAATGTTTCAAAAATATCACAAGTATTGACATTCATTACCATATTTGGAATCACCATGAGAAATGCAATGAAATGAGTACAAACATGCCCAGTATTGGTTCAGTAATCCTTGAGATAGACTTTGAAAGATGGGAAAGGTTTCTGAACAATCTGTTTTGTATATGGTAAAACAAATAGCCGCGTGGAAAGAGTTAACCCAACCTCACCTTTTATGACAAGTACTTACAATCTTTATCAGGAAACTTTCCTTGAATGTGTTTTATGTGAAAGGTACATATTTTATCCGCTATCTGTTGTTTCATTGATTGTAAAACAGGGAAGTATGTTGTAGGATCCCGTTGTGAAATACCTGGAACGTAAAAAAACAAGCACCAGCATAAGTATACACAAAAGGAATACACAATTGAACGATAGTGTGACATCGAATTCAAAATTAGGGGAAAACATCGAAAATGCTTCCATGGAAATGCCCAGGGGTCTTTTAACTTTTTAATTGAAAAGTGTGCCTTGTAAATCGTAATTCAGTTACATTTTTAGAAATGCTTTTATAATGCACTCCTATCATACTACCAACATTTAAATTTTAAATTTGTCATGGCAGAGGAATTTTGAATAAACACCCTAATATGGACTTTTTGGAAGAATGACAGATTAAGGTTAGATGAGAATCAAATATATAATTATTCCTTGTGTTTATTGAAATAAATTTACAAAATACGACTTAAGTTCTGGCCAAAGAAACCATTTTTTGACAACATTTTAATTTCCATTTATGGAAATTCTATTTCGCAGGGGCAATCTGTATATTGCATTCTTTTCCCTTCAAAAATTACGCCAGTAAAATTCAAGAATTGTGAATTTTGAGAGGGTCTCATCTTGTCCTGAGAAAATACTCTGTGAAACTGGGTAGTATGTCAGAGCATATTCCAGTCAATGACACATCCTCCTGCGTCAAAATGAATATAAATATTTGTTCATGTAGATACATATACAGCATTGCATTGGAGCAACATGCACAATACCATACTTCATCCCCACCTACAGTACCTTCATATACACCCTATAATATCCTGGGGGCAGTAAATAATCATGCTGTATGCATGCGTGACCATAGATTTTTCAGACATCCCCTACATGCGTATTTCCTCTTAAAGCTCAAATTCACCATAAAACCTCGATTTCATGTGTATTTCTCCCTAATTTGACCCCTAAGTAGATAAAATATGGACAGGATTTTTAAAAAGTAATCTTTTTCATGAAAATGATCGATTATAAAGGTTTTTAGACCCTAACATGTAACACACACGATCGTAAAAAGCGCTCTTATTTTTAAGTGTTTTCTTGGTCACACATGCTTACAGTGTAATAGTTCACCCCCCCAGACAATATCCTTATCACAGATTAAAACCTACCTATAATTTGGTCTTTCTTAACAAACACTCTGAATTCCATTGCTTGAGAAATATCCACCCATTTCCGTAAAACAAGCTGCAATATGAAATGAGAGGTAAAGATGAAAATGGTGAAACGTTTTCAGGAGCATAAAATGGTCGCTATGTGGTTATTCATTAATTTTTGTAAATGAATGAAAACAAGCTGAGGAACCATGGTGGGACTAGTTATTGACATTTGCAAACTTAAAATGATGAAACTCTACAATAAGGCAAGGCAAGCATTAAAGACTTTTCTCCTGAATTTGGCACATTTTATTGCTCCAGTACAGGCCCACTGAATTGTGCTTCTGATTTGATCCCCTTCATGAAAAATATTACTAACATACATGCGCCTGGTTGTGATCGAGTGTAATGCATCAACAAGAGCATTAAATGAAAGTAAAAATACTTGAAATCCCCTCATGGTCCCAACACACATGTCAATCACACAGTACTATGCACTGTCTGATTTGACAATGTAATTTTACATGTGAAGGTAGTATGCATTGCATTTTGATTGTATTTGGAATATAAATAAGGCCACTTAAAATTAATCATTAGCTTCTAGTAGTTTAATGCAGGGAAGGAACTTAGTCATGTATATCCTACATGTACCTCAAATTTGACATCATCAGAAGCTGTCTCATCATCTTCACAAGATTCAAACCTGCAAAGTACAAATAAAAACATAAAACTTAATTTTGCTCCGCGTGAAATCAAATCAGGTAATTTGCTAGAAAACTGTAGGAAATACACACAATTGTCATTACAGTCATAGGCAACCAAAAGAAATCGTATCCATGTTTAGAGAATAAAATATAGTTCTTAGCTGTTTTGCTATATACGATGGTCATAATAATAATAATAATAATAAACCATGCTTATTAAGCGCACTCCGTCGCAAGACCCCAGTGCGCTGAACAAAAAAGTACACAAAATATGATCAAAGATACAAAACATTATAAAGTCATTTGCTGAAAGAGGTGAGTCTTGAGTGAGCTCTTGAATTGCTGCAGTGATGTGGCATTTCTAACATGAGATGGGAGCCGGTTCCAGAGTTCAGGAGATGCATGAGAGAATGATCTTTGGCCGTAGGTGACAGTGTTAGTTTTCCTCCGTTGTAAGATGACAGATGCATTTGACCTAAGAGTGTGTGTGGGTTCCTTGATGGAAATAAGGTCGCATAAGTACTTTGGAGCCTGGTTCTTTAGTGCTTTGTATGTCAAAAGCATAAGTTTAAAAACAATACGGCTCTCCACAGACAACCAGTGAAGATCTTTTAACACTGGGCTTATATGTACACGCTTCTTTGACAAGGTTACCAACCGGGCAGCAGCATTTTGGATGCGCTGTAATTTGCTTAATTGAGAAGCTGGAAGTCCATATAATATGCTGTTATTTGAGTCCAGACGAGAAGAGACAAATGCATGAACGAGTTTCTCAGTGCTATTACAGTCCAGATATCTGCGGATACGGCCAATGTTTCTGATAGAGTGTGAAGCGAGACGGCAGATGTTATTTACATGAGGGACTAAAGTGAGATGCTGATCAATGATGACACCAAGATCTTTTGCTTTAGTGACAGTATCAACGACAGAGTCACCAACGTTTATGGAGGGGGTGGGAACATTTTCAGAGTAGCGGGATGATAAATGAACAACCTCTGTTTTACTATCATTCAAGGCAAGCTTGTTCTTCAGTGTCCAGTTTTTAATCTCTTTGATGCAGTTCTCGAGTGCAGTTAGAGAAGGAGAGGTATCATCATTTGGATTCACACTGATGTACAATTGGGAATCATCAGCGTAGTACATACCACTAACTCCAGGGAAGCGTTTCACAATGTCTTCAATTGGTGACGAATATAGGGTAAAAATCTGCGGACCGGCAACTGAACCCTGAGGGACACCGCTGAGTAATTGATGAGGATCTGATTTAGAGGCAGCAATCTTAATCACTTGTTGTCGACCGCGAATGTACGAATCGAACCACCCGAGTGCATTGCCTGTTAAACCATATCTAATCTTCAGCCGCTGGATGAGGATGTCGTGGTCGATGGTATCAAAAGCGGCACTTTAGTCCAGGAGGACAAGTATCGCATCCTTTTTTGTATCAAGAGTCAACAGAAGATCGTTCGAAACACGGAGAAGTGCCGTTTCACAGCTGTGGTTTTTACGATACGCACTCTGAAATTGAGGGTACAGATCATTCTCAGCGAGGTAGTGCTGAAGTTGCTCAATGGCTGCTTTCAATGGCTGCTTTCATAATGTATAGGCTGTACCATATTTGGAGTCGACACAAATATGGTACAGCCTACACATTATAAGACTATCGTATATAGCAAAACAGCTAAGAACTATATTTTATTCTCATTCTTATTAAGGTTATTGGTTATTTTGATCTTTTATCATAAAATAATGCAGTTTGTTGGATTCATTTTAATCATACAACAACAAGTTTCCCCCTTTATAAAATCTGCGAATCCAGCGAGCTGTTTACCAGCTTCCTGCTTCGAATTAATCGCGTTCTCTATAGCACACAGGCACATGGCAACGTTGGCAACTTGGAAACTGTCCATTCAAAACAATAGCTTGTTTGGTAAACTAATAAAGGTGCTAGGGCCTAAGCTTTTGATCCTACACATAACAAGATTTTTTCCAAATCTACTTTGATAAGGATTGTGCTAGGATTGAAAGATCAGGCCCTAACAACTTTTTACAAACAACATCCCATACCAGCCATATTTTTTGTGTTTATTTTGTTATAAAAAAGCAAACATAGAACATTTAATAAAAGTAGTGTAGAAAGAACTTTTTTTTAGGAAAAGATTGAGTTAACAAGCCACTTTCTTTTCCAGTCTTTGCATTTACCATCAATAACACTTACGGACAAGTCAAATCATGTGTAACAAAATCTGAGCTCTTTAGAAGTAGGAGTACATCATTAGGGGTGTAACATTTCAGAATATTACCACAAGCTATCCAACTGGCATCCTATATATGATAATAAAACAGAAGGAGAAAAATGTCAACAACATGGTCAACCCGAGCGATATTTGGGGAGCTGTTAAGAATCACAATCTAAGTAGTGCTGATAGGCTGTGCACTGTTGGCCGATAGCCGCCTAAGTGTAGCGATGAAAAGGGTTCAAATTGGCATCGATAATAATTGGCCAAAAGCGCTTTGGGACTTTGCTTGCATTGTGGAAAGCGCTATATAAGAACGGTGTATTATTATTATTATTTATATCTGTCTGCATTGATAAGCTCAAAAACTCAGTAAAGGGACCAGCCAGCAGAACTGAAGTGACTGCAGGTATATTTTTCAGTCTCACCCCCGCAAATGTATTTTCATCCCCATATTTGAAGAGTCACTTAAAATATGATATCCTTTGATTAGGGAAAAACTGAACAAATGTGGATAACTAAAAATTGCGGCAGATAACCAAAATCTCCCGCTGGGTTTATCCGCTGGATAACCAATTTATTATTATTATTTCTTACCCCGGCTACAATCCTGCTCAAAAGTTACTGCTCACCCAGATTGACGGCGTAACACTATATTCTGTTCATCTACCTCTGTACAGTTATGTCAGATTATAGTACAATCCATTTTGAATAGTGAAACTAATTTCAGGTACCACAAAGAAAGTGTGATGGTATGAAATGATCAAGGTTTAATTAATGAATGCTTTTTTGTACTGTACTTTGTTAAATCATGCAATTTGACTATTATAGTTAAGCGTAAATTAATCGATAAATTAGTAGACCCATGATTAATTCTCTACCTTTGGACAGCTCCAGTTGAGTTTTGGAAACACTGAACCACCAAGGCTGTGTATGGCATTATGGATTGATTGCTGCAGATCCGGAAATGAAGGCACCTAAAGGTTAAAGTATACAATGCAGATGCAAGGGATTATTCCTCAATGTCTATATCTTTTGATTTTGTTGTTGACAAATCCAATAAAAAGTGAGAACTTAATTTACATTTCTTGTAGGCTATTGTTTTACTGCCTAGCTATCACCTTTGATCAATTGGCGCCGGAGGCTTCATTGTGCCACACAAGAAAAGATATCGGTATCTTCCCAGAAACCATTGTATCCGATCGAATTACTATGTCTAATTAACTAACACTACTTCTGTTGACAAATTTAAAAGCATTAAAGCATAATGCATTGTTGGAAGGACCATTTCTTGCTGGCCATACTATTCTACCAGCTATTGTCATCATTTGAGTCAGATAGTTGAATGTATCCACATCTACAGAAATACTCACAAAGGATTGGTAATCGATCCATGTCTGTTTAGTGTAGCATACATGTATGCATGATATGCCTAACGGTTCAAAGCGGGCTATTCGAAAGTGTATTTCACACACGGGTGGCCACACAGGTGCATTAAAGCTAGCAGGTTTTGGACTGGACAGAAATCATAACCTTCCCACATTGCATTTTATTTTTATGTTTTGGAGATTTTAAAAGTAATATTTCCCTCTATAACATGAATTGTTAGCGTAAAAAATAACCTAAATGAATAGAGCAGAACTAGAACTTTGCAATGGTGTGTTTTATTTTACTAACGATTCATGTTTACCGTTTATTCTGAACCAGGAATGGGAACCATATACAAAATTATGACAGTGCACGTTTGATTAGACATGGTAATGCGACCGGCCACAATGGTTTCTGGGAAGCTTCTCTTGTGCCACACTCTCCATCTTGGTTGTGAACCGTAGATAGGTTGCAAGTGTGGCGAGGGCAAGGGAAATACTGTCCACTTCTATTCCTGAAAATTAATGAACATGTTTGGTGATATGTACTGACATTGATGATGACGAAACCAATTTGAATTATCTATATCACATCAGCAAACAAGATATTTTCAGACAATTTTCACCCACATTTAATGACTTACCAGAAAATGTGATACTTACCTCACTTTCTCTGGCATCTTCTTCTTGTTCATAGCCAGGAAGAATCTCATCATTTCTTGGATTGTCTACCCTAAAATTTGAATACAAGAAGCAAGACGGTATGTGTGACAAGATTTTACAAATGTCATTTTATAAGGCATGTATTTTTCTGTGTATTTTACTACACGATACATGTGACACATTTATTTTTCTGTGCGTCCCAGTGGCGATCGTGAAAATATACAAAAGAGAGTAGAAACATCATTGTAATTTAGCAAGATGATGGCCGCCGGTATTGCCGCGGTTTAGATCGTCATTTGTAAACCTTTTTGATGACAATTACAACAAATATAGTGTCATCATTCATTGGAATATTTGCTGTAATCAAATCTATAACATTACAGCAGCAAAAAATTCAATAAAGAGCCTTTCTTGGTGGCCTGGTCACCTGCCCTTAGACCTTGGATGTCTGCAATCCATTATGGAGTCCCTGTATATGTATGTGCGTCACTATAATAGTCCCAATAGTGACTCCATTATAAAAGAGTCACACAACTCACACACTCATTGACTTCGGACGTCACGAAAATGACATTTTGAAATAAACTTTTTCACATCAAATATAATTAAAACCAAGCGAAATCCACTATAATATTGTTTTTGGTACTCCTAATAATATATGAGGGTCATGAATTTCGATCAAGCATCCTGTTTGGGGAGAATATTGAGGTAAAAATTCGGCACTGCTCTCACTCAATGTGAATTTTGTGACGTGAAAACTAAGGCCTAAAAAAAAAAGGTTTGATTGGCGTAACATGACCAAAACAAATAGGGTAGGTCGGTCGGGATTTTTTTTTTTTTTTTTTTTTTTTTTCTTCTTTTCAAATCACCTACTTTTGAACACTTGAAAGACAGCAGTACACACAAATCATAGCTCTAGCGTATTTAATTGCCGGGCAAAAATGTATCGTTGTGTTCAACAATATATCATTTCGATGGGGACTTAAAATAGCTGAAATTGAAAGCAAACAGTCAAAAACTTTAATACTTTGTTCAATTTTTATAAATATATATATATAATTATTATTGACAACCATTTCTGGTTAGACTACGACATTTGAATAGAGTGCTCAATACCGTAAACGGTAGAGCGTATAAAAATTCAAAAAATTCAGAGGTATAGACCTTCCGGAATATTATCGCTACTCTGAGTTTCATGGACAATCCCATACGGTCATTTTGTCCAATCATCAGGCGAATAGATGCTTCTCTGATCGCAGATCTAGCACACATATGATAATGCGAATACACAATCAATGGTGTTTTTGATCAGCGATCAGAGCAGCAAAATATTCCCGAAGTGGTCAATACACATCAAAAGATAATCAGAGAGTGCTCAACTGAAAAAATCAGGAGCGTAATATAATTATTATTGACAACCATTTCTGGTTAGACTACGACAAGGTCTATACCTCTGAATTTTTTTAATATATATATATATATATTTTTTGGGTTTTTTCCCCTCAAAATAATAAAAAATATTCAGGGTCGGCGATGTATTTAGGGTCGGTCGGGTTACGCCAATCAAACTTTTTTTTTAGGCCTAAGTTAATGGGAAGTTATATGATACCCTACTGTACAGTACAATGTAGGTAGGTATCTATTGAGACTAGTGTCACTACATGGAATTATACTGCAGTGTGCTATGCATGGTGGACATATAGCTGTGTGTACATGTATAGAGTGCTTGTACAAGTGCCTGTTACAAGGATTTATTTAATGTCTTTGGGCCTGTAGAAGAGTATGTACAGACTTCCAGTGTGGTATCCAGTAGCACATGTTGGGGATAATTCACTATTTTTTATGCAATACATTTGATGTATTACATTTACATGCATTCATCAATACTGCTACTTACCCCTCTGGTAATACTATTCCATCTGCATTCAAATAATCTATAAACGGTTTCTTCAATGGGAGAATCTTACTGTAAAATAAAATAAAATAATATGTGCTTATAAAATCATTTTATACAAAAGGGACATCTGTTAATAGTATTATACCCAAGCAACGCACAGCAAGATTTCTTTTTTTTAAACCCAAAAATTAAATTAAATATCAAACTGGGAGACCAAAGGGAACAGTTCAATACCAGAACCAAATAAAATGAATAAAACAAGCCAACAGGATAACATGGAAAAATAAGAAAGAAAACAATTAAAAATAAGAAAACAGAGCAACAACAGACAAATTTAACAGAAAATGAAAAGGGGCCCTTAAAAGGGGCCCTTACTATTTGTTATTTTTGGATTTTTTGTTATTTTTCAGAAGCCAAATTACAAATACAAGCTTTTTGCAAGAATTGTTTCGATATTCACTATCTATGCCAACGAGTGTTTCTCGCATCTTTTTCATTGAAATATAGTTGAAAATGATGGACACACTCACACACAACAAAGTTATGATTTTTGATTTTTCTTTTGGAACTTTTTTTGGAATTTTTTGGCATTTTTGAAAATAACAAATAACACAAATATTGGAGCGGCGTCAAAATCAAAATCTAGTCATCAACATGCCTAGATGGATGACTGATTACTACACATCATGCCACTTTATGAGGTTGTGAACTTAAAATAGACTTGAGTCCATGTTCTAAGACTTTCTAATTAGAGATTATTAGGCTGACGACATTAATACAGTAAAGTATATGGACTATAGTAGGCAATAGAGAACTTCAGCAGTTTTAAAATAGCCAATGCGCGCGATCTAGTTATGAGCGTGTGTTGGCAAGGACATTCATGAGTTATGACCCATAGATACGATTGGCCAATCGGATTGCAGATACTGTGACGCGTCGAACTGCTCACGATAACGTACGCTGTTGAGACGCTGTTGTGACGCTGTTCTACAACGCACTTCCGTGTTTTGTTTACGTTTGTTTGTTTGTTTATTTGTTTGTTTGTTTGTTTACATGGTCGGTCCATACGGACACACGCTTGGGTCCTGAAGGGACCATGCTCAAGCAAAATGCTCAGGCCAGGCTTAAAAAGCCTGTTAAGCATGCTGGCTGAATGAAATGAAAGTTAGAAAAGATGGAAGAAAAGAATGTCACAGACAAAAGTGCTGAACTTCTCTGATGCCGACTACTAAGTATCATAGGCCTACCTGATGTACACTAATAATTACAAAAATTGCAAGCTATAAAGTCAAAGATATTAAATGCGTTTTTCACTGGACGTAGTCATTATTACAATTGATGATAGGGCCTTCATACATGTACGCTTAATAAGTAAGCCTTAATCATTTTTAATAGTATTTATAATGACAAAAGCTATAGGCCTACAGCCGATGATCAGGCAGCTATTTCGGGAAAAGCTATATCCGCTATGATAATATGAAGGCGATCAGATACAAATGCGTATATTGTATGCTGATAGAGGGTTGGTGGGTTGGTGGGCTTAGTGACCCTGCGGGGCCTATCTAAATTGGCAAAAGCTATACAGCCGATGATTGGGCAGCTATTTCGGGAAAAGCTATACAGCTGATGATAATACGAACGCGATCAGATACAAATGTGTATATTGTATGCTGATAGAGGGTTGCTCGGTTGGTGGGCTTTAGTGACCCTGCGGCAGGGGTAGAATTTCGTAACCAACCGCGAGAATCTGTTAAGATTCTCGCGGAAGGATTTTGCGAGAATCCAGATTCTCGCCAATTTTGAGAATCCATGGATTATTGCGAAATTAATGAAAATAATATCCAGAATAAGGCTATAAGCTTGCACAACTTCCAAATTCGGCATGTTTGTTGACTAAGTGTCAACTACCAGTCATCTAATGTCCTGTTTTGGACTTACAAAAAAAGAAAAGTTAAAGTTTTTTTGCGGGAATCCAACTGGATTCGCGCGGTAGTGATTTGACGCGAATCGAGACGCGAATCGAGACGCGGATTCGCGCCGAAATTCTACCCCTGCTGCGGGGCCTACAAATGTATCTAAATTGGACCCTCAACCCACCAGCAATGGTTAACGATGGGAGACTCATTCCCCTTTGGTGCTTCGCACGTCCGGTCTGTCCCTACGACCCTGCGAGGCCCCGGGATAGACCGTGAGCACAGAAATCAGGCATAGGTTGTACAGTCTGGTGTAGCATTAGCTACCCGATGATAGGTTGTATAGTCACTTTGATCTAAAATTGGACCCGCAACCAACCGACCAGCAGTGGTTAACAATGGGAGACCCATTCCCCTTGTGCTCCGCACGTACTGTCGGGTCTGTCCCTACAATCGGGGCCCTGGGATAGACCGTGAGCACAAATAACCAGGCTTACACTCATGCACAAAATTACACACAGCCTGGTGGACTTAAACTGGCAAAACCACCTAATCAAGCCTAATAGACAACTCAAAAAGACCCATTTATCCTACCAAAGACTTCTGACCAAGACCTATTCCAACACATTCTTCCCCTGGACGACCACTCATTGGAACAATCTCCCTCATACAATTCTGGACACTGCCAACCATAACCCCTTCAAAACTATGATCCGGAACCACTTCAACGAGCACACAGCATCAACAAATGGAAACAGTATACCCCGCCACAACAATCATTAGGTCATGTCATCAACTCTAGCGTGATGCGGAAAATTCCGTTTTGCTGGAGTAACCAATCCAGATCCAGATCCATATCCAGATCCAGAAATCACTAGTAGGCCTAAAGCATGAAAGTCTAAACTAAAGGGCAGAGGCTATACAGCCGATGATCGGTCAGCTATTTCGTGTGAAGCTATACAGCCGATGATCGGTCAGCTATTTCGTGTAAAGCTATACAGCCGATGATCGGTCAGCTATTTCGTGTAAATATTAAAAAAGCGGAGGAGCTCTGGACGGAACCTGCATCAGGACACACTTTGAAATAAACTGGCTCTACATGTAAGTGGATAACTTCCAACAAAATAAATTGAATAAAGATAATTTTCAAACTAGAAAATTAAATAAGAAATGAACTTGACTGAAGCAGTCTGGCTGAATGTAGTGATATGGTTTATTCCGTAAAGGTAAACGAAACACTATGAAAGAATTTCATAACTATAAAATTCAAAGGTATTCTACTTTTTGAGTGGGTGATTCCCAAATAAACATTATAATTTTCAAACTAGAAAATTAAAATAGGTAAACTAATACACTATAAATTAGAAAATTAAATTAGGAGAGTAGATTTTCAAACTAGAAAAATGACAAGAGATTAGATAATTCTCAAACTAGAAAACATAAGTTAAAAGAATTATTTTCAGACTAGAAAGTAAAAATGGATGAGTATATTTTCAAACTAGAAAATTATAGATGAGGTACGTGGGGGTGGCAAAGATTTGTTGGCAAACCTTCAAGGGGGATGGGGCGGGGGGGAGAAATTAACACCTACAGTCAAAAGCAGTCAATATTTGTTTTACATACCAAATCGTATACCGATTTAAGCCATTTTTGGCAAATTTTCTTTGCTTATTTACTTCGCAAACACTTGACCCTAGTCCGACTAGTTAGACTTCTATGGATTTTGACCTATTTTCGTGGGCAGATATTCAGACTAATAATAGTGAATGTTCATATTCATTTGATCATATATTTATATTACTCTAGTTTTATTGGCTTAATTGAAACACCGATTTCTTCCAATTAACTAGAGTTTAGGCCTACATGTTTACGGAATAAATCTATTTTCACTATAGCACTAAATTTTATCAACCAATAAAACCCAACATGTCGGAACCACTACACAGAAACTCATGTCATCTCAAAGGAAGCAATTGGATCCAATTGCTCCCAATCAATCAAAAAACTACTCCTCCCACTACCATTGTCATAATTGTAAATTGTTTACTATAAGGATTCATGTCAATAAAACCCAAGGGGCGTCGAAATTTGCTTATTTTATCACAGAAAAAATCAATACTTGAGGATGACATGAGTTTCCGTGGACCGGTTCCGACATGAAAGTATCACCACTATACTTTGTATCGTAACATTTCACTATTTTCATCCAGGCTCGCTATGTAGGCTATCCCCCAATCATGATTTGCTCAAGGAGTTCCGTCTGCATGTTGCGGTGTTTATATTTATTCGATTGACTTCAGTTTGTCTTGTAGCTATATTCATGATTTTACTCATGTACTATTAACTATGCCTTAAAACTGGCCTAAGTAGTAGGGCAATGGCCTAGTTAGTCTACCCGATGATCGGTTGAAGTAAAACTGCGGATAAGGACCAGGGATTTTACCCCCTCTATCGATGATCGGCTGTATAGTCTGGTACACATTGGCCATCCGATGATCGGCTGTATAGACACTTCCAAACTGAAGTAAGACTCACTAAGAGTAAAGTAAGCTTATTTATGATCTTCCCATCCGATAAGCTTACATGGCTTTACTAACCTTTCAATTGTAAGGTGTTTGAACAATTGATACCACGATGAAAAACTACAATTGAGGACTTGTTGTTTCTTCATTTTAACGGCACGTGTACTGTAAGAAGGAGATCAAGAATGATCAAGAATGATGAAATACCTGCCAAAAAAATTAATTTATGGGTGACAGCTGTCGCTATCGTGATAAAATGTTTACGTATTTATAACGTGCTGATTGTGCTAAATCAAACAATATGTATTTATTTATTTCCAGATCGTATTAAATATAGCTTTCAATAAACTAGTGAAAAAAATAATAATAATAATTCAACAAAATATAAAACATATTTTTATAATATAAATGATGCAAATATTGTATTATTAATTTTGTTGACCTAGCTATTTATTGCCAAATGAACCGCAACCGAGCGTTCGTTTATTTTCTTAATTTCGGAGACACGCTGTATCTACCATGTGAGCACACACGGGGGCACACCACTAAATACGTCCCCCATTGAAATACATGCGTTTCGGCCCTTTTTCAAGACCGTATTTTTACCCCACGTAACAATGATGGAAGTTTTTATTTCGCATGAATGTATTAGATATGTGTTGAATTTTATTTTAAACTTGATTTTTCTTGACCCATCTAGATGACATTTTTCGCTACGGGCACCTAAACAGCGCCCTCACCATTTTAAACCGATATTTTCGCTTCCTCACCGGTTCCGGCAACGATATCCTTCCGCAGCCTAGGCTCCCGTGCGTATTCGATTCCGACGATTTTTGACCACATTAGCAATGCTGAGGTTCTATTCTAACTTTTTCATAACAAATAAGCAAGATTTACTTCTATTTGCTTCCCCTGGGACGATGATCAAATTGATATAGGTACTATTTCTCCGAACCATACACCAAACGCGGAAGGATTTAGTGTAGTGCCCCCTTAGAAGCAAAACTTTTTTTGAGTTTTCATTCTTTTTTCTACATATTTCGAAAGAACAAGTATTTCTAAGATAAACTGCCAAAGCATACCTCTGTGCGATCTATGGTTCTCAAATAAGAGCATTTTTCTGAAAAATGATGATGTCCCAAATGTTCATAAATTGTGTATAAAAGCAAGAAATCACCCAGTCCGGCACCATCTGGTCCGGCACCATCTGGGCTGACATCGATTTTGGCGAACTATTAGTGTATGCATTATCAATTGTTTCGTGAATAATGTAATACAAACTAACTTAACATTTAATAAACATTTGATTATAATATTACATACAGACAAAGTCCGACACAAATTCACTATTCTCTAGTTTTCAGTAATGGTAGCTCTAAGAAGAGCTGTTTGGGTTTAAAAGGGACTGTTTGAGAGATATTTCATGTGATCTTTCAATTCATGTGGTGATACATGGAGGTGAACACCCGCTGTAATTCTTCAAACCGTGGCATGTGATTCTCCTCTTGTTGTCTGTCGAAGATTCTAACACCAAGTGGTCGCCTTCTGCGCACGTCCGCTCGACACAATCAATGGGAAACTCCCCCCCCCCCCCCCCCCCCCCCGGCATAGCGTTTCTCACCATGCATGTCAGGTCAGGTCTGCGGTTCTGTAAGATGTACACGGCTCTTGGAAGCGTGGTGATTACCTCCCTGTGTCCAGGATACCGCAGCTGACACCGGTGGTAACCATCCTTGTTCCTACAATTTGTTTACACCCAATACGAACCAACTTCAATTTCTAAAACATTTCTGGTTAGGTATGATGTAGTTTTGACAGTATCTTCTGCTCATCCGTCAGGCTATCACCGCTAACCATAGACGCCTCCATTGTTATACATAGAGTACAATGCCCCTTTTGATGATTCGTCAAAAGTTTAGTGGCCAAGGCTAGCATGATTGTGTTTAGATTTGATTTAAAATATTGTATTGTACTTTTATCCTAATGGTAGAAATCTTAAGAAACTTATTGACAAATAAAACTGCGAAAATAGAGTGAAAATGAGAGTTTTTCAAGTAAAAGGTACCATAATAGGCCAAAAACAACACGTCTTCGAAGGGGGCACACCACTAAATACGTCCCCCATTGAAATACATGCGTTTCGGCCCTTTTTCAAGACCGTATTTTTACCCCACGTAACAATGATGGAAGTTTTTATTTCGCATGAATGTATTAGATATGTGTTGAATTTTATTTTAAACTTGATTTTTCTTGACCCATCTAGATGACATTTTTCGCTACGGGCACCTAAACAGCGCCCTCACCATTTTAAACCGATATTTTCGCTTCCTCACCGGTTCCGGCAACGATATCCTTCCGCAGCCTAGGCTCCCGTGCGTATTCGATTCCGACGATTTTTGACCACATTAGCAATGCTGAGGTTCTATTCTAACTTTTTCATAACAAATAAGCAAGATTTACTTCTATTTGCTTCCCCTGGGACGATGATCAAATTGATATAGGTACTATTTCTCCGAACCATACACCAAACGCGGAAGGATTTAGTGTAGTGCCCCCTTAGAAGCAAAACTTTTTTTGAGTTTTCATTCTTTTTTCTACATATTTCGAAAGAACAAGTATTTCTAAGATAAACTGCCAAAGCATACCTCTGTGCGATCTATGGTTCTCAAATAAGAGCATTTTTCTGAAAAATGATGATGTCCCAAATGTTCATAAATTGTGTATAAAAGCAAGAAATCACCCAGTCCGGCACCATCTGGTCCGGCACCATCTGGGCTGACATCGATTTTGGCGAACTATTAGTGTATGCATTATCAATTGTTTCGTGAATAATGTAATACAAACTAACTTAACATTTAATAAACATTTGATTATAATATTACATACAGACAAAGTCCGACACAAATTCACTATTCTCTAGTTTTCAGTAATGGTAGCTCTAAGAAGAGCTGTTTGGGTTTAAAAGGGACTGTTTGAGAGATATTTCATGTGATCTTTCAATTCATGTGGTGATACATGGAGGTGAACACCCGCTGTAATTCTTCAAACCGTGGCATGTGATTCTCCTCTTGTTGTCTGTCGAAGATTCTAACACCAAGTGGTCGCCTTCTGCGCACGTCCGCTCGACACAATCAATGGGAAACTCCCCCCCCCCCCCCCCCCCCCCCGGCATAGCGTTTCTCACCATGCATGTCAGGTCAGGTCTGCGGTTCTGTAAGATGTACACGGCTCTTGGAAGCGTGGTGATTACCTCCCTGTGTCCAGGATACCGCAGCTGACACCGGTGGTAACCATCCTTGTTCCTACAATTTGTTTACACCCAATACGAACCAACTTCAATTTCTAAAACATTTCTGGTTAGGTATGATGTAGTTTTGACAGTATCTTCTGCTCATCCGTCAGGCTATCACCGCTAACCATAGACGCCTCCATTGTTATACATAGAGTACAATGCCCCTTTTGATGATTCGTCAAAAGTTTAGTGGCCAAGGCTAGCATGATTGTGTTTAGATTTGATTTAAAATATTGTATTGTACTTTTATCCTAATGGTAGAAATCTTAAGAAACTTATTGACAAATAAAACTGCGAAAATAGAGTGAAAATGAGAGTTTTTCAAGTAAAAGGTACCATAATAGGCCAAAAACAACACGTCTTCGAAGGGGGCACACCACTAAATACGTCCCCCATTGAAATACATGCGTTTCGGCCCTTTTTCAAGACCGTATTTTTACCCCACGTAACAATGATGGAAGTTTTTATTTCGCATGAATGTATTAGATATGTGTTGAATTTTATTTTAAACTTGATTTTTCTTGACCCATCTAGATGACATTTTTCGCTACGGGCACCTAAACAGCGCCCTCACCATTTTAAACCGATATTTTCGCTTCCTCACCGGTTCCGGCAACGATATCCTTCCGCAGCCTAGGCTCCCGTGCGTATTCGATTCCGACGATTTTTGACCACATTAGCAATGCTGAGGTTCTATTCTAACTTTTTCATAACAAATAAGCAAGATTTACTTCTATTTGCTTCCCCTGGGACGATGATCAAATTGATATAGGTACTATTTCTCCGAACCATACACCAAACGCGGAAGGATTTAGTGTAGTGCCCCCTTAGAAGCAAAACTTTTTTTGAGTTTTCATTCTTTTTTCTACATATTTCGAAAGAACAAGTATTTCTAAGATAAACTGCCAAAGCATACCTCTGTGCGATCTATGGTTCTCAAATAAGAGCATTTTTCTGAAAAATGATGATGTCCCAAATGTTCATAAATTGTGTATAAAAGCAAGAAATCACCCAGTCCGGCACCATCTGGTCCGGCACCATCTGGGCTGACATCGATTTTGGCGAACTATTAGTGTATGCATTATCAATTGTTTCGTGAATAATGTAATACAAACTAACTTAACATTTAATAAACATTTGATTATAATATTACATACAGACAAAGTCCGACACAAATTCACTATTCTCTAGTTTTCAGTAATGGTAGCTCTAAGAAGAGCTGTTTGGGTTTAAAAGGGACTGTTTGAGAGATATTTCATGTGATCTTTCAATTCATGTGGTGATACATGGAGGTGAACACCCGCTGTAATTCTTCAAACCGTGGCATGTGATTCTCCTCTTGTTGTCTGTCGAAGATTCTAACACCAAGTGGTCGCCTTCTGCGCACGTCCGCTCGACACAATCAATGGGAAACTCCCCCCCCCCCCCCCCCCCCCCCCGGCATAGCGTTTCTCACCATGCATGTCAGGTCAGGTCTGCGGTTCTGTAAGATGTACACGGCTCTTGGAAGCGTGGTGATTACCTCCCTGTGTCCAGGATACCGCAGCTGACACCGGTGGTAACCATCCTTGTTCCTACAATTTGTTTACACCCAATACGAACCAACTTCAATTTCTAAAACATTTCTGGTTAGGTATGATGTAGTTTTGACAGTATCTTCTGCTCATCCGTCAGGCTATCACCGCTAACCATAGACGCCTCCATTGTTATACATAGAGTACAATGCCCCTTTTGATGATTCGTCAAAAGTTTAGTGGCCAAGGCTAGCATGATTGTGTTTAGATTTGATTTAAAATATTGTATTGTACTTTTATCCTAATGGTAGAAATCTTAAGAAACTTATTGACAAATAAAACTGCGAAAATAGAGTGAAAATGAGAGTTTTTCAAGTAAAAGGTACCATAATAGGCCAAAAACAACACGTCTTCGAAGGGGGCACACCACTAAATACGTCCCCCATTGAAATACATGCGTTTCGGCCCTTTTTCAAGACCGTATTTTTACCCCACGTAACAATGATGGAAGTTTTTATTTCGCATGAATGTATTAGATATGTGTTGAATTTTATTTTAAACTTGATTTTTCTTGACCCATCTAGATGACATTTTTCGCTACGGGCACCTAAACAGCGCCCTCACCATTTTAAACCGATATTTTCGCTTCCTCACCGGTTCCGGCAACGATATCCTTCCGCAGCCTAGGCTCCCGTGCGTATTCGATTCCGACGATTTTTGACCACATTAGCAATGCTGAGGTTCTATTCTAACTTTTTCATAACAAATAAGCAAGATTTACTTCTATTTGCTTCCCCTGGGACGATGATCAAATTGATATAGGTACTATTTCTCCGAACCATACACCAAACGCGGAAGGATTTAGTGTAGTGCCCCCACACTCACAAAATTTCAAATTGAAGCTGAAAAAGGGTTCACATTCCATGGCAAATGCAGTTAATCTGTAGATAGAAGGATTCTGAATGTAACATTATTGTGTAATGGAGGAATCTGGTGACGAAGATGTGTTACTGGAGGTGAGATATTGGGCCAATTTGGCAAGTTTTGTGTAGCAAGGTGAAGGTCACCAGATTTTCAGTTTTTATTTTTTTGGACCCAACAAATTTGATTGATATATATCATTTTAAAGCTTATTTAGCTTATTTAAAAAGAATTGCCATTGGTGAAAGAATGAACAACATACCTTATTTATTATTTGGCCGAGTTATTTCAATTCAATAAAGATGCCAATATCAGTTCTTGCAGGTGGACAAATTTGGCCACCGACTTAGTGGCCAAATTCTCCCACCAAGACAAAATGCGTAATTACTAATAAATTCGTTATTTTTCATGTTTGAAACCCAAAATAATTGTTCCAATGCATGGAGTAAAAATCTGCTGGGGAAAGGTTTAAGTTTCATTTTCTGTTTGAATTAAGCAAATTCTGATAGGCCCTACTTGTTTAATTTTAAGAGATGAATGAAGAACATTTTGTGATTTTTGGTTTGAGACTGAGAGGCTTAATATCTCCCAGTACTATATCTGGGTTGATCCACTAGCCTAAATGAGTACTTGTGGCCAATGAAATACAAGGGTAGGGATGTTCATATCATTGACTATAGAGGGCGACATATTTGACCAAAATATGTAGAAAACTCATGTTTACCTCTTTTAAATTCAGCGGAAAAGTACGAAACTGCTGGGATGTATTCACTGATGTATAAATAACCCCACACAAGCAACTAGACATCATGAAAGTAAACCCTTAATTTACCTAAAATGGTTTTAAAATGTGCATGACTTAAACTACTTTTGGTTATAACTTTTTTATTATTCAGCCTGCAGACAAGGTTGAACCATCATTTTTTATTGTAAAGTACTTTGTTTCCATGTATTCCATTTTCAAAGAGATAATTTTATTTTCAAAATTTTATGAACATGCCTAACAAGGGGTGTGTCAGAAACATCCATTCAGCATCAAGCAAAAGTTTTGTCTATTGTAAAAAAGTTTTTGTATATAGTGATGGGCTAGTACAGGAAACCCATACGTTGGTGGTTTTTTTCTGGTTTTTTTTCTTCCCTACCAACGTATGGGGAAATTGTATTGCGAGAAACTGTCAATTTAATTTGCTGTATGAAGTGAATGGAGTGCAACTCAAATGAGTTGTGGGTGAATTACAGCAAAACTGCTTTTCCGTTGATTTTCATACTAGCTACGCACCTTCATAAAGTCCTCATCTTTCTTTCCAGCCACTTTTTAAAACATGAAAATGCTAAATTATTCCATTATTTAATCATAATTCTCCGCCGTGTAAATGCAATGGCAGAATTTTTTTTAGACATTTCGGGATCGTACCGCTGTCCAGATTAGTCTCATACCCCACCGCAAAATAACAAACATCTATATACGCTACGCACACCATTACGAACTAACGA
This sequence comes from Ophiura sarsii, assembly GCA_035610835.1. Classification (NCBI taxonomy): domain Eukaryota; kingdom Metazoa; phylum Echinodermata; class Ophiuroidea; order Amphilepidida; family Ophiuridae; genus Ophiura; species Ophiura sarsii. The sequence goes on from CM069445.1 coordinate 36,634,934, forward strand.
AAATATTAATATGAGACTATTCATTTAAATCAAACATGGCGCCGATTTCGATAAACATCGCGAGTGCCGTAAAGTGAATGGGATTAGAATTTCGCTTTAAATTTCAAGGGAATAGTGCATTTGTACAAAATGTTAAACGAATGGCAAGATAGATGAGAAAGAGTAGATAAGAACAAGCACAAAGAAGTGTGTTTTTGAGCTCTGGTAAGCGATACAGAAATTACCACAAAAATCATATTTAGAAGGAGTCATACTTAGGATGGGGACAGATAGTGAAACATGCAAAATACCCTATGATGAATAATACCAACTGATGACAAATATCCCTAAGGCCAAAAAAAAAAAATGGTTATATTGGCGTAACCCGCCCGACCCTAAAAATACGCCCGACCCTACACTTTTTTTTTTTTTTCAGTGAAAAAAAAAAAACAACAACAACCGACCGACCCTAAAAAATAACAAAATGAAGGAAAAAAAATGTTTTTTCTCGAACGAAATACGACGGTGCTTCTAACAAACAATAGGGAATGTTTAAACTCGGTTAACATTGTTCAAAAACAGCTGCTAAAAAAAATTTTAAAAAAAAAAATTAAAAAAAATCCCTACCTACCTACCCTATTTTTGTTCAGCCCGTTACGCCAATATAACATTTTTTTGTTGTTGGCCTAAGTATGATTTGTTGTACTAGTGATGGGCGGCGCAACGATAATCGATACCATGTGATTTTTGTAATAGGGGGGTTTGGTGTGAGGCAGGGTATAGGGAGGGTGTTTGTGATTGGGAAGGGGTTAGTGATGGGGGTGGTATGTGGTTGGGAGGGGGTTAGTGATGGGGAGGGCGTTTGTGGTTGGGGAGGGGGTTAGTGGTGGGCAGGGGTTGTGTTCGCGAATGGGAATGGGATGGCCCTGGGGAGAGGGTTTGTGGTGGGGAAGGGGGGGTGGTGGCGTGGATGCATGGGGTGGGAAGGGTTGACCTAGGGGTAGGGTGTTTGTGGGGGGGGGGGAGTTTTGTGGTGGGGGAGGGGTTTTGTGGTAGGGGAGGGGTTTGTAGTGCGGTTTGGAAGGGGAGGGGTTTAGGGTGGGGTTGTGATGGGGATGGCTGGGAAGGGGAGTGAGTTTGTGTTGGGGGTTGTGATGGTTGAGGGGTTGTGGTGGCATGGGGGTGGGGATTTGTTGTGGGGAGGGGAGGTTGTTGGGGTGGTTAAGATGTGGAGGGGGCATTGTGGGAAGGTGGAGTAGGCTTGGGGATGAGTGGGTTTGTGGTGGGGGAGGGGATTTGTGTGTGTACACCAATAAGTACACAATTACACAAAAACACGTTTTAAAGATTTTTTTGTTGTTGTTTTTTTTAATTTTAAATATTTATTTATTTATTTATTTATTTGATTTTTAAACGAGCAGATACTACTCAAAGCACTTTTGCATCTTTCCTTATTGTTATGTGCTTCTTTGGTGTGTTTTTTCTTTGAAAAAAATATTTAAAAAATAGCGACCCTAGATTTCCTTTCGGTCGGTTGGAAAGGGCAAGTCAACTCCTTTTTTTTTTTTGGCCTAAGAGTAGAGGATTCCCTGTTTGTTAACGTAATAGTGCACTTTCAATGAAAGCTTGAAAATGAAATTTCAAAAATAGTTTTTGCCAAAAATGACTGAAATTGCATCTTTTTTTCTCGTAAAACGTAACAATGAATTGTTTTGAAGCGACGCAAACTATTTTGGTATCAAGTTCAGCTATCGATATATGAAGGATAGAAGATGCCATTTTGTGTGTGGAAGCGCTACTTTTGGATTAACTGTAAATACTGGCAAAATGTCCACTTGCCACAAAATGACTGAAATTTCATCATTTTTCTGGCAAAATGCAACCAAGAATTTTTTTGAAGCGACACGAAATATTTAGGTATTGAGTTAAACAATTGATATATGAAGGGTAGAATATGCCATTTTTTGTGTGGAAGCGCTACTTTTGGATTAACTGTAAATACTGGCAAATATGCCCACATATTATTTGCCAGTGTACTGGCAAATTTGCCAGGGCTGGACAATTCGGACACCTGCACGGAATGATATTATATGCTGCTCAGCCTCAGGGGCGGATTATTCAGGAAATACGCAGTGCGACAATTATAATATTTAATATTCATAATATTATAATAATATTAATATTATAAATGAATTCTGCACTATCGAATAGATAGATAGATAGATTTAGGGGGGTGCTAGTACAACAAATCATCCTTAACTGTTATTTGTCATCAGTATGATCAGTTGGTATTATTCATCATAGGGTATTTTGCATTATTATTATGTTTCACTATCTGTCCCCAACCTATTAGTATTACTATAACGTTTGGGTTTCCTGTACTAGGGCGTTGACAGGGCGCCTGCACCCCCCCCCCCCCCCCCCCCCCTATTTGCGAAAACGTTAAAACCATGTGAAAATGTGTAAACAAAAATCGCAGGGGCCCTTGAGTTGACCCCCGCTTTGGCACCCCCCTATTGAGAAATCCTGGATCCGCCCCTGCTGCTGTCAGTGTCTGGAGAATGTGCGCCCCCATGCGCAATTAATTAGCGAGGTCAAAAACAAAAATTCGCGATTCACCTTCCTATCATTGTATTGATTCATTCGTCCTTGCAAGATTGCAAGATTTGGGTACTTGTTCAGGCAAATGTGTAAGGTGGAACCATACCAAAAAGACGAGGCTATCATGTGACTAATTAACATAATCATAATTAATTAATGTCTAAATTCTGTTCTTCATGGAGTGGACATAACGGACAGGTTAACTTAAAATTTAGTGCTCACCTGGTTCTTAACCAATATGCATTATAAATGAAATTCAATCCGGTAGCCTTTACACAGAAAAACAAAATTACCAAATTGACCATGTGATTTTTTCTTCTTCAAGATGGCCAACGAAGGTGATTTTGTGTAAAAATTCCAATATGACTTTTCTGAACACTTTTGCTAGCTCTTATTTTCATAGCAATGCCATGAATAGATAGAGAACATTCAAGGACAATTTTGAGTCTCCAAAAAGGTGATTGGAACATAAAAACGGAGGATTTTCAGGTGACTAAAATTTGGTCTAAAATGGTTCCCTTCAACATTGTGCCTTTATCCGATACCCAAATCATAGATTTGGTATCTATTGAAACTTCTTCCTATCTGAGTGATGTGTGTGAAAATATTAGTTGGTAACTCACCATTCAAAAGTATTTCTGAGAGTCAAATCAAGCACCGTAAAAATCTTTGGTAAGACAAATAATGTATCTTTCAAGCCATGCATTTTTTTCCCGCAAAAGAACCAAACAGTTCTGTAATTAGCACAGTTTAAGCTTTTTTATGATATAAATATCTCCAATGAAAAATGCCACCATGTGATGGGTTTTCACAGAGTGCATCACATATTATATACAGGTCAACAGTTGACCATTTCTTATGAATGAGGCTGATTAAGAAAACAATAACATGAACTCAACTTATCTAAAGTCTTAAAAAAGAAACCTGTTGTTGCATACACATTCCTGGTTTTGAAGAAGCTTATGTCACAGATGTGAGTCTTGTATTATATATTTTTCAGAATTCTCCATTATACGACTATTTGAAAGAGGCCTGCCCAGATGAGGACTTTTTATCACATCAAACTACATCCTCTCATCAACCGCTTCAAGATGGTGACGATATGGAAGATGATCAGCGAAACCAAAACCAGGTATAATATATATTTATAAAGTAAATAATTTATAGGTAAGCAACAAAATCTTGTTAAAGCCGACAAGATAAATGATGGGGAGAACAGAGAGGTATAAGCACGAAACTTCTCCTAGTAACCAATCAAAGACCAATAATTGCAGGCTTGAAAGCAAAGAGGCTGATTTGTCCCGATAAACGGTAAACAAGACACACAGACACATTTACATGCCCAGTAAATAATTTGGTTCAGGAAAGTAGGCCTGTCATAAACCTTAGTATTGAATTGCATTACAAATACTAAATCTGACCAAAAGCCTTGTCCCACATTTTAATGATAAGAAGTGGACATTTTGTATAAAACATGTATTTTTCTGAGAAATGGGCACGGTACATTGCATGGTACAATGTACATTACATATTCTTCCAGTTTTACTACTTGCACACTATGTTCAGATGGCATTAAAATGACTTCCCATGCACATTCTTTTACTGTTGTTTTGTTGTACTACAAGTATAAAATAATATAAGCACACATTGAAATAAAACTAGATATTATTTTAATACTGTCAACTGTCAAATCGGGTGATATTTTTTTAACTTTGAATACAGTTTACATTTAGGAATGCATAGTGACTCAAGAAAAAAGAAGAATGTTGTGACCTCTTTTATTATACATACATGTGTATTATTGTATATGTTTTTGTTGATATTATTAGGATAAAAGTGGACAACTAGGATTTGGTCCTGCAAATTGGATGGCCAGACTGAATAACTGTAGACAACAGGACGCACACACTATGGTATGTTTAGGAAATAGTGTACTTTAGGTCCTGTGTAGTGCAGCATGCTTAGCACCACTACGGTACAATATAACAAACAGTGCAAAACATGTGTTAAAGTTATTAACAGCTGGAGATCGTTTGAATTCCACCTTCATAATACACGGTACAGATCAGAGGTTGCTTCAATGCAGTCCCATAATACACTACAGGGCACACTTATCACATGTTCACTTACACTCAAAGGCAAAGTTCATCGAATTGAAATCAATGCAATTATGCAGTAACTTCAACTACCTATAACTTTGTAAATAAACAAGACTTTCCTGATAGGAAAGCAGATTTTTGGCAAGGCATATGGTTCTCGTAGGCCTTAGGTTCATTTTTGTTAAAAGTCTTACTCATAAAAGTGAAAAATTAGCTATGAAATTTATCGAGTAACGGCCAAGTTCCAAGGGTCAATCTTATAATTAATTTCATAAATATTTTAGCAAATTTGTCCATACAGAGATATGAAGCACGGATGGTTCAGTGGTACAATTCTCGCCAGCCACGTGGGAGGCTCAGGTTCGATTCCTGGTCCGTGCACATTTTTGTTTTTAGGCTTTATTTTTACATAAAATCTCTTCTAATTGTGTACATGTGCATCTGGGTACTTTTAATAAGCACCTGGAAAGCCGCGCAAGGGCGCGTGAGATTGCATTGAAGCAACCTCTCGGTACAGATAGGCACAGATATGAAAAGAAATTAGTTATTCAAAAAATATAGGGTCTTCCAAGAAAAACAAGAGAGGACAGAATTGAAGTCACATCAATTGCGCTACTTGCAGCAGGATTTTTAAAAGACCCTTGTTTTAACAACATTATAATCACTTCATTGCATTTACAAAACGGAATTTGCTGTTTTAGAAAACAGAAAACATGTGTCTCTAGTATAAATGGATCTAAATGTTTTGATAAATAAATACCAAATATGGGTTGATTTTGTGTTTTGTGGTATTTATACATCTTTATTTTTTTCACGGGCCAATCATACTGTATATAGACCAAACTTAGAAAGATATTCAAAAGTTGTTTTTTATTTATTAAATGCTAAGTGAACATAGTGTCACTTTCATTAATATAAGTCTTTATAGTGCAGCATAATCAATATACACTATCTATATTCTAGCTGAATATTCCGTAGGCATGTAATCAGCGTTAAAAGTAAGAAAAGATACACCACTGGTTATCCAGCTGATAACCAAGCAGAACATTTTGGTTATTCGCTACTATTTGTTGTTATCCGCAATTGTTTCAGTTGTTTTGATGTCAAAATCTTGGTTATCGGTCGGATAATCAGCAAGAAAAAAATGGTTATCCGCCAGACAATTCGTTTTTTCACATTAAGATATTTTGATATCAGAAGAATCCCCATATTTTTCTCAGTATGTCTATAAAATCTTAGGGGCCAGAAATGTTTTATTTAGAAATTATAGGCTAAAATGTGGTGAATTAGCCACCTGCCAGTTTCAATGGGCACATTTCTTGTGACCTTGTGCTTCTAAAATAAGAACCATTGGAGTTATGCAACTCAAACTTTGGAATGCGACAATTTCAAGGATGACCTTTCATATCAAATAGAAAACATCAAGTTAAAAATTGGACCTGCAATCAGAACGTCTACCTTTAAACCTAACAGTGAGCAACTTCAAATTGTAATGACATTTTTTTCCTTGTCCCTTTTTTCTTCTTCTTGTTTTAAAGGCAGAAAAATATCTTCCCCAGTATTTGTCTGCATTGCTGGGAAGCCAGTCAATGTTTGAAGAAGACATACAAATTGTTATGATGTTTAGCAATGAGGCAACACTAAGTGATGACAAGAAACAGGCAACCCAGTTTTCAGTCAAAGGTGGTCAATTGTTTTCACAAGTTTTAAGGTAAGATGGGAAAATTCACACAGCTTCAATTTTGCATGTTGCAGTTAATGCTATTTATAATAGGTGGGGAAAATAAGTCATTCGGTACCAAAGTATGCGAAATGTTGAAAATCTTGCCTTGTTAAAAGCATATTATGTATGTGATTTTTTTCCAGGGAGCGCCCTCTATTCATGATTTTTTTTTAGAAAGTAGATTTTCTTGCAGATTTACATTTCTGATCATAAATATATTCTGAGTTGCAGAGTGATACGATTCATAATTACTTCAAACCCGAAAATTCCAACCGTAACACTCTCCACGCAGCAGGCAGCTGCAGACGACATTCCAAAATTTCACAAAATGTTTAAAAATTGTTTAATGTCCTTACCATATTTAGAATCACCATGAGAAATGCATTAAAATCAGTACAAACATGCATAGTATTGGTCCAATAATCCTTGAGTAAGATCCTGAAAGTTGGAAAAGGTTTCTGAAAATTCTGTTTTGTATGGAAAGCGTTAATCCGTAATAGATCAGACTGAAACAACTTAAACAAGAGTGCATCCCTAAATAGTTTCTTGCATTTCTTTCACAGTACATTTGGACTCTTTGCCATGCTTGTCGGTCTCTGTGTGGGTGCATACAGTACCTTCGCCTCGGAGCACGACATCACAGTATTTCAAATAGTCACCTGGTTTGCTCTGATTGGTCTATGCCTGACGAATGCCACGCTCTATGGTAGTGCATGGTGGGTAAACCGTCTCTTACACAGACAGCATGAGCGCAATGTAAGACTGTTGAAGCAACTGTTAGCCCTACATGATGAATATGGTAGCCAGCTCAGGAAGTGCATACGGTTCGTGCAGGAGATTGAAGTCATCAGCAGAGGGTTTACATTGTAAGTTTTTCTTTTGTATAGGACCAACTATTTTTTACATGCCATCGCATTTTTAGAGGTCTCTTTTAGTTCAGTAAGTTCCAAATTAGCGAAACCTGTTTACAGCAGCGAATGAATTCAAAAGAGCGTCGCGCGCAAAACTCTCGCATGGCGCAATATGGCGCGCAATGTCGTGTATGCATGACGCTTGCGTATGCCAAAATAGTGCTTATACGCTTAGATTACTTTTGCGCGCAGATAGATAAAAAATGAATATTTCTCGCCAATTTGGAACTGGTTGAACTATAGGTAGTTTTATCAACTGACATGCATCACACTCAACTACCAAAGCACCCACTACTGTAGACCTGAGTTGCAGTGAACCAATTGATTGACCCATCAGATCTCTTTGTAGAAAGTTAACGGTTTGATTTTAAATCACTCAGTCAGTTCATTAACCTTGTTAATGTCTGATGGGCTATTGTTCACAGTTGCTCTTTATATACACAAAATTAACCTAAGTCATACATGTGTACTAACTGCATACCAGTGATGGAGTACTCGAGTTCGGACTCACCCCAGTCTCGAGTCCCCTCTTTGAAGGACTCGAAGGTGAAGTACTCGGACACTAAGGACTCTGGAATTGTGCCCGAGTCCTGTAAATATTGGCTCATTTTGTATGCAGTAAATGAATATTTAAATTAAGTCATCCTATCTTCAATAGTTTTAGAAATAATGTCATAGATACATCTGAACAGTTAAAACTATGATGTTGATAACTATAAAACTCAACAAGCCTAGGGAACCTATAAATAATGTTAAGTGATTTAATAATCATTTAAAGTTATTTAATAATTATAGGCTGTTTGTACAACGTAAATGGTCTTTTGGTGTTTTTGGTGTCAGTGTTTTCGACAAAAATATTTTGTATATGGTTAACCAATAGCCGCGTGGAAAGTGTTAATGTTTATAAAATACCGACACATAGAACACAATGTATTCATTGCATTTTCATGAACCTGTTTTTTTAATTTTAAATATTGTCATTTACAAAGTCTCTTTGCGTTGACTCTTTGCGATAATGAACATCGCAATAATGAGTTAAAACACATTGAAAAAGCATTGAATAAGAATGGTTATCCCTCGAAACTCATACACAAAGCTATTAGTAGACAAAGTGCTAATTTAAGCCAAGAAAAGATAGTGGAAGATGACTACAAATTTAAAGGTATCACGTTCATGCCATTTGTCAAAGGTGTCTCAGACAAAATTTGCCGATTCTTAAATCGTGCCGGTGTTAAAACTTACTACACCAAATCGACCAAACTCAGAGATATTGTCAGCAAACCTAAAGATCCCATGCCCAAGGGTCGTTCACATTGCGTGTATAGCATACCATGTAATTGTGGTGAACAATATATTGGTCAAACCAAAAGGCCTTTAAAGGTCAGATTGTCTGAACAAAAAGAGCTACATTACAAGGCAAGAAAGATAGCTCGGCACTAGTTGAACATGCGTGTGAAGAAGATAATGAACCACTCTGGAACCAATCCAAAAGCATTGCACAGGTTTCCAATCTTGGTATGCGGCTTGTTCGTGAAGCTTTAGAGATCAGAATCAATGAATCATCAACAATCAATAGAAACGACGGCAAAGATATCAGCCGCATGTGGCGCTCTCTATTTCCTATCAACACGATCAATCAATCCCGCCAATCGATAACAGTCTTGTAATTTTTTCAGCCAGGTCCGCAATGAACCATTATATACCCTGCTCAAGTTCGTTACAGCGTCAAACGATCTTTACAGATCAGTGACCGCACTACTGTGCATTAGACTTATTGTAGTCTGTAGTAGACAAGGGGCAGTCTCTACGTTATTTCCATTGGTCAAGGGGCAGTCCTTTGGAGGTTCTTTCGAACCAAATTTATATATAGTAGGCCAGTGGCAACCTACGTGTAGAGCTCTTTTCAGAGCCACCATCTCTGTTCAGTGGAAGCAGCAATCCATCTGAACGGCTCTTTTCAGAGCCACCAATTCTTTCACAAGTAGGAAAGGGCATCTACTCTCGAATCATCGGGCAAGGGGCAGCCCAAATGATGATAACAAGAGAAGTGGCAATCTCTATGTTTTGTTTAATATTATAATAATTTGGTCCTGAAGAAGTCAGAGCTAATCCTGACGAAAGCTTGACAGATTAAAACTTGTCCGACGGCGAACCTGTTAAACTTTTAACTTATACAAAGTTTCTTGTATCTTTTTCATTCCAGAGCAACACCCTTCACACCCGCATCACAACTGGAGGGACTTGATAGTGTCCTCGGTTACCGCCAGTGTCCCATATTAAGAGAGGTCTGCTTCCAGACCTGTAATAATCAGGTCCGCGCTCTGAAAGAAGCTACGTTGTCTCTGTTACAATGTACAAGTCTGCTACCAGAGGTTGATAGGACAACATGTTATCTAGCCAAGATGGATTTAGATCAGATTATCCCCAAGATATCCGCTAAATCAGCGGTAAGATTGACTTAACATACAGTCATTTTTGTAAAGGGAATTTTTATAGTATGGTTTTCATTTAGATTATTGCTTTAACTCTAACCCTCTAACAAAAACAAGGATTTGGGAGACGATGAACAAATGAATCCCCGCTCCCCGACCGGGACCCTCCGCACATGGAATCGAGAACCTGCATAGGCAAGCCACGTCTAAAAGCTTCACTTTAGCGCAGTTTATTGCGCTCACTATATAAGCTCAGTGGATTAAGTCATGAAAAACCGCATACGCTGGGTCGTGGTATTTGGTAGGGGTAGGGATTCATAAAAGATATAGGTTTATATGAGAAAGTCAATAGTGTGTAATATCCATTTTTATCACAAAAATGTTATAGCAAACAATTTCACTTTTTCACTCTTTTGTGTCTACCGTTTGAAAAACTGATAGCACGCACATTCATTCTCCATCCATAAATATCATTCTTAGAATGAAGGGGGATAGCATGTTTATGGAAACCAAATGTTGTTCCTGGATGTGATGTTAATATAATACTATTCATGTTTATGTTAATCATTTTAGCAAACAAGTTTTGAGGTTGACTAGCCACAACCGCTTTTGTTCCAATTGGAAATCAATTTGTCCCCCAAACAGTTACCTACAAATTTGTATTAAAGGTATTGAATATTAAAGATCAAGTAGGTATAAATATTTGTATGAAGTTTGGGTTTATTTATGTCATGGCATAAGTAAATTAATGAGATTAGGTTGTATTCAACGTAGCCAACCTTTGGGAGCTAGAAATTAAATATAGATTGATAATTAGGCAACAGAAACGGAAATCTCAGGTAGGGTCACTCAGTCGTGCATGTATATTTTGGGGGTTGTTTTCAACAATTTTCAAAATGTTTTAAATAATTTCAAAACATTTCCAAAATTTCCTCATTTTTTCCAAAATCGTATTAAAAAAAGCTTGTAGAATAGGTATTTTATAGTTGTTGTTGCCTTACTATACTTACCCATTTATATTTGTAAAGTTTGTATTGTTTTCTTGTCAATGAAAGGATGCTGATGGGGAGTCGGACAATGAAAGTGTGGTCGCACCAAAGTCATTGGCCATTTTGAAGGTAGGTTACCGTGCAGAAATCAGAGCTGTCATTTTCCCTGATCTCCAGATTCATTATCCTTTTCCCACATTCCTCCAGATTATTACTATTTTTTCTGATTGAGAATCTCTTGTTTTAGATTGGAAATCAAAATATGATAACACATAATATTGTAATTTATTCCCATACACTTTTGTACAATAGAGATGACAAATTAGTTCTTTAAAATTGTGCGTCAAAAAAGCGCTCACTGGACCTTGGAAGGGGAATTGTCCCTGAATCCTGCCAGGAGCCCTAAGACGCTGACAGTTCAGGATTTGAACGCTTTTTCAATATTTATATTGCCTTGTAAAGCTTAATCACATCTCCATGAAAACTCATGGTGTAAACAAAGCCTGTGAAGTGGATTTATATTTTGGGGCTGATGAAATGATGTTGGGTTAATACAACTTCATTTGTAAACATTCTTTTAAATTTATTTATTAGAATATGAGGGTTGATGCTTCCAGAACCATAACTCCACAGACATTGATACTATGCCATCCAAAGTTGTTCTAACGTTGTCCAATCCTTCATAGCAAAATAGATATGAACAAACAAAAAGGGCCACATCCAATTCAAAGAAAATAACTTTAATTAAAATTAATATAGTATTATGCTATGTACAAGTTTTACTTAATTCAATTGTGTGTTCATTTCAGGTTATGTACGATCTATACATAGAGTTGAAGTCTGAGTTTTTTCGTAGACTTGTTCTCAGCGTGTGTCCAGATGCAGTGTGCCAGGAACTCATTTTAGGTATGATTGAAGGTCTCCCGTATCTGGAAACAAATGATACACACTAGGGCATCTGGTTATTCCAAGGATTTAAAATGTTTTGAAAGATAATTGTATAATCTGGTAAATGAGGTAGGAGGGGGGGGGGGGGTTGAAGTTCAACAAGTGTAGGTCTCTAAGATTAAAAAAGTCAAATAACATTGTATTCTTTTCTTTTTTCCTTCAAATTGTTTGGGATTATTTGTGAGCTTTTCTATGACAATTCAAGCCTTAAAATGAACAATGAAATCAAATTGCAATATTCTTGACAATTAAGAATGACTTGGTGGTTTGATGGGTGAAGCATAAATAGGGTATAAGGAAAAACCATGCACTCATTCCTGTATTTTGGCCAGCCTTTGCTGTCATTACCCAGCACTATGGGTATTTTCATGGTAGTTCCCGTTACCATACAATAATTTCACCCAATAACTATACAGGGTGAGTCAAAAAGACTGCAATAGTGGAAGGAAGCCATGTTGTTTTCAAAACCAAAATGAATTTTAAAACTTTTTAAACGTTGCAAGAATGATGTATTTAATCCTAACTTTGTGTGAAAAAATGAAGTCAATATCATTTTCCGTTTGCCTTTGGTGAACCTTTTGACCAGTGCACCCATTTCACACGTTTGTCCACGAGATACCCAAAATATGCATCAGATCGCAAAATGTCTCCCATTCAAATTTGGAAACTTGAGTTCATTTGTGATGTTATTGGAATTTGATGCATCCTTTCTTGTTTACATAATCAGTTATAATCATACCCATGCTGTGAAAGCGTATAATGTTCTAAATTTTTATAAACAACTGACATTTTCCATTTTTTTGTTGGCGGGATATTCAAATATGAAAATGCAATGTGTGCCATTTCAAATGAAAATCACTGTGCTCGTGGACAAACAGGTAAATTTGGTTGTGCAGCAAAGAGGGTCACCAAAGACAAACGAAAAATGCGATCGACTTCATTTTTTCACACAAAGTTAGGATTAAATACATCATTCTTGCAACGTTTAAAAAGTTTTAAAATTCATTTTGGTTTTGAAAACAAAATGGTTTCTTTCCACTATTGCAGTCTTTTTGACTCGCCCTGTAGTTGCTTTTAGAATTCTTTGCCGGAGGCATATGCATGCATGTATTTATGCAAAGTAGGTGTAAGGTCCGTGGACGGTAGCGATTGCGCATGTCACTAATTACAGACTTTGATACATCGGGGATATGGGTAAGCCCCGGAAGAAAACACATTTCTTTTTGGTAAAAAACGCAAGAACTTTTAAGCAAAAGCAAGATATAGCGAGATTACATCAGATTCACTCAAAACTCGAGAAAAACGCACCGAAATTGTTGATAGCGAGAGAACACTGCAATTGTATTTATAGGAGCATCTATGGGTTTCTTTAAAATCGCCCGCTATTTCACGGAATCGCACGTTTTTTCGTAAGAAAATTGCAATTCTCGAGCTAACTTTAGCGTAGCCAACGGACAACGGTTGTCGGCCATTTTGTTTGTGTTTCCGTGCGACCTCATGCCCTCATGACCTTAACACATGTAAATTTATTTACCATCACATGATTTATTTTATCAATGAATTTTGTTTGTTGATGTCTGGTCAAAGAAACTCCCCGATGGTTCCCACAGTCACGTAGTAGCGGCGGCCATCATCATACAATCATAATTTCCATGTGTATTCCATACGATTTATCGTTTAGGCGAGGCCCCGTTGTGCATCATGCTATGATGTAATTGTATTCTGCCGCGATCGATTGCGGATAATCGAGGATGGAAAGTTAATTATTTTCATTTAGTCGATCGGTGTATGCTAAGTAAGTAAGTAAGTAAGCCCTCCTATCACACTATGAATGATGTAATTGTATTCTACCGCATTGACGCGGAAAATCGAAGATACTTTCTAGACACTTGAGCTTATTAGGGATATGTATTGTCCGGATTTAACTTGACATTTAATCTCATTCCCGGACTGTTAAAATGCTTGATACATGGGTCAATTTGAACTCTATTTCAATGTTTTAGATGATGAAATAAAAGATTGACATTTTTCTTTGAAAAACGTGAAAATCGCGGACGCTTTGAGAATTTTTCTTTGATAAACCCGCGATACCGAGAAAACACGGGTGATTTTCAAGATACCGAGTAATGTTACCAAAAGCGAGAATCACGCCGTGAAAAATGCAATCACTTTACTCCAAGGCTTAGATATGGGGATACAGCTTTTAGGCACCAATGCAGTTGGTGCACAGCTTGCAACATATGCTGAAATTATGCTAAGAACCGGCAAAGCATTCTGACGACGACTTTAATAATCAGAGCAATTCAAATGTAAAGCATTTTCTCATAATCTCGCCTTCCTCTTTTTTTCTAGATGTAAGCAACCTACACAAGTGGCACAGCATTGTATCAGAAATATCTGGAACCAGTGAGAAAACCCTTTACAAGCTACAACATAGTTATGAGTGGCATAAAAACAGACCTACATCAAGGAGAAGAAATGAGGGCCACGGTGACCAGTACAACACATTACAAGTCAAATGGTCACCGGCAAAACATCTTGTGACCGCTGTACATAGTCTTAGGCTGCATCTTGATGTTGCACTTAATGGGTAGGTTTTTAAAGGAGGAAAAACATATTTTGTGATCCTCATCCGACTGGCAGTCAAAAACATTTCCCAGGAAATCTTATTTTTAGTATTGTTTAAATATTTTGCAAAATCCGGCCATCAAACGGGCCAATTAAAAACTTGAAGTGAGTCATTTCGGTACAAGCAAAGATAACAATTTATAAATTTATACACAAAAAGCCAACCCTTTTAAAAATGAAGTAAAGTTAGAACATATTTTAGGGTGAAAAAACATATTTGATTGTCCTACCCCTCAAAAGAAGGTACAGGTGGCTTGAAACACACTTTTAATTCCATGTTAAAGCACCATGTTTAGGCCATAACACCAATGCAATTTGTTACAGTCAAATGGTCACCGGAGAAAAAAACTTTGTGACAACTTTATAGTCGTGAGGTCGCATCTTGATGTTGCGCTTAATGAGTAGGTTTTAATGTGTAGGTTGTTATAAGGTAGCTAACTCGGCTTCTACACCACTACAGGAACACTGCTGTAATACCAATTCAATTATATCTTTACTCTTTATACTGAGACCACAGTAACGATAAGTCTTTCCTCTACCTATTTCAGGACTTTCGGATAATTTTTGAAATTTCTTATGTTTTTCTTTATTTTATGAAAATGCCCTACATTTTTACCTTCTGGAATGTATGTAGACTAAAGGGAAAGTGCTATGGCAATGCAACTTTGATAATACATTTATACGCATATTACCTAAAATCTCTGGTGAGTTTTTGCAAATACAGTGTTTTTTATTTTAGGGAATTTTTCAAAAGGCTATAAAAGAGGGAGAATTTTCTGAACTTAATTACCTTTTATATGACACCTTTTTTGTACATATTGAACATGTAGTTTTTTCTGTAGAAATTCACACAATTTGGCAATATAATGTTTCTAGAAAATAGGGGAAAAGTACTAACATTTCCAGTGAATATTCCATCCATCAGCACTCCGTTGTGGAGGGGAAAAAATTGTGTAATACCTGATGTTTTGGCATAACAATAAAATAAAAACCTTTAGCATACATTGATTTTAAAGAAGAGAAAAAAGTATTTACAAAACTATGTATTTTCTGAAATTTGGCAATATTCGGGAATTCGGCTACGTCTCCTGTATTAAGTCGATGGGTTTTCAAATAATGAAAAATTCCGTAAATCAAAAACGGCTTTTTGGGGAAAAAAATCAAACTTGGCATATATATCATCTTTTCTGATCAATATACACATCCTCTGCTATTTTGAAGGAAATCATTGCCAGTCTCTGTAGCCGAGTTAGCCACCTTAATTAAGGCCACAAAAAAACACTGTTCTACGGGCAAACCGACCTCTCAGGTAGGGTCGGTCGGTCTTGCTTTTTTTTTAAAAGAATTACAAAAATGTTGGGATTTGTGCCGCCGAATCAGAAATTTGAGAGCGAGTGGGGGTTCTGTTAAAAAAACAATTTGAGGAGGGTGGGGTATGTAAAAAATAAATTGAGGGGGTATTGTTGGCATTATTAATAAGTTAATTGTTTTAATTTGGCTAATTCTAATGCGATGTTTTCTTCTCTAATTTCTTTATACTTATATTTTTATTAACCTTAACAAGTACTTTCAATTTTCTTCTTCATTCTGGATTACATACTGTAGAGCAATTACAGCTGAGGAACACCTGGTAAGCTTGCAGGATGACATATCGAATCAAAAAGAGCAGTTGGAAAAGTTGTACAAGACCGTAGAAAAATTGCTGGAAGGAGCAAATGAAAAGTTACAGTCAAGTTATAGTTGTGTACAGCAGGCGTCCATTGCGCTGGCAAAACTACAAGGGAAGCAACTGGTTAAAAAACCTACAGGTGAGAGTAAAGGGGAAAAGTTGAGATATCCCAGAATGCTTTGATGAAAAACCATTAGGTGAGAGTAAAGGGTGTTCACCACTAATTCTGTCATGCACGGTACTTCCGGCAAACTTGAGTACGACAATAGTAGTGCCAATAAGCTATCTTTCTTGCCTTGTAATGTAGCATTTTTGTGTTCAGACAATCTGACCTTTAAAGGCCTTTTGGTTTGACCAATATATTCACCACAACTACATTGTATACTATATACACACAAGGTGAACTACCCTTGGGCAGAGGATCTTTAGGTTTGCTGACAATCTCTGAGTTTGGTCGATTTGGTGTAGTCAGTTTTAACACCGTCATGATTTAAGAATCTGCAAATTTTGTCTGAGATACCTTTGTAGTCATCTTCCACTATCTTTTCTTGGCTTAAATTAGCACTTTGTCTTCTATAGGCTCTGTGTACAGCGGGATAGCCATTCTTGTTCACAGCTTTTTCAACATGTTTTAACTCATTATTGCGATGTTCATTGTCGCATGGAGTCGATGCTCTGTAAACCAATGTGTTGGCAACACTATTAATAGCCGATAGGTGATGATTGGATGTTTTGCCTTTTTTGACTCTCATGTATTTTAGACCAGTCTAAAGCAGACCCAACCAGCCAACCTAAATCCAGTGCCGAATTACCCATGACCAATCTAGTAATGCCAGTAGCTCCAGAAGACATGGATTTTGAAGATTTAGTAAGTCGTTGTGACGCTGCTGGAGTATTATTAATGTTATTGTTCCTTTATTGTCAAGAATGACGTGTTTCAAGCGTGTTTTAAGCTTGAATTTGGTAGCGTAAAGATATTTCATAATTTGACTAAATTTATCTTGCGTTGCGGTAAAGGCAACAAAAATGTCTGTTTGTTCAAGTAATTCAGACGATGAAACACCAGATTAAACTTGGTTAACTATAGGGTATTTATATTTATATAGGGTATTTATATTTCTTCCCCGGTCACTTTATTTGTTCACTGCTCAATTATAAATCATGAAAACGGAAGATTTTGATGATGATTACTATGCAAGTTTTAACAAACACTGTTCCAAAACAAGTGTTGCAAAAAAGAGACCGAATTCTGCTTTTGCAAATTTGTGAAAATTGTTTCATACATGAGAGACAAAAGTAGAACCTTAGAGAAAAACAACTACAACGTTAGAAAGAACATTTAGCCTTTATTCTTAGGTTTGATTCTATTTCTTTTTCAGATTTTTGAGGCAGACATGACTAAAGAAGAACGCACTGTTGCAGATCAAGATTTTGATACTGAATGGCTAATGGAAGAAAAGGTATTTGTGTGCGCAAGGTCAGCCCTCTGTTGTCCTTTTGCAATTCAGTCACTCACTGGCTTCTTATTATCTTCTGTCTAACAATAGGCTATAGGTGACGTGACTCCGGAGATCCACCTTTGCCATGGACAACAAAGCAAAACGTTTTAACAAATCAGTTTGTATATGCTCTATGCTCTACTCAACCATACACAAGATTGGTCCTAGTGACCGCGCGAGGCAGTGTAAGCGACTGTTGTTTACATTAACAATATTTCCAAAATTCGCAAAATGTTTCACCCGATTTTCGGACTTTCAACTGTCAAAAAACATGTAAAACTTGTATTATGTGTGAACATGATGACATGAGTGCGCAGAAGAATCCCTTGGGCAAATATTCTGTTCGATGGTACCTTTTCAAGTATGTACAAAAGGGCTATATTTTGGCCGTTTTGGTGATTGTGCGATTTGAAATTTGTTGACTTCATGTTGTTTGTTGTCAACGGCTGTGACGTCATTCCGGAGTCACCTATAATAGCTGGGTGACCCAATTATATCACTTTTCCTTATCAAACTTGGGATTTTGATATCAGAATAAAGCCCATATTTTCCTCATTACCTCTGCAAAAGTTTAGACTTGAGGAATATAAGTGAAAAGTTAGTGAAAATCACCTCCTAAAGTGATATACCACCAAAGAAGTTGGTAAACTATTGGATGGGAAAATTTCAAGTGAAATATTGCTTCTATCATAAGAAAAACTGCAGTAATTTAACTAAAATTATGGAACATGACATAATTTATGGGGTGCTTTCATATAGAATAGCAAAACTCATCAGTGAAAGGTGTTGACCAAAAAAGGGGTCATCCACCTGTAATTGTTAGTTATTAGGTGTTGTTGAATGTGGTATTGTTCATATAATATCTAGTTGATTTTGTGAATCAGATGAGCTAGGGCACAGTCAGAGACCTATTACATAAGCTTGGACTATAATCAATCGCAATTTCATTTCTACAGGCCAGAAGAAAACAAGAGGCTGACGAAACCAAACATTTGCTCCAAGAGCTACACACAGTACTAGGTAAAAGGTCAAAAGAAAGGGAACACAGGAATCTCAAGCGCAAAGGTATAGTTGTAGAAGAGACTGAACTCGGTGGTACAGAGATACCAATTTGTGAAGAAGATGGTGAAATTATTGAACCCTCCGAATTAGGGGTGCAAGCGACAACAAATACAACAGATGACAAAGGCAAAGATGCATCAGCTATTGAAATCACAAGCCAAAACACAGCATCTGGAGATGCAAAGGCTTTGGATAGTGATGATAGAAAAACATTAACTGAATCTGCTCTTTCTCATAAGCCAATAGGTCTATCCCAGCATGCTCTAGGGTTGCCATTCATGACATCAATAGCAGCGCAGGCAGTGATGAGATCAAAGCTACGTGGCGTGATGTCTGAAGAAACGTTTGGGCAAGATTACGGAGAGTCCAGTTCAGAAGAGGATGCCTGATGAAGGTAGCATTTGTATCATCAGGGTGTATGTGATGCACCTCATCAATAGGTACATCTTGTTGACCTTTAAAAAAAGAGAAGATTTCAACAACATAAGACACCGTTTTAAGCGAGCTTTTCCAATGAAACCTTATTCCAGAAAGAAAAGAAAATCTTGTAAATAAGGCTAGTCAACAAGATATACCTTATGATGTGATGCATTACATATGACAGCTTTATCGCATATGTATTATAAACATTACAGTATAGCCTATTCCATTCTCAAAGTACTGTTTAATGCAGCCATCTTTGGCTGCAATCATCAGGAGTACTATATTATAGTCTGATTAATTATTGAACAAACAAGTTCCCACTATAGTTTATTTGGCCATCATGAGACAGTGATTTAACTGCGTTTTCTACTAATCACAGCTCATAACGCGCGTGCCTACTTGAGGCGCTGGCGTATTCACACGTGCGTTGAAAGAAGGAAGATACATACTCGTGCATTAAGGCTGCGCCTGTTAGGTTACGTCACTGTCCAGAGAAAGCCAGATAGAGTATAGCGTACACGAAGGTACAAGATGCATGATTGATGTATTGCTGGCACAGGGATCTGTGCGTACTTTCAAGCTTATGCGGCATACAACGCGAGTATTAATGCAGCATACGCAGCACACACTGCTGGAACTTGTGTACGTAGAAGGCTATTCCGAAACTGTTCCTTCAGTTATTAATCAGACTATAATTAAGCACTGATCACAGCACAACACTACCAGGGGTGCTTGTTCAAGGTGTGAACAATTGATGAGGAAAATGTTTAGCCCCAAACAATAAGCTATATGTACTTGTAACGCATGAGGCGTAAAGAAACAAGTAGTACTATACGAGTCATGCAAAAAATGAGGATTAATATGAGTTACCGTTACATAAAAGAAATTTCTTTCTATGCCTGCATGTGCTAATTAGATAGTTCCTTTGATTTAAAGAACTTATGTAAACATAAGTTACACGTTTTACTAGAATGCGCAGCCCTCAATCATCAGAGTGTTGATCATGTTTTTTTCTTTAATATTAGACACTTGCAAATGAAATCTATTATACTAGGTTAAGATCCTGCCACAGTCTTCCAAGTACAAACATTACCATCTGGATCTGGATTTGTTTATACTCCAATAAAGCAGGTTACTGCATCGCATTAGAGTTGAGGTGACTTGACTTATTGGTGACTGGGTTGTGGTTGTGTTGACAATGTCCATGTTGGTACCACAAAGGTATTTGTTGAGTTCCGATTTGAAGGACGTGAGTTTATTGCAGTCTAAAATGTTGTGAGGTCGTTCCATGCTTTTGTTGTCCAAGGGAAGAAGCTGAGGTCGTAGGTCCGAGTTCTGGTAGATTGTCGTTGATAGGATTGTGTGTGAGTCTTTTTTAGAAGTCGTTGGGGCTTAGTGAGGTGGTCTTGCCAATCTATGTCAACAAGGGAGTGACTAATTTTGTACATCATAATTAATCGTATCATGGCGCGTTTGGTTTCGAGGCTGGTCCACTTTAGCTCGTTTAGCATGGCTGTGACGCTGGATTCTCTTGAATAGTCGTTCATGCACATTCTTGCAGCGGATCTTTGGATCATGTCGAGGCGATGGTCGTCTTGTTTAGTGATGGGATGCCATGCAGCCGATCCATATCCCAACTTTGGTTGGACTAGGGCCATGTACAGTATTGATTTTATATCCTGGGAGCAAGATTTGAAATTCCTGCGGATATCCCCTAGAACCCTTTTGCAGCTATTTGTTATCTCGTGTATGTGTTTGCTCCATTTCATATCAGTACTGAAAGTAATACCAAGGTATGGGTGTGAGTCCACAGCACTGAGTGTGTTACCACAAAGATTATATGATGTTAATAATGTTGGGAGTTTTTTGTTTGTAAAGTGCATAATAAAGCACTTGTTTGTGTTAAATGACATTTGCCACGAAGAGCCCCATTTGCTAAGGGCATTCAGGTCTTCCTGGAATTTAATTTTGTCATCATCCCCGTCAATCTCTCTGTGAACAAGGGCGTCATCGGCGAAAAGGTGAGATTGTGTCTTGTTGGAAATACAGGTTGGCATGTCGTTTATGTAAACCAAGAAGCAGAGTGGTCCAACAACCGTGCCCTGTGGTACACTTGAGGTGACATCAAGAGTGGATGACATATTTCCATCAAGAACAACACGTTGCTTACGATTTGTGAGGAATGTTTTCAACCATTCAAGAATGTGTCCTGTAATGCCATAATGCTTAAGTTTGAGCAAAAGGCGGGTGTGAGAAACTCGGTCGAATGCTTTGGAAAAGTCGAGAAGGACGGCATCCACCTGTTTGTTGTTATCCAGGGATTTTGTTAGTTCTGATGTTGTCAATACTAACTGAGTGTCGCATCCTCTTCTCTTCCTAAAGCCATGTTGAGCATCATGCAGAATATTATACTTATCCAAATGATCCATGATGTGGCTGGCTAAAACATGTTCCATGAGTTTGCAACATATGGAACCATATGTCACCATCACACTGAATTTCTTTCTGGCAGGACCATTATCACAAACGAGAAAGAGAGAATGTTTTCCTTTGTCCTTAGCATCCTTGATGATCTGGTATAGGTCATCTTACCTTACGTTTGTATATTGTTTTCATTATCTCCTTTTACTCTTAAAAGCGAAATCATTTTTTTCCTCTCAGAATGCTTTTGTTGTAGTTCTTTAATTTCATCATGTTCTGAATGACTTTTTGCCATTATATGTTGCGCAAAATCTTTGGTGAATTTTTTGCACAAACAACAAAAATGTATATTGTTCTCTGAAAAGTAAATACGAAATGAACAAAAAGAATGCTATAAGTTAAAAGAATGATGATGTGACTCTGGTGATCAAAGGTGTGTATTAAACTGCCAAACAAGGGCCTATTAGGGGACTTGACCATTACTATTGTTTTATTCACAATGTTTGAAATATGTCAATTTATGTTTGTCTTTTCATATTTTCTTGCTTTCTTCATTCTTTCTGTCACTGCAAATTATGAGCGTTTACTTTTGGACAAACTAAAAATAAACTCAAAAGTAAACGCAATTCCAAACACAAAAGTAAACACAAAACTAAACGTTTCTTTCATTTTGCACCCAATTGACCTCAAAGCACGCTCCAAGTGAGTGAATATAATCACAGATTGTTTCCACCATCTGTGATATAATGGGACAGTTATTGATTAGAGGCTGGGTGGAAAACAGCTTAGTTGTTTGGCTCACATAAGTGTTTAGTATTGCGTTTACTGTTGAGTTTACTTTTAGTTTGTCCAAAAGTAAACGCTCATAATTTGCAGTGTGTTTCTGCTTCCTCTACCAGTTTTCGCTTCAATGTGAGGACAGTTCTGATCGTTGATAGTGATGCGACATTAGAAGCATGGTTTTGCTCGATTTCCATTGGGACAGTGTTTGGGTTCTCCATCACTTTGGACCATGCAGTGATTATGAATAGCAAATTTTCTTTCAATACATCAATAGGAAGTTCTTTGCCTTTTCCACTGACATGGAAATTTGAAGTCGGAATTCCAGGGATCTTCAAATTCCGGTAATATTTTAATTGACTGGATATTGCTTTCCTATTGTCCGTCACAGATTGATATTGAGTAAGTAAATCCTCTATGTCTACTGCCGATTTTGCTTGGCCATCTATCCGAATGTCATCCTGGACCTTCTGTTGTTGAAGTAGCCGGTTCCTCTCAAGATCCTCTCTTCGTTTCTGCTTCACTAGAACGGCTTCTTGTCTTTCTTGCTGAAGACACTGCTTCTTCTCTTTAAATGAAGACCTCTGCTTTCTGGCTTCTTCCATTTGCGTAGCTATCTCTTCTTGTAATTGGGACTTAGATTGAGTCTGTAAATATTGCCCTGTTTTGTTGTTGGTATATAGAAGAAGCCCCTCTATAAAGTCTAAATTGGCTGTGGGTTTTAACAGCAGCAAGCGGTCTAGGCCAGAAAAATCTCTTTCGGATATATCATTGTTACGTGGTACTGATGATGTCTCGAGCTGTACTTCCTCAGACAGTTCAGAGGCCCATTTTCCGTGGAGAAAGTAAAAGAGTTGGCGTTCACAAACGACAAAAAAACTGGCACATAACACTGATAAAAGCTGATCGAGCAGGGTTTCCTGTTCCGCAGAAATTTCTCTGTAGAGAGAATCCCACACCTCATCCTTAACCGGTAGACAGTCTTCAAATAACACAGCAGTGCCATCAATTATTGGAGTAGGATCCTTCATCATACCTTACAAACTGACTAAGTTGCCTGTAGTAATCCCATAGTCCAAGAACATGATTCTTCCTGCTGGTGATTGTGTTTAAAGGTGTTGTAATATGTTTCTCTAGCAGAGCAATTGCATGAACTTCTGCGAGTACAATAGGGTTGGCGCTGTCTTCAAGAACAGCTCTATGGTGGCGGTTGTCATTTTGTATGGTAAGGAGCAGTTCTCTCAGTTTCAGTCGATGATGGTTAAACGGCAGATGCAGCTTTGAACACTCAATGTTGAATTGGTTGTGTTCAAAGAGGGGAATATGGTCTTTCTGGCCTGGCTCCAAGTGGGCTTTAAAATCTTCTGGGATGTCATGAGGTTCTTTGGCTCCAGAGCCAACAAGCTCACATGCCGTGCGGATAAGTCGTAAGCCTGCCAGATTGTGACAGTTCCAGCGGGAAAATTCTGGTAAGGCCTCCATTCCAATGCGACCGGTGACATCGGCCACCTCGTCTTCCCACAACACTGAACCTACTTTCGTACGCTCTGCAAGACCAAGCAGAAAGTATTTTCTGCAATAAAAGTCATTTATTTTTGACAGTGCGGCAATGGATCCTGCAGACAAGTCGGTATAACCGGGGAGAACATTTTTGTCCAGGACCTCCTCTCTCCAAACTTCAAGCTGCTCTACCCTCGAGCGAGATGTTGGGCCCCTATCCTCCATTGTGTTTTTCACATTGAGCAACAATTTGCTCTCTCTTCTATGTCCAAGGAATCAGTGTCAACAAGTGACGCAATTTCATGAAAGAAGTCTTTGGTGACATCGACTTGGGTGCGTGTATCACCAGACACGGTTTCAACGAGCCCAGCTGAAAAGTTTTGATCAGGTGTTGATACTTGGATGCTGAAAAAATGCCTTTGCTTTTTACTTGTAGCATCCATATGCAGTGTTGCATTGCTTGTGTTCATTAAGGCATTGGCTACTTGCTTTTTAGAGAGTATATCTGCCTCTATGGCTATTAATTTTACCAAAGTCTCTTTTGGTATCCGGTTGAACTCTACACCAGCAAGATTTTCCAAGATGACACATGCTTCGTCCCTACATTTTTTGATAGAAAATCATAATTATAAACAACCAGCCTAATTGCATCTGTATATTTCCCATCAGCGAATGTTGTGACACTTGGCTGATTCAGTGCGTCATGAAGTTGACAATCCAAATCATCATTATGCAGACGTAATGATAAGCAGCTCTTTTATTTCTGTATCTTATACTCCTCTAATGGATTAACCTTGTTCTTATACCACCATACTCTTTTTTGTGCATTTCTCTTCTTACCCTTTTCTGCTGTTAATTCCTGTTCTACCTTTCTTACATTTTCGAACATTTCTCGTCGTTCTTGTACTTACTCATTTATGTACTTTGTTACCATTTCATTAAGGCTATCTATTTTTTGCTCTTTAGCCTCGAGCTGCTTACCAACTTTCTTAGGGTTACAGTCTTTGATAATATTGTATTTTTCAACAAGCAATTTCCGGAGTTCAATTTCTTCCTTTTCAATTTCTTTCACTTCAGTTTCAAGACTTTTCTTTTCCTTTTCTACAATTTTCTTAACCTTCTTAACTCAAATATTTATCAACCACATCAGTGTATTTGCCTTTAACAACACTTGACCTCTCCTGGAAAGCATTAGACCTTTTTTCCGATCGTGAAATGAATTTGGCCTGGTCATGAATAAGTTTTACCAACATTGTCTTGTGTGGAGAGTTATCTTTAGCTATCATAAGGCAAAAAAATGTTGTGTTGCCCTCAAGTGCCGATAATTTAAAATTGGGTCGGTCGGTCAGTTTTTTGGTGTGTTTTTTCTTTTTTCAAAAATCTTTTGGCTGAAAAATATATGGTTTATGTCAAGACAAAATTGGTATAGGGCCATATGTCAATTTAACTAATGTTTCTAGTGTGACAATAGTCTAAAAAACATTTATTTTTGATAGCAAACATAAATGTAAAACTATTTTCATCAAACATAACATTTTCACAGATTTGACGGCATTGAATTTTCAATATTTCTGAATAAATAAAAGAATGCAGTGTTTTGTTATGCATAACGGTAAACAAAACCTGTTGAACAGGAATACAGACCCCTACAAAAAGATATAACCAGCAAAATAAGAACAAAAGTTTTGTTTTGTTTTTAAATTGATTTTTAAAGAAAATAAATTGAAATTTACAAATTAAAATAATAAGAAAGGATTTTTTTAATTCGCAAAATTGCCATATTATCATGAGTTCGCTTGTCCCTTACGTTGAACAGGTTTTTCTCCCATCTCATTTTATGACTATGAGATAAAAATGCTTTAATCCAGCATACATACATCGCAATGAATTTTGCAAAATATAAGTTATGCCTCATTATAATTATGTGACAATGTGCAAAATGGAATGCAAAATTCACTAAATGTCATTTAGCGTGGCACATGGAACTCCATATATTTACTAAAATGTCATTTAGCGTGACCCATGGAACTCCTTACCATGTTCCCATTTGCCATCAACCTGTTTGGCACAGGACAGTTTATAATTATCCATGGTATGATAGCGCTGCATGCATGGAGATGGGCAGAGAGTCTTCAGACACATAGAGCATCTATAGCATGTCTGGTGGCGTTTCTTGGTGCGATCTGAGCATACCTCGCAATCATGGTACAGTTGCTTGTTCCCACCTGGATTTGGAATTACTTCCAGGAAGTGATGATGACCCGTCCTTCTAGGTTGCATGTTGTTCGGGCCAAGTCCTGGGCCACATCTCGAATATCCATCAAATAGGCCTGAAATGACGCTTAGACAGAATTTACTCCTGTTCACGTTAGTGTCCGGATGATGCAGCTTGTATATGATGAGTGCATTGCAAAAACACACACCTCTATCATTGCAAACACTACCTTTTCCCACCATTTCACTGTTTTGTGGAGGTTGAGATTGTACCACATGGACTGGTCCGCCAAGTCCATTCCTCGCATGTATCGCGTATACATTTCCACAGCCTTCGGTTTTTCCCTCACTTGCCAGCCAGTTGCCTCATTTCTGGACCTGGTTCTTTTTTGGAATGTTTGCGTGTTGTGGAGGGTCGTGATCAAATTGATAAGATTTCTGTCCATCCACAATATAAACGTGCACTCACCAGATTGGGCTGTTACTGGAGGATCGTTCTTTTTTGGTTGTGCCCTTTTTTTGGCATCAGGTGTGCCAACCCTGTTGCGTCTCAGTGTGCCACATGCACCAGTTCCCCTGAGTGCCAAATCTTCAAACGGAGTTTTTGAAGAAAAATAATTATCCATAAACATATGATGCCTTTGGTCTAGGACACCTGCTGATTCCATCAAATCCCATGTGATCCAATGAACTGTGCCTCGCCCATCTTCGTTCTGAGTTCTTGGATCTGGTGTGCGTTTCTTTCCGCTATAAATGTTCCACTTGTACACATAACCCGTAGAAGCATCGGCTAAGCTCCCTACAGTGATTCCAAACTTGTGTGGTTTCTGAGGGTTAGACATGACGTTCCAGAAAATCCGATTATAGTTTCATCACCTGAAAGTGGAACCCCAAATTCAAAGTTCCTCTGCCAAGCATCAATGCAAATATCAATCATCTCGCAACATTTAAACAGTCTGTTATATTGCGGATTGTCTCGTGGCAGCATATTCTCATTGTTGGCGCAGTGGAAGAAGGATAGGATCAATTGGAAACGATCCCTACTCATAATCTTCTTGATTCCAAGATCAAGTAGCTCGTTGTTTGACCAGTACAATTCGTAAGTTTAGGGAGGCGAACTTGACCCATCAGTGTGCAATATATCCAGTATCGCATAGCGAAATACTACACAATTTTGAAGAATTGCTATTCAATTTCCCAATTGTATCGCATACAGATGTGGTGAAATGCTACGCAATATTTGGAATTGCTACACAAATAAAATACTATGTTGCACACTGAGACCCATGTATAATATTATACCAAGAAACGCACGCATATCTTCACTATCAACGGCCTTCTACTTCCTTGCTCTGCTACACCTGTGTAAGTTGCACCTTATCTTTATTGACGCGATGCCTCACTAGCAAAGTCACAGTGGTGACGTGTCCTTCCCTTGCTGCCAGAAACAGAAGAGTTTCATCCTGTGGAGATAAAAAGAAATATTGATTTGTTATTAGGCCAACAAAAAAAAATGTTGTGTTGCCCTCAAGTGCCAAAATTGCTTTTTAGAGAGTATATCTGCCTCTATGGCCATTAATTTTACCAAAGTCTCTTTTTGGTATCCGGCTGAACTCTACACCAGCAAGATTTTTGAGGTTCAGATTGTACCACATGGACTGGTCAGCCAAGTCCACTCCTCACATAAATCCTGTGTACATTTCCACAGCCATCGGTTTTTCTCTCACTTGCCAGCCAGTTGCCTCATTTCTCGACCTGGTTCTTTTTTGAAAAGTTTGAGTGTTGTGGATGGTCGTGATCAAATTGACAAGATTTCTGTCCATCCACGTTATAAAGGTGCACTCACCAGATTGGGCTGTTACTGGAGGTTCGTTCTTTTTTGGTTTTGCCCGTTTTATGGCGTCAGGTGTGCCAACCCTGTTGCGTCTCAATGTGCCACATGCACCAGTTCCCCCGAGTGCCAAATCTTCAAACAGAGTTTTTGAAGAAAAATAATTATCCATAAACATATGATGCCCTTGGTCTAGGACACCTGCTGATTCCATCAAATCCCATGTAATCCAAGGAACCGCGCCTCGTCCATCTTGGTTCTGAGTTCTTGGTTCTGGCGTGCGTTTCTTTCCGCTATAAATGTTCCAGTTGTACACATAACCCGTAGAAGCATCGGCTAAGCTCCATACAGTGATTTCAAACATGTGTGGTTTCTGAGGGCTGTATGTGATTCGGCATGACGTTCCAGAAAATCCGATTATAGTTTCATCACCTGAAAGTGGAACCCCAAGTTCAAAGTTCCTCTGCCATGCATCAATGCAAATATCAATTATCTCCCGACATTTAAACAGTTTGTCATATTGCGGATTGTCTCGTGGCAGCATAATATTCTCATTGTTGGCGCAGTGGAAGAAGGATAGGATCAATTGGAAACGATCCCTACTCATAATCTTCTTGATCCCAAGATCAAGTAGCTCGTTGTTTGACCAGTACAATTTGTAAGTTTAGGGAGGCGAACTAGACCCATCAGTGTGCAATATATCCGGTATCGCATAGCGAAATACTACACAATTTTGAAGAATTGCTATTCAATTTCCCAATTGTATCGCATACAGATGTGGTGAAATGCTACGCAATATTTGGAATTGCTACACAAATAAAATACTATGTTGCACACTGAGACCCATGTATAATATTATACCAAGAAACGCACGCATATCTTCACTATCAACGGCCTTCTACTTCCTTGCTCTGCTACACCTGTGTAAGTTGCACCTTTTAGCACTTTTCATGTGGGGACCCTCCCTTAATATTAAAAGTATGTGTCTCTATAAGATCACCTATTCACCCTATTCTGTGGTCATGAACATTCTGATCTTATTTCACTGGAGTTCAAGTTCAAAAATTCTACACAGAAAAAACAGCACACCCATGAATCTTGAGGAATGTATTGTACGTAGCCATTCTACAGAATGAAGTCTGCAAATGTCACATAGATCTGCAATAATTAATGGAATTGCCCTTCTACAAACGAGTATTCTCATTGTTAAGTTTATTGATGAGAGTGGTGATGGCTCTTGGAGTCTGTAATTCATCCAGAATATTCAAGATGATCTTCTGTACAAAAGCCAGTGTTTTTTTGCAAACGAGATGGGTATGCCAGATCGAATATTTGATATCCACAACACTACTGCTTCGAATAATGCATCAGATGTGGCTACTACCTCTCCATCAGCCATTAGCTTGAATATTCCACATTTCAGCACATCAGAATTATCCAACTGTAACTAAACTGGATTCTCTACCTGTCAGAATTCAAAAGGAAAAAAAAGTAAAGGGACATATTACAACATAATTAAGGGTGCATGGTCCGATTTTTCAGAATGGAGTTTTCTACTTTGAATGATGGGTCATCACTCCAGAGATCCTGGTTTCAAATTTCAGTTAAATCGGTCAAACCGTTTGGATGCACTAAGAGATTATGTATATTGCAATTGCCTATACTTTACTGTGTAAGCTTAATTATACGGTTACCATAATTAGTCACATTTTCACAAATAACTTTCAACGGCACATTTTTCAGCTGTAAAATCCACCTGGAGTTATCCCGTTCAAGGTCGAATATGTTTGCTCTATATTCAAAAAATAAATTACGGTCCAAAATGCAAAATTTGTCTTTATACTGGATAAAAAAACCTAGGCCCTATTCATCTTAAAAAATGTTTTGCAGAATTTCCCCAAATTTTGAATTTTGCAATGTACGCTTCGCTAGCAATTCAAAACTACGCATCGGTGTCATCCGAAAAATTGCGTACACTGTCAAACATGGTCCCTACATTTATTAGTACATTCAGAAAATAAGTCCAAAATGCAAAATTTGTCTTTATACTGGATAATCTTGAAAAATGTGAGTTTTACGGTAATTTTTGAATTTCCCAATTTTTTGCTGAAAGGCTTTTTTTGCAACATTACAATGCTTTAGCAATAAAAAAAAGTATGCATCCGTGTCATCTGAAAGCTTGCGTACAAGATCGAACATGTCTGCTCTATGTTCAAAAAATAAATTGTGGTCCCAAGTGCATCATTCGTCTTTATAGGGCATAGGGCAAGCCTACTTGACTAAAAACTATTGGCCCCTTTATCTTGAAAAATGTGAGGTGGGCAAATTTGAAAAATGTTACAAAAATCTCACAATTTTCTTTTATTTGTATTTTTTATATTAAAATTTCGCATCATGTGTGAATAAAACTTTAAAGTAGATTCTAGTTTCATCGATTTATCGAGTAAGATAGATTCTAGTGGCTGTCCGGGTCCCGAAGATGTGAACATGTTCTGTACAGGTTTGAATTTGGCAATGCCACGCCATGGCGGACAACAAACATTTATAGCAAATTAATAACTTTTAACTTTAAGCTTGATTAAGTTATCCTAGGTAACCAAACATGAAAAATACTTTCTAAGTAATCTATATGAAATTATGAATAGATTACCTTGTAGGTGATGACATTATTGGTCAAGATCACGGTACAAATGTGTGAAAAGTGACTGACTTCTGCAGCTGTGTGCACTCTATCTGGAATCCGTCTACCGTCTGCAAACTTTTTTACCGCGCACACTTTCCGTTGATTCCCAATAAAAAGAATACTATAGTCGGATTCATAATTGAACGAACACTTTGAAGCAGCATATTGCGTGAAGCGCGCACAGCTATTAGCGTGATGATTTCGGACGCGATCATCTTTATGCTGCGTGCGTGTTGTTCGTTCAATTATTAATTTGACTATAGTACTGACCTAGCTATGGGAAAATCCACAAAGTCACTGCGTACCTATAGTCTCGTTTCCAGTATACTTGGTGGTATGCTGGTTCCCTGCATCAATGGCTCCACACAACTCATCCATATTATTTATTTTATTTTATTTAGTTAGTTAGTTAGTCATCACAAAATAAAATGTGAAAAATTTAAAACAAATCAATAATTAGAATAACAAATTAAAACTGAAATAAATACCAAAGGCTAGCCGTGTGCAATTTACCAGCTTGACTAGTTTCTGGCACCAGCAAGAAAGTAGCAAGCTTTACTAGTTTCTGACACCAGACTAGTTACTAATTTAACCAGTCAAAACTAGTCCAGCACCGATTTTAGCCTAGTCAAGCATTGCTTAATTAACTAGTTAACCCTTTGAACCCTGACCGCGTCAGGCAATGTGTACCGCTGACCCTGGCCATTCCGGGGGTAACGCAAAAAATATTGATTTTTGCAGGAAATGGATAAAACAATACTAAACTTGTTCCGAATCATCTATAATATTATACAATCATATAAAAACAATAACAGTTTACTTGGATTGTGCTTTCAGGACAAAAATAAATAAAAATGGCGACATTTTGGACCCCAAAACCCACCCGTACACCGATACTGATACTGATACTGATACTGATACATTACCGCAAATACATGAAAAGCTTATGACTTCCATCAATGCCCATTCAATGCCCGGGTCTCAAAATCATCTGAAATTCCAGAGCTATCACCAAAACAAATCCTAAGCAGTATCACTATCGTCCATCATGTCCAAAACACGCCACATTTGTATGTAATTTTGATGCGAAAAGACACGAAAAAACAGCAAGCAAAATGCGCTGATAGAATCACTCGTCAATTGATAACAACAAGCCTCTGAACTTTGACTCGGCAATTTTTAGATGCGCAGTAGTCTTATCTATGTAATCAAACCACTTTGGATATCCTACACTGAGCCTATAGTCCGTCTCATATAGTTGATTGCATACATACCTGTAAGCCGTTACACCGTCTCACCGGGTATACGGTACACATACGCGTAAGACGGTCTGCCGTCTCGTCGGGTTCAAAGGGTTAATCCAATAGTCCACTTCGCTCGACTATATAAAGTAGCGCTTGACTAGAATAAACTAGTCAAGCATGCTGGACTAGCCAGACTGACTAGTTTTAAGCTAGTCAAGCGTGTGCCCGACTAGTTTTGGTTGTGAGTGTAGGGTGGAATTGACTAACAACACTGTTCCACAATTTTGGACTGGCTAAACACTGTCAAATTTGATAATATGCAACCATCGTTTGCCGAGTCCCATTGTAATTTGAATTAAAATATTCACAACCCCATTGAACTGCACTGGTTACATTTATGTATTAAACATGTTTGTGTTTGCTGTCCTTTGACCTTTACCCTGCTAGGAGTAACAGCCTAACAGGGAATAACAATAATCCCAACATTATTGCCAAATTGAACATACCTTTATGACGACATTTCTCATATGCCATTCCTGTGGCATTGGCTCCAAGCCGTATATATCTGCTTGACCTGTTTGTCTGTAGATGTAGCCAGGGCTAATCTTGCAGATATAAATCTTGCCACTGTCATCTGGTCGCCGTTGCATAGCAATGGCCAGGCGTTACCATTAGGCAGTAGTGGGACATACTGCCCCAGCCACTTTGAAATCTTGATGACACCAGATGTCGAGGAAGGGTCCACTTCAAGTACTCCAAGGTTGACCTGTAAATGTTGTACATAAAATAGAGAGAACCAACCTGTTTCAGACCAAAATTGTAACATGATGATTGTCAGAAAATAATACACCCTCTGCTGCTAACAGGGATAGCACTGGATAAAAAATGTGAGAGGTCCCGTGACATTTTTCAGGACCCCGTAGGACTTCAAAAAAAAATAATTAAGGGGTCCCCCAGAAATTGAGGGGTCCCAAAGTTTGGGTATTTGAAAGTTTAACTTTTTTTACGGACAGTTTTAATGAATTTATATTGTGAGCTAAGGATGGATATGTAATGTACAGAATTTTGTAAGGTTTCCATTTCCATACATCATCAAATTTAAGGGTTCCCTTCAATTTTGATCGGGACCCGCAAGTTTTTCCAATTTGAAACCTGACGTGTCACTACAAGAAAGTGAGAGGTTTAGGATGCGCAGACGCGTCAGAATGCGACCCCTGCTAAGCTATCCCACCATTATAATGCTATGGACAAAATACCACCAATTTTGTGGTGGCATTGTGGTTCATTTTTATGTGACAATCAAAACATATATGGTATATTGGTTTTATGGGCAGGGTGAGTGGGTTGGGTGGGGGGGGGGGGGGGTGAACAGTATTAGGTTACTAAGATTGTAAATAGTTGATTTTACAGGATATCACCTCCATGCACAATTTGTGTACTACGTGTGATTGTGGGTGAATTTGAATCATGTGAAAATGTGAAATATATCTTTTTCAACAGGCAACGTGTCAATGGGAACTTTTCGGTGACGTTACAGGATGTTTGATTAGGTAATCTTGATGAATTTTTTTATTGAATTATTTCAAAGATATTCCGATTATGTTTCCTTGAAGTGAAAATGTGATACACCAATACTTACAAATTCACTCTTTTGATTAGTTTCTCTTGGATGTTGGTGTGCTATGTGTTGCACCACGTTTTGCTTGGCCAATGCTGGGAACATCCCACCTGCCAGCATCCTTGATACCAATACAACCATCCTGCTTTTTAGCATGTTCCATGACGTATGGTTCGGCAGGATGGTTGAAAATGGTATGGATCTTGCTGAGCAGGTGACATTCCCAGCATCACTTTCAGCAAATAATTCTGCCGGGGGTGAGATTCTGTGCATGATCGTTGCAAACGCATTGGACCATATCCTGTATTGGGACACGTCATGGGAATATCGTCCTGCTGTTGTTTTGCCAACATTGAGGTTACGGAATACCCCTTTGGAAGACCTGGTTATTGATAAATAGAAAAATATTAATATCTTTAAATGAGTGTCGAACTTCATCACCCTCCTAGAAATTTTGAAAAAATAAAGCAATTACAAATCACATTGGCTAAAATTGTTATTTATATCATGGATTTTAACAGTACAATAAAACGAGGTATTAAATATTGCTGAACCAAAGTTAAAATACCCAGATGAGACCAATATTGTCATACAATTGTATTTTTAAAACCAGAAGGGGATATTGACATTGTAATCATGTCAATGTGCATCCCTATGTGGGGGTGTGTGTATGTGCCTTTTGGGTTAGCCTTTCTTCCGAATGCTGTATCTTTTGAACGGATGGACAGATTGACTTGAAACGTTCACCGATAGGTAGGCCATGGTCAATAAATGTTGCTGCTTTTTTGGGGGTATAATTTGCGTAGGTCATCTGAGGTCAACGGTCATCTAGTGGTCAAATGGTAAAAGTTGCCCCATTGACATCAAACTTAAAGAAAAGAAACATGAACACCGGGGGAACATATCTAAAATGAATTAGAGGTCATCCGAGGTCAACAGTCATTAGAGGTCGTCAAAGGTCAACAACAAGGGGTTAAATCGTGCAATGAACACCGGGGGGGGGGGGGACATGTCAAAAAATAATTATGTAAAGTTGCCCGATTTATGTCAACCTTAAACATGAACACAGGGGGAACATGACCCCTATGTGACCTTTGACCCACTTTAGTTGATCTCCCAGCCAGGGGGATTTGCAAGTCTTGACTTGCAGTATTTTACAGTTTTGTGGAGGTTCAGATTGTACCACATGGACTGGTCCGCCAAGTCCACTCCTCGCATGAAACGTGTGTACATTTCTACAGCCTTTGGTTTTTCCCTCACTTGCCATCTGGTCAACTCTTTACCCCCTAGATGCCTTAGTTGTAAGTACTATATGTCACCAAATTCTGCTCCAGATTCATCCTTTACGGTTTTCTTCAGGAACTCTTGCAACTGCGGTCCTGGATTCCTGTTCATTTCCCAGCCAATGCATCATCATTGTCACATGAACTCTCAATTTCTGTCATCCTGCTAACACTGCGTAATGCTTCATCATATTGTCCCATCATCAAAAGCTACAATTGGTTGTTCCATGCCACATTTTTGGCAGAACTTTAATGCACCTTCATCAGAGGCTCTGAACATGTTGTAAAGCCATTTTCCACAATTGATGCAGTAAACTTTCCGCATCTTGGCTTATTACCGGGATTGATATTCTGAGAGTTTTATTGTTGTCCCATCATCTAAAGCTACAATCGGTTGTTCCATGCCACATTTTTGGCAGAACTTCAAAGCACCTTCATCAGAGGCTCTGAACATGTTGTAAAGCCATTTTCCACAATTGATGTAGTAAACTTTCCGCATCTTGGATTATTACCGGGATTGATGGTACGGTGTACTTGTTGTAGTTGTGTACTGGTGTAGGATTAGGATCTAACTAGGTCTACTGAAAGTCCAAGACTAAGACTAGAGATTGTTGAACAAAAAGAAGACGTGTGTTACTGTTTTTCCCTCACTTGCCAGCCAGTTGCCTTAATTTTGGACCTGGTTCTTTTTTGGAATGTTGTGGAGGGTCGTGATCAAATTGACAAGATTTCTGTCCATCCACGTTATAAAGGTGCACTCACCAGATTGGGCTGTTACTGGAGGTTCGTTCTTTTTTGGTTTTGCCCGTTTTATGGCGTCAGGTGTGCCAACCCTGTTGCGTCTCAATGTGCCACATGCACCAGTTCCCCCTAGTGCCAAATCTTCAAACAGAGTTTTTGAAGAAAAATAATTATCCATAAACATATATGCCCTTGGTCTAGGACACTTGCTGATTCCATCAAATCCCACGTGATCCAATGAACCGCGCCTCGCCCATCTTGGTTCTGGCGTGCGTTTCTTTCCGCTATAAATGTTCCAGTTGTACACATAACCCGTAGAAGCATCGGCTAAGCTCCATACAGTGATTCCAAACTTGTGTGGTTTCTGAGGGTTGTATGTGATTAGGCATGACGTTCCAGAAAATCCGATTATAGTTTCATCACCTGAAAGTGGAACCCCAAGTTCAAAGTTCCTCTGCCATGCATCAATGCAAATATCAATTATCTCCCGACATTTAAACAGTTTGTCATATCGCGGATTGTCTCGTGGCAGCATATTCTCATTGTTGGCGCAGGGGAAGAAGGATAGGATTATTTGCATCTGCCAATATGTCTTCATTGGCTCTCATAGCAATCTCCAACACCATATTGTCTAGGCAGAGGCGATGAAATTCACCAGTTACAGTGATACAATGGTGTCCACGACGTGGCCGACAACACTTCCGCTCCACTTGAGTCGGCATTTGCCTGCACCTTCCACATGTGCACCATGGGAGTGCTTGCGCTCTGTCAGGGGATGGTACAGGGTCGTCTTCTTCTTGTCTTTTTTGATACCCTGCTTCAACATCCGTCCCATCCCCCATTGACACATAATCTGCATACGCCCCTGGGCTTCAGTTGAGCAAATCGGTACAAATGTGACGAAGTGAGATTAGAGTTCCCAGTTATCATTTTGTTGGTTATTGTTGTGTCAAAGCAGTGCATTTAACTGTGTTCCATGTATGCGCTGCATCTGCCTCAAGTCCTCCAACAGCGTCACAATACGACGCAAGGTAGCTAAATATGTAAAATACGCATAAGTTACCATTGTTCTCATGGGTAATTGACACATGTTCCAAAACTGTTAGTCAATTTTCTACTTTGGATCTTTCAAAAATCTTTCCCATAGTGGGGAGGAGTTATTGAGTAGTCATCTACGAATTCAAAAATTGTAGATAAATTTTAAAGTTGCCTCTCTTATTGTTAGCTTTGGATGTCCATCCGTGATAAATATCAAGCTTAACACTTTTTAAAGAATCTGCATACCCCAATATATTTCAATCTGCCTGTGACCATTGATACAAATTGTGTCGCCTTTACTTGATGAAAAAGAGCTACGTGAGAATGAGTGAAAATGAAATTCACGATTATGGTTACCATTGTTGTTATATGTAATCATTATATGAATAGTTCCTTGCGTCAGGTGTCCATTGACCTACTTTAACCAAAACAATCCGGCATGCAATACAAATCGGGAATACCCCATCATGTCGTGTCACCTTGCCAAAAGGAGGCCTTTGAAATTTGCACTGTCTTATCTTGTTGTCTCTGATTGCATTCATCACTTTGATTATTTTGCTTTTTGGTATTGTTCCAATTTCATGTTCACCATCTGCGTCTACAATAACAGTTATTGCGTATACATCTTTTGGATTATTGTATTGCT
The DNA here is from genome assembly GCA_035610835.1 of Ophiura sarsii. Taxonomy (NCBI): domain Eukaryota; kingdom Metazoa; phylum Echinodermata; class Ophiuroidea; order Amphilepidida; family Ophiuridae; genus Ophiura; species Ophiura sarsii. Next base: position 36,671,896 of record CM069445.1, read on the forward strand.
GTTCAACTTTTAACCTGATATCTTGAATAGCAATGTTTTGTATCATGTCTTGCACCCTTTCAAGAGTTAATCGGTAGCGTCTTTCTTTGTGGCAACCAGAGATTTTAATATCCTCTAAAAAGTTGACGATAAATATAAGTTCTGTGTGCAGAATGTCTATATGCGCGATTGTTTCATACAGGCGCATATGCCAATATGTCTTCATTGGCTCTCATATCAATCTCCAACACCATATTGTCTAGGCAGAGGCGCTGATATTCACCAGTTACATTTATAGGGTCTGTTTCAAAACCTCCAAGGTTATGTCGGATGGAATTTGATAGGGAAATGAGCTGCCATTTTTGAGGCAAAGAGTTTCACAGGTTATAACTATGTTTCAGAAGACAAACAATTGTGTCAAACATATCATCAGATGCTCGTAAAAAATGTTTGCATATTTTCTTGTTTATCGTGAAAAAACCCACTATGTCGGATGGAATCGATAGAAATGGGGTTCACCAAAAATTAGGACAAACATAGTTATTCTATCGAAAGTATAAGTATAATGAAACTAAATAAAGACTCTGATACAAGACAAACAACCACTGATTATATTTCAACATTTGTATTTATTTAAACTGCATCACTTTCTGAACACCCTCTTAAAATGCATCATGTCGGATGGAATTTGAGCATGTCGGATGGAATGCAAATGTTACTTTTCAAGGCACTTTATAAATAACTTTCAATTTGGTAGCCAAAAACATGCATTGGCATTGTACCTTCAATATTGGTATGAAAGAATTTTTTGAATTTCTTCATTAAGGTTTGGCAGCAAAAAATATGAAACAAATTCCATCCAACATGCTTTTTTCCATCCGACATGTTTTTATAGAATTGCTGATTGCAACTAAAATAAATCATTCATCAGTGCAGATTTTTTACTGATGCAAATTGAAATATTTTACACTACTGATCTTGAATAATATTGGAATCTCACACACGTTTTAATTCTTTTATTGACTTATTGGAGATCAATTTAAAGTTGGTACTCTCATAATATTCTGTCCAAAAAAGGTCTCTTTCAATGGCAGAACACGCACAAGGTGGAATAGTTAAATAATGAACAATTGTATTGATGTTTAAAATACTCATTCATTACAACTAAACACATTTTATACTACTGATCTTAATTATTTTTGGAATGTCACACACATTTTAATTCATTTATTGACTTAAGGGAGATCCCTTAAAACTGAATACTCTCACTATTATTTGTCCAATAAAGGGGGACTCTCATTGGTTGAACACGCACAGCATGTAATATTTTAACAATCAACAATAATTAATGTTTTTAAAAAAGTTCATTCATTACAACTAACCTATTTTACAATAATTCTCTTGATTAATTTTGGGAGTGTCACACACATTTTAATTCATATTTTGACTTGATGGAGATATCTTAAAACTTAATACTCTCACTTTTCTTTGTCCAATAAAGGGGACTTTCATTGGTTGAACAGCATGGAATATTTTTAATAATTCTGTGGCCCGTGCATGAACCCCGTAGTAACCCACACAGACACCGAGCTGAGAAAAATCAAGTTGAAGTTTTTAATTTAATTTTTATCCCCCTGGTTAGTAAAACCAGAAGGGGATTTTGTCATCATGTCAATGTGTGTGTGGGGTGGGGGTGGGGGTGTGCCTTTTGGTTAGCCTTTTTTCCGAATGCTGTATCTTTTGAACGGATTGACTTCAAACCTTCAACGATAGGTAGGCAATGGTCAAAAGATGTGGCTGCTTGTTTTGGGGTCTAATTTGCATAGGTCATCTGAGGTCAAAGGTCATCCAGAGGTCAAATCGTAAAAGTTGCTCGATTGATGTCAAACTTAGAGAAAAGAAACATGAACACCGGGTGATTATTTTTTTGGGTCTAATTTGCATAGGTCATCTGATGTCAAAGGTCATCCAGAGGTCAAATCGTAAAAGTTGCCCGATTGACGTCAAATTTGGAGACAAGAAACATGAACACCGGGTGAACATGTCTAAAATAAATTAGAGGTCATCCAAGGTCATCTGAGGTCAAAGGTCGTCCAGAGGTCAAATCGTAAAAGTTGCCCGATTGACGTCAAACTTGGAGAAAAGAAACATAAACACTGGGTGAACATGTCTGAAATAAATGAGAGGTCATCTGAGGTCAAAGTCATCCAGAGGTCAAATCGTAAAAGTTGCCCGATTGACGTCAAACTTGGAGACAAGAAACATGAACACCGGGGAACATGTCTAAAATAAATTAGAGGTCATCCGAGGTCAACGGTCATTAGAGGTCAACCAAGGTCAAAGGTCAACAAGGGGTGAAATTGTGCAATGAACACCAGGGAACATGTCAAAAAATAATTAGAGGTCATCCGAGGTTATCTCAGGTCAAAGGTCATCCAGAGGTCAAATCATAAAAGTTGCCTGATTGATGTCAAACTTGGAGTAAAGAAACTGAACACTGGGTGAACATGTCTAAAATGAATTAGAGGTCATCCGAGGTCAACGGTTATTAGAGGTCATCCCATGTCAAAGGTCACCAAGGGGTTACATCGTTCAATGAACACTAAGGGAATATGTCAAAAATAATTAAGAGGTCATCCAAGGTCATCTGAGGTCAAAGGTCATCTAGAGGTCAATTCGTTAAAATTGCCCGATTGACCTCAAACTTGGAGAAAAGAAACATGAATACCGGGGGAACATAACCCATATATGACCTTTGACCTCATATAGTTGATCTCCCAGCCAGGGGGATTCGCAAGTCGTGACTTGCAGTATTTTTTAAAATATGACCCACCCAACAAAGAAAAACATTAAAATTGAAAGAAAGAAAAAAATGCCGCCTTTGGCGAAGAAGAAGAAAAAAAATGCCGTTTTTTTCTTCTTCATTTCATTTTTTGATTTAAATTTGACCTGGAAGTGTCTAATGTTACTATTTCTTGCTTGCAATGAATAACTTAACTTGAATACATACTTTTAGACTATTATCACACTATAACATTAGTTAATTGACATAGGGCCTATACCAATTTTGTCTTGACATAAACCATATATTTTTCACGCCCCCCCCCCCCCCCCCCCCCAAAAAAAAAAAGATTACAGACTGACCAACCCGATTTTAAATTTTTAGCACTTCAGGGCAGCACAATATATTTGTTGTGGCCTTAATAAGTGGTATAAATGTAATAAAATATATATTCCAATTTTAATGGTGCAGTAAATTAATTTTTTGTGCCCCAATTTTTAGGTATTAAATCATTTTGATCAGTTTCCATCCGACATGCTAGAATTCATGTCGGATGGAAAATAATCCCCCCTTTATATTTCTTTAAAGTATAGCTTAAAAGTTAAAAGTAACATGGATCCATACAGAGTACTTAAATCCTCGATACCTGAGAGTAAAATTTAATTTGAAAAACTTGTCATTATTTAAACAAAAAACTTTAAAAGTTTTATGACCATGTCGGATGGAAATTTTTCTGTGTCCAGATTTTGCTTATAAATAGATCAGTAAATAGATAGAATTTTGCAGATTTTTATTTATTAATACATGCATTACAAACTACTGATTACATTATAGCCCAAATAATTCAAAATGACACCGATTACAAATATGAATGGGCTTTAAACTTGAAATATCAAAAAATTCCATCCGACATGCTTGTAAATTACGTTGCTCGTAAAATAGACCCAGAAATTTAATAAAACATCTAAATGTCCGGGTTTTTTTGTACAATTTGTTGGAGGTGGTGTTTAAGAACACACAAAAAATGGATTTGATAGTCCTCGATCAATTTTCAATTTTGACTATGATGATGACCAGTTTTGATACAAGGTGTCCACGTCGTGGCCGACAACACTTCCGCTCCACTCGTGTTGGCATTTGCCTGCACCTTCTACATGTGCACCATGGGAGTGCTTGCGCTCTGACAGGGGATGGTACAGGGTCGTCTTCTTCTTGTCTTTGTTGATACCAGGGCCGTCAGATGGGAGGGGGGGGGGGGTCCTTCCTGTTCTATCTGTAGCTGTACCGGAGTTTTACCCAGCCAAGATGCAAGTGGTTTACCACAATATGGTTTCAGTCTATCATAGTGGATTACTTTCTGTAAGCCGCGCGGGCCGATGCGGTGGATTCTGTATAGCACAGCTGAAATCTTCATAATGACCAGGAAGCATCTTCAACTTATCTGGATTTGACATTTCCCCAAATTGAGGGTCACTAAGAATTGAAATAAGCATTGCTCCTTCACCTGGTGCTACAGAGTATATTTCCTCAAATGCTGAGGAACTTTCATGTTGCAGACATGAATCATATGGTAGGCCGGTTAGTTTGACTTGTTTTGTCAAATTCTGCTTGTGGTCTTGTTGTATGTGTTTCTTTTCCGCTTCAGTCATCTAGCTGCATGATTCTTTGTCGTCATCATTGTCACTTAAATAGTGGTTTATAATGCACTGTTGGCGATACACTTGCATTCAGTACTTCATCTACCATGCATGTTGTCATCCCAATCTTCATCCATTTGATCAGCTATATCATGTGGGTTATTATTTAAGGCATCCCATAGATCAGGGTCCTCTTCTCGCCAGTGTTGCTGCCACGATGTGTTCAGAACAATGTCTTGTACAAAGGGTTTCTGGCAATAAGATAACACAAAGCATTTGATATGCGGGCTGGTCTGATGTACTGAGTAAGTTAAGCGCTTTTATATGTCAACCAGCGTTTGATCTTGAAGGGAACAAGGTGCAACTGCTGTGGTAATCGTGGCAGTAATGTACAAATAGGTTGCAGCGACGTTGTTACATTAACTGCTGGACCATGAATGCACTTTGCTTCCCTCTGGGCAATGAAATTATTTTCATGAAAGGTATTCGTAGTGAAAGGAGCCTTGATTCTATAGTAGGCCTACTCATGTCTTGCAATTCCAGAGGAATCTTGTCCAGATGCAAATGATTCTCTTTCGCCTGTGCTGGAATTTTGTTGTTTTTGATTGATCGATGACATGTACATGTAACACATATCCATGCACTCCTTGTTGTTCGCACTCTCCAGTATTTATTTTGGGTCAAATACTTTGCCTTTGACAGGACCATTAACATCCTTGTATTTGTGCATATTGAAGCACATAACTGCATTACGGTACAACAATCGATGGCAACAAACACAAAACATGAATCGGTTGTTGCTTCATCTTCAGGAAAAATTTCCCAGGAGCTTATTCCATCAGTGACTTTTTCAAACGCTTTTGTGGGGGAAAATGTGATGCTGCAGAGCTAGATGATGAAGCGAGATTGATGTTAATGATGGTAGCAAGTCATGGTCATTCATAACTGAAGTTGGATGAGAATGATTGCTGTCTACTCTACATGGTGATGTACAATGACTGGCTACAGTTCCTGTGCATTGGAATTCATCAATGATGGAATCAATATACTCTATCGTACATCTGTTACTTGCCCCTGTGAAAAACTCATCAGTATTATCGCCATCATCAACATTTCCTTTGATACGCTTTTGTAGTGATTCTTGTGATGATTTTGCAAGGGGACGTCTTGTTTGTTGACATAGGGCTTTTTTATTTGGCGATTGTTTTAGTTTGTTTGAGCACTTTTGTGCCACATTTAATTGTGAAGACTTTGATGTCACAGTATTTGATGGTGGTTGCAATACATGGTTAACTGTATTTGTCATTACAGAACATATGTATCACTGTATCTTTCACTATCTAACTGTTGTATGTGTTGAACCTCGTCTATTACCGAATCAATATCGTCCATCGTGTTGCTTCTTCCCGTGAACAGCTCAGCAGTATTATCATCATCAAAATGTCTTTTGATACGCTTTTGTGGTGGTTCTAGTGATCCTTTTGCAAGGGCACGTCTTGTTCGTTGAAGTAGGGCTTTTTTCTAAAACAGTGACTAGCTGTGCCTCCAATTTGTCAGACACCTCTGCTACAGAGTACTTCCTTAACTGCAGGAAAATGGACAAGCTGGCCAGGGAGATAAGAATATCCCAAAGGAAATGCCCAAAGGAAATGCCCAAATTCCACAACTGGTCTTGATGTTAGTTGTCTGTGCAGGTTATTGCTTTAGCGTCATTTGATGGGCCATTATCTTTGACCTGCAAATAAATAACATGGAATTTTGTTGTAATTGAAATGGTAAAGATTTGATAAAAATATAGTAGAAAGGTTGATTTTTCTTTTTACAAATCCATAGTGTAAAGTATAATAAGCTTATTATACTGTAAGCTTATTATACTTACAGTTTAAACTGTAAGTATAATAAGCTAATTATACTTTACACCATGGATTTGTAAAAAATAAAAATCAACCTTTCTACTATTTATTTGAACAATCCTGATGAATCTACACCAAATTATTTGATAACAATATGTTTTGAAGGATTAAAACTAAAGAGTTTTAGACACTAGACAGTAGACACAAGTCACTAATAGTAAGACATGATACATACCTGGGACAGATAAAGAACAAGGACTGGATAGGTCTTCCAAATGTTGTTGAGCGCCTGAAGAGTATGAGGTAGCCACCGTGTACCCCCCACTTTGGTCGGTACAAGCATCTTCATGCCCAACGCTTGGCAATTAGCACGGTTCAGGTTGCTGAAAGGTGTATACAAATATATAAGGAATTATTATTGAGTACAAAACTGGCGAATATCACTCCTGAAAAAACAAAACTATATAAAAAACCCAATAATAAGTGAAGTATAATATTCCATCAACTATAAAACAATTGGTTCGGTTTGGTTAAAAATAATAGTAATTTTTATTTATTGTACGGTAAATTCGGTAATAAGTAATGACACTTATAAAATAAAACTCAAAAGAAATAATTCAAACCGATCAGTCTCCTACCTCATTTTGTAGAACCTAAAGATATCTTTTAGGAACTGCTCAAAGTCAGCATACTGTCGATGCTTCTTGACTACATCTTTCGAAGCCAACTCCAGTCTGTGGGTAAAGCAATGTACTCCAACTAAAGAAGGGGAAGCCTCCTCTCTGACCCTGGTCACAACGCCGTTGATCCTTCCTGTCATTACCGATGCGCCGTCAGTACCCATTGCTACTAGCTTCTTTACCAAGTCTTTCAATGTCATCCCTAGGCCTCCAACAACTGCCTGTAATAACAAAATACAATTATGAATGATAGAATAAGATTATCCCAGAATATAATGAATAATTGTCTAGTCTGGTGGACTGGATGAATCATGAAATACAAAGAAAGAATACCTCACCTAGAGTATTTGAACAATTTGATGTCCAATAACTCCTAGAGTAATGACAGCAATGGATGGGCATGAAGATTTTGGAAAATATAGCTTATAAATGGTTAGAAGATTACTTACTATTCATATTTCATAATCCAGACTAAATGTCAGGCTAAATGGCCAGGGCTCCGCCATCTGTCAGGCTTTTCCAGAAAAGCCAGATGGAAACCATACGGAAGTACAACATAACAACAAATGTCTTGTCATTAAATGAACAAATTACATTATATGAACAAATTACATTAAATGAACAAATTACATTAAATGAACAAATTATATTTGATAACTTGTGGATTATTGACACGCAGGCAAGATTAAATCTATAAGCCTATGATCGCAAGCATAGCAATTTAGGACAAACTTATGATCAACAAATTAGGTATGAGTCTTAGTGAAGTCCCTACATAGCCCATTACCCCTAGAGAGATCCTCATCGAGTTCAAATCAATTTGCTGATATCATTCACGGACTACAATGACATGAAAATCACTTTTGTCTGACAAGGCTTTAATAAAGTTGTTGTTTGGTGCAATTGATTAATTCACTGAATATACGGCTGTGAAAACTAGGAATATATTTGTCCATACATGAATAGTTGTGATCCTGTGTGGCGCTAGGCTGATTATGATTAAGTCTTGATCATTTATGGAATGAAAATTATCACACACCTTTCTCGAGAAGTGAGATGTAGTTGCGATGTAAAATGTCATCTGCAACCTCCTCCCATACTCCCGCACAGCCTGTGACGCATTCACCATCGCATGCCCTCTGTAGAATGGTTATGCATTTGAGTTTTGATCTTTTCAGATCTTCCTCAGCAGTAGCCATTGCCCACGCCGTTACCATAACCTCCTCAATACATTTACTATTTCGATTAAATACAAATTCAGCTAAGTCATATATTCCATTGGATCTTTTCTTTTCAGCTTAACTTATTAGCAGTTCCAATGTTTTGATATTCTTAGATCTGATAATCTCTGCGAAGTCTAAGTTGGTCATCTGGGAATGTTTTCGCTTACGCGAAGGAATTGGCAGTTCCTAGATGGGTCTATGTCATCCTTGTGTAATTGGCTCTGACTTTGTATGGCCTGACTGGCAGCTAATGTGCGTGGTGGGGTGACATTGTATGATCGGGATGCCCATCAGATTGTAATGGGGATATATCAACCTTTGTTGCATACTGCCAGGTGGTATAATAGTTTGCGTGCTGATTAGAAAAGTTCACATTGATGCCAAATCTTGTCTCAATATACCGGCGTACCGGTAACCACCGATGGCAGCGTTTGAGTTTGATCGCCATGTGGAAATGCAGACCACCATCCTGGTGCAGTTCCGAAGAACATATTGCAGTATTTCAATGTTGGTTGAACTCACGAAGGCTTCAACGATGGCATCACTGAAAGATTGTTTGGAAGGGAAAATGTTGAGATTTGCATGACTGTAAGTTAAGAGATATACACTACGAACTTGTTTTCGAACTTATTGGTGAGCCATGTTAGTGTCAGAGGGGACTGAAGATTAATGGTGAAATGATATAGGCCTATAGTTTTATTTGACACGTTTCTCTCTTCGGCAATTCTGTTTTTGTCTGGCATTAATTATACGGGGCAAGTGTGAATACAAAACCAAATAAGCCCATAGTTGCGATTTAAATTGTTGTTGTTTTGTCTTTTTAGTGGGGGAATTTGTTTGCGCCTTTTCCATGTACTTTCTTTTAGCATCTCACGCTTTCTTCACGCTCTGTATGGGATTGCTGCGTTTCCGATTTAGTGCTGGTGGACGGCATATCTGTGGATGTACTACTTTATTTGCTCCAAGTTCATCTACTGTGAGGTTTACTTTGCTTTTGGTGAAGAAAAAGAGTGAATAATCCAATTTGGATGTGAAGTTCACAGACCTGTAGTATTTGAGCTGCCATTTAATACCCTCTTGTATCTCCTGTGTGATTTTCTCTGGTTTCTTGCCAAGATAAGCATCTCTTATCTTTTCTTTAAGATCCAATATATCATCACGACACTTGCATAATACATGACGCGTAGCAATCTCGGTTGCTTTGTGTACATCATTCATTTTTTGGCACATTTTTGTCTATTTTTTTGTTCTTGCTCATGCAACATTTCAGTTTTCTTTTGTCTAAGCTGTTTACACCTTTCATGGTAAGCACTGATCCTGTCTTTTCTTGCCTTTACTGCTCGTGACATCATTGCATCGATGTCCCCCTTCTCTAAACCCAGCAAATAAGCAAATAATCAAGAGTATGACTTGTTGACCAGAGTGTAATTCCTTCTATATTGTTATAGTCAGCGCATTTGGCATTTGGTTGACTCCTCAAAGCACAGGTTCAAAAATTTTATTTCGTCAAATAATAGCTGTTCTCATATGTGGGCCTCTATGGTACGCATCTTGTCGACCCGAGTAGGCGGCCTTCCTCTATGGTGTGACGGCGATGGGGATCGTTTGTGGTGTGACGGCGATGGGGATCGCCTGGTAAACGAACGTCTGCGGTCAGATTCCCTTTCTTGACCTCTGCCATGCTGTTGCTTAGCTTGACACATATTCGCCCAGTGTCCCTTCCTGTCACATGCACGGCACCAATCATGGAATGCAAGGCATCGTCTTCGGGGGTGTGATAGACCACATCTCATGCAGCTCGACTTTGCGGGACGCTTTGTCCTTCCTTAGCAGCGCATCTACGTTTACTCTTAATTGAATGGAGCTTCCTGGTTCCACTAACCGTTTTGGCAAGTCTTCCTGGTCGGTCTCGCTTTACATCGGTACGAAGAAAACAGATCTACGAAAGGATATGCAGCAAGTGTCTAGGGCATCCTTCACCACCGATTTAGCCAGGTAATTGTAGAGCGCTTTAGGTGTATTGATAATATCTGTTCCGGAGTTGACAGCATCCGTTGCCTTCCTCTTCAGAACACCACTCTCACCGTCACTCGGGCCTTTCCCATGTCTCGTTCCTGAATAATTATGATGAAGTGTGAAACCAAAGTCTTGGCGAGCATAACTGATGTCGGATATTGGGCCTCAACTTTTGTACTGACTACTGCACCCGTCACTGAATCTGTAAAAGGTTGAAAGAGATAGGCTTCTTGTTGATGTGAGGTGCCGAGTCACTACTCTTTGAAATTCATTTACTAAGTTGTGATCATGGGTAAGATCATCGCTGATCATCACGCAACTCTGGAAATACCTTGGAAAAGCTATAGGATTATTTTTATTCCAGCTTTTTCCAGCTTTTATCCTTGCTTTAATAGAACTTGGATAAGCTTGGATATTCCAGGAAAGGCCGGAAGTTTCCAGTATTTCTTATAAAGCTTGGATTCATTTTCGCATGGGTCACACTATGATGACTCTAAGGTGTCACTGTAAAGTCGATCACACAAGGAACTTGAAAACATGTTCGACCATAGTAATGTATTAGCCAACGGTTTGAGCCATGTTGGAGGGAAGGGTCAGCCCCCCTTGCTTTGAAGCTATCAAAGCATTGTACAATCTGCCTTTCCCATTTTTCTCCACTTTCTTGTCTGGGAGACATGGTGGTTTCTTTGCCATAATGACATCAAACGCATTTATTTCAAGTTCCTGCTGAAGCTCAACTTGAAGCTGATCCTGCTCTGCTTCGGCGACTTGGAACTGTATATGTCTATATACCCCAAGTCCTGAAGAACAGTAACAGGGGCAGTGTTGTCAGTCGATTGCCATGGTCCTTGTGGACCTACTCCCACCTTCACTTTGCACAGCTGGATGTCTGGTGGTGGTTACTCTTGTGTTGTTTAAATAAATTTTAAAAATTGCCATCCAGATCGATGCTCGCAACTTTACTGAAATATACATGATGTCTTTATATTAAAGGCCGTAGTGCAAACTGCGAAATTCATCGCTTACACAAAGAATAAATGACGGGATAGTGGAGTGGGAATGATGAATGGTGGAAGACATTGTTCATAGTGCCGCTCGCATTATAGAGTTGGAGCATCAGTTAGAAGAGAAAGAGTCTAACTTATTAGGCCCTTAGGGATGATGCATCAGCAGGTGTTTGCCATTAGAGCAGAACAAAGTCAGATGAATGGTCCCACCCAGTCCAGTTGGGTATCAGAAATCTTTGGCGTGTTCGGAGCCAACTTATCATCCGCATCGCTCGGTTGCTCAGCTTGGGCAGCTTTTCGTCCTTGATAGTCGCACTGCTTACTCTGAGGTTGCTCTTCACGCTCTTGTCGTACAATGTAATTCCAGGGGTTGAGTGGGGGTCCCCGGTAAGGTTTCAGGCAGTCAACGTGAACAACTTTGGGATTGGTTTGGTTGGTTCTCTTTATTCAAAAGACCACGTCTGCAAGCTTCCCAATAATAAGTTACGACCCCTCCCATGGAAGACTTAGCTTCTTGCAGACTCCGGGTTTGCAAGCTGAATCGCAGAGCCATACAAAGTCGCCAACTTGGTTCATCCAATCTTGCGCTCGACGATCATAATGGACCTTCTGGCAGAGAGCACTTAGCTGCACGGCGTGCCACACTTTCTCATAGGCTTCCCGCAAACTCTCTCGCAGGTCCTCGGCATAATAATCTGTATCACATGCCGTCTCATCTCGTCTCGGGGTCCCTGCAGCATCAAATCAAGGGGCATCTGAACTCCCGTCCAAACATAAGCATGTTGGGACTCTCCTTAGTACTCTCTTAAACACAACACCAGTATGTGAACCCGAAATAGGGGATGTAATGTGTTCTGTTATTCAACTTGGAAAAATAAATCAATAACTTTGTTAACTGTCAATGCAGCCAGTGCAATTTTATTTATTTATTTTGTTTTTAAAAATAATGTGAATTTCAACAGAACTTGTTGCCAGATAATTGAATTACACGGACAAATAAGAGTTTTAAGGAAGTGGAAGTATTTGACTACAACCTGACATTTATTTTGTGACCTTTGTTTGATCACCCACATTTGCATAAAATCAACAGCAATATACATACATTGTATCATGATGCTTTAACAAAGTAGCATTGAATTGACACGTTTTAAAGTTATGTGCCCTCGGCATGTAAATGAAAAGGGACTTGATGTGTAATATGTAAATATAGACTTGACGTGTAATTTGTAAGTAAATATGCCGCAAAATCTGCTGTTGAAGTTTAAGCTATCCAATTTTCATTTTTAACATGTCATTACGACTTTAGTTTGTCCTTACTGTCAATTTTTCCACTATAATGAAATATCTACTTCGGACAATTTTTCCAATACAATTATTACCTAACCGTACCATAATATTATTAATAATATTATCCTTCTCCTCTTTCCTGACAATTACTCATTAATTTTCACAATTTTATTCTGAAATGTTGACATCTTGAGGCCTAAACCACCCCAACAAGGAACCCATCCAGGAGACTTGCCCCAACAAGACCCCCCCCCCCCCCCCCCCCCCCGAGACCCCCCACCCCCAATCCTTCATGCCAACCGTTACTCATTAATTTAACCTCTTTTTATTATTTCACAACCTATGTTATTTTATAATATTATATAAATACAATACACGCCTCCTTTTTCTTTCTTATTTCCAATGTTGAAGTAATTTTAATCGCCATGATATATTTGCAACATAGACCAGAGTTATCATCCTCAAAGGATGGTGGACCGCCAGACTTGATGGTACTTTTTATGGATGGTTGAATAATCGGCGGACTCGCGAGGTTGATTTTTTATTTTTAATATTTTTTATTTATTTTATTTTATTTTATTATTATTATTATTATTTTTAATACTCATTTGGCCTTTGGACTTCCCCCTGCTCCTAAATTATTGAACCCGCCTCTTGATGAGGGCTTATTGTTAGGTTTCCTTCACACTCCCTTGCACCGTGGCCTTCGATTTGGCAGACTTGGCAAGCATGTAGAAATTTACAACTGGCACGTTTGCATCCCGCACCATTGAATTGGAAGCAATATGCCATGCCACCGGGGGCGCTAAAGGAAGCTGAGTGTTGGGCATTGCGAAAATCAGACGCAGTAGCTACCTCTTGCTGAGGGGAAGGCACTGCCACATAAAACGCCCAAAGCTCATGGTCAATTGTGGCCCATGACCTTTCGGGATGCGCCTGCTGCCGCATACGAAACTGCGAGTCGTACACTTTCCACCCTTCCCCCTCAAAACGCGCTGCAGCGGTACGCACCAAATGCCCATATTTCAAGATTTCCTGTGCGCGGTTTGGATGGGACCTTAAAAATACTGCCGCGAAAATGAGAAAAGCACTGGTCCAGGAACTAATACACGTAATTTTGGGCGCTGGTTTTTTGGATTTTAGCACCACCTGACCCCACTCGTCTAAGCCCAAAATCCCCTCCTCTCCTGACCCTTGTACCTCGCCCCCTTTATCCAACAGGGCCACGAAGTCTACATAATCCCCCCGCGCAATTTTCTCCTTAATTTGCTGTGGTAGACCCTCACCTAAGGGGCTACATACAGACGATAGCGGTGAAATGGAACCAAAATTAGGGAGGTTTTGGAATGGTTGTTCTACGTGTACATTTTGTAGGCCTAATTGCTGCTGAAGTTGTTGTTGTGAATGTCTATTCACAACCCCTCCAACGATAGGGCTGTTGAAGCCCAAAGAGGCCTCATTAAGATCCAAATTTAGCTCACCCGCCTGCATGTTTCTCCTCACTCCTCCATTAACATTCCCCTGTGGATAACCCGTTGGTTGCGGTATCGGGGCTGGTAAATTTTCCTCACCCAACACACTTGCACAGTTTGCTCTCGGTCCGCCATCTTGGTTTCCAACAGACGCACGAGGTACCGGAAGTGCCACAATTGGCCCCGCACCTTGCATATCTTGTACCGCACTTCCTGCCGCTGCTGGTGCACTAGATGACACACGCACGGCGCTCGCCCCTTGAGCACTAGTACTGGCCCGGTTTTGGACCCCGTCCACTGCCTGTTGACTGCCTTGTGGTTGACCGTCCGCGAGGGCGACCGATAAATGCTGAGCCTGGGCTCGTGTCTGACGAGCGGCGGACGGTGCCGCTGGCGGGTTTTCCGTAGCCTTCCTTTTCTTCCCACGGCCCCTGGCCATCTTTAACAGAGAGTTCTTTGATTGTGAAGGGGGCACACCGTAAACAGTACTTTTAAGTTTTTAATTATCTCACCAAAATCCAACGGAAAACCAGCAAATGTAAAAACAGCACTCTTTTTGATGACAAAAACGTTTGTTATATTTATAACGAAACGATAAATGTAATTGTAAACCAAACACACGGTGTAGCTTGTAGCTAAAGAACCCAGACGAAACTGGAGAAAATTATACTTTAAAGTTCAAACCACAGCAAAGGAACAAACCCACGCTGCCAAAAATGATTTGTTTTTCTCCAACTGAAAGGGTGACCGGTCTGGTTGTAGTCAAAATAAAGAATGAATGATGTATGTGGCGTACCCCGTGGACAAGTCAAATATTTCGCGGAAAACGCTGCCCTCTGACATGACCCGGAGCAGGGTTGAAACAGGTGAAATCCAACTTCCGGTCACCAAATTAGTTTTCCTTGTAGTAGCCCGGCGGAAAACTTTATTATGAGATTCATCGAAATGAAGTTTAAACTTCAAATCAACACTAGGATTTTTTTCTTAATAAGATTATTCTTTTATTTTTCATAATTTGCGATCTTGAAAGTGGATGGTGTACAACACCCAATTGGAAAGTATAGCGAACATTGCTGCAAGTGTGTGCGGAAAGACTTGGGCTGCGTGAGAACACTGTATTAAAGAAAGCTTTTCAGCCAGACTAAGATCTTAGCACCACTCCTTAGCACTATTTCTGAAATGATAGAATAGTTCTCTCAGAAGGTCATCTATGTCGCTGAACTGTGGACGCAAATCATCATGAGCTGCGAGTTCTAGCCTATGGCTGAAGCAGTGTACCCCAGTCAACCATTCTGCAACACTCTCCCTGTAGACCAGTGGTTCCCAGCCTCTGGGTCGCGACCTCAACTGGGGTCGCGATGCACCTTTTGTGGGGTCGCGGACTAGCCTAATTTAACAAAATGTTGTATCATAGTAAACACACATGACTTTGTTCTGTAAGGGGTTGCGCTCTGATGATGGTTTCTGGAATGGGGTCACCACCAGAAAAAGGTTAGGAACCACTGCTGTAGACTGTTACCAAACCATTCCTGGCTCCAAAATTTACAGCAGCTCCATCAGCCCCAGCACCAACATTCTTGAAATGAAGCTCCATTGAGGTTCAGCGTGTTGTCAATGTCTCTGTAGTTGGAGGTGCTGTTACAAGGGTGTTGTCACCCACTACTGTAACTGTTTCTCCAAGTGTTACAGGTTCGGTAAGTAAGGTGTGAAGCAAGTTGGTCGCATTAACAGATGCGTAGGACTTCATTGGTATCATGCTATAGAAGGAGGTAGTTGGACGTAGATTGTTCGCTGTTCTGGCTTAAGCAACGCGGGGGAGTGGATCGGTACCGATTCTTAAATCAAACTGCAGAGGAGTTTTGCCAAAATATACCTAAAGGACCTGACACTTGGAGGGATTCAACTTGAGCATATTGTCCTTTGCCCACTTAGTAAATTCATCAAGATCAGCCTGCAGTAGTCTAGAAGGATAGTCAGAACAAGTAAAATTATGTGCAAATGTCAAGTCATCAACATACTTTAAACATCTCGAGTTTGCATTTTCCCCAGCTTCATTAATGAGGATTTGGAAACCAATGGGGCCTAATTTGGTGCCTTGAGGAACCCCACCACGAAGTGTAACATATTCGGACAGAGCATCATTGTATCCCACACATTGTTGACGATTATGGAGGAAATCACAAATCCAGGGAATGATTGTCCTTCGAATTCCCATGGAAATCATTTTTTCAATGAGATCGGTATGGTCAATCAAATCGAAAGCCTTGGAAAAATCTGTAAGGATCGCGCCTACAAAGGCTTCGTATATAGTCATTTAGCACATCATCCTCATCTGCAAGCGCTGTCAACCACACTGCTGCCGAGCTCTCTAACAGTGCTTTTAGACAGGTTAGCCTGCGGTTATCATTCAGTTGGGCATGATCAGCATACCTTGAGAACTTGTTTAACCACGAATCTTCGTGAGGGTGCCTGTTGAATTTGGCGGGTCTCAAGGAATTTGACTGTTCATGATGGATATTATTATTGACTTGTGTGGCTGTCGTAGCACTAGCAGCATCCAATGCCTGGTGAAAAACATGCACTAGGTCTTCCATGACTCTATACAAGGATTCTCTCTCTAATTGGTTTAGCTATTCAGCCTATTCTTACCACGGATCCTCCACCATATGTCGCGAATTACATGATGAAATGAGATGTTGAGAGATTAGAATTTTGGTAAACGGTGAGGTGCTATGTTTATTCAGCCATCTTGAATCTCCAACTCAAACTTTTAGTCATGGGCGAATCAGAAGTCACTGGCTTGGACGAACGATGAGGGCGTTATCACACTTAACGGTAACATAACTCATATGGTGACATATCTCATATCGGTGACATAACCCATATTGCCACACTTGCAGTATTTTTAAAAATTCACGATGGGCAGGGGGCAGGGGTCCTCCCCCGGTTACGGGCATGATCTCATGCAAGACGTGCACCATGTAAGCATGTTAAAAAATAATTGCCAAACAACCTTCGAAGTATGCCTCTATTGCAGCTTCTTCGACATTAAATCCTGTACCAGAAATGTTAAACACAAAGTCATGTGACTGGAATTCCAACGGTGTGGAGACTACTATCACTATCCTAGATTGACTTTATAATGTCAATTGCCTGCCTCTCTCGTCTTATCTATAGGTTCTTTGACTTGCTCCTTTACATATCCTTGGGCCTTTACATGCAGTCTCGTATTCTTAATAGTTGTTGCCAAGGATGATTTTGCAAGTGCATTTTTGAATCCTTTCAATCTGGTAGCTTTGATATTTAGTAAGCGCAGGATGCCAGACACACAAGCATATTCCAAAATTGGTCGGATATAAGTTTGAAAAATAGTCAGCATGTCCCCAACTGGGGCAGCATATTTACGAAGAGCATATAACATGAATAATCTTCTACTCGCATGAGATATCATGTTTTTTACTTGGATGTTCCATCCCAGATTGTTTTGGATATTTAAAACATAAACCAAAACGGACCTTAACACCATTGAGTAACATACTGTTTATTGCTAGCATGCAACTTTAGTATCAGCAGATTCAACATCTGCAGCCACAGAATCTTTGGTTCGGAGAGGGCCGGTGGGACAATCACTGTCGTATGGAAATACATGGCAATGCCCCCCCCCCCCAGTACCTATACGGAATGTTTCTCCACGCTGCAGACAATGCCAACATACATGGGCACCATTGAACTGCATGCTGTTACTAAGTAGACATTTAGCTGGCAGATCACAAATACATTCACCAAAGTTCCTTGATAAAGAAAGGTATGCCCTTCATTGTCTTCTATTTCATCAACACCGCTTTCCAATGATACAAAATCATCATGTAGCGCGCGGTTTAAGAAAACTCCACAACATTGGTTTTTTTTAGAGATCCAGACACCGTAGAATAATGTATTCTCCCGAAGTTTGTGTTGTGATTGGAAGCTCATTCATGAGCAAATATACTGGCCACATGGAAACAGGTGAGCTCTTAAATATAGAAACGCCATCCGTGTTAAGTGAGAATGAAACATTGTTTGGGTTATTCAAAAAACCATTCAAATAAATCATTATACAAGATTCCATCATACATGTACATCATTTATGCTTGAAGACTTGGTTTCCTTGTAGTGATTAAAACGATGTGTCCTTATTGCAGGGTGCGTGCAGATCCTTGAAAAGCCAAAAAAGTCCTTGAAAGTCCTTGAAAATGAAATTCCTTTTTCAAGGCCTTGAAAGTCCTTGGATTTTATGAAAAGTCCTGAAAGTCTGGTGAAAGTCCTTGAAAAAAACAAATGTGCCGAAGCCATACCTAGCCCATATATATTCCGATTTTACCATTCATTTTTCCAACATTACCTTGCGGCAGTCGCAGTGCCATAACTAATATCTAATATAATAGTAAACCCTTCGAATGCTGAGCACCTCAAATAAATTCTTCCAAGTTTTAAAGTTACGTTTTTACTCATTTTCCATACTATTACTCTTTCATCTTTATTTATTCATTGAAAGTTATCAGTTATTTATTGTGGATTAAATACTCTTTTTTAAGATAAATTGTTGATAAATAGTGTTAAACCACTGGTTAAACCAAGCCCAGCCAATAAGTTGTGAAGTAAGCATATAGCATGTAACGTGTTAATGAGCATGTGCGTGCTGGCTGAAAATGGCCCTTTCCCTAGGTCATGAACAGGTCAACCAAAATATTTCTTTCATATGCAAATGAGTATCTGTGAATAAATAATGCATCAGGCATGATTAATAGGGGAGATAGGGGAGAGTGATGGGGAGGAAGGGTGGGGGACGGTGGTAGGGAGGAGAATAGGAGAAAGTCTGGATAGAGGAGGGAGGGGAATGGGATAAGGGAGGGAGGAGATGGTGATAGTGGGAGGGAGGGGATAGGTAGGAGGGACCAGGGGAGTGGTTAAATTTAGTAAATTTAAAGAAGGTATTTTAATATATTATACCAGAGAGATGTTATTTACTAATCCCTGATTATACACTACAGTGATATAAAAAAATACTAATTGGGACATAACTTGGTTTTCTTGAAGATATGGTAGTGTGGGAATAGCGATAGGGGGGGGGGGGGGGGGGGGGAATAGAGGTAGCCTAGGAGAGGGAGGGGATGGTGCATTGGTTATGCATATGGTTCAAAACTTTGGGGTAAGGGATATATTTGGATTTAAAGTTTCTTTTTTCAATTGAAAGCCTATGTTAAAGGAAATGTTTAAATGCCTATAACTCAGTTAATATCCACAATGTAAAAGTGCATTTTAGTTGTAATTGTTCACTTTTTAAAAATTCCTGTGAAAAAAACTAGAAATGTCTAATCAACTATCCTTTCAGGGCGTATCAATTTTGTGGTTCAAAACTTTGGGGTAAGGAATATATTTGGATTTAAAGTTTCTTTTTTCAATTGAAAGCCTATGTTAAAGGAAATGTTTTAAATGCCTATAACTCAGTTAATATCCACAATGTAAAAGTGCATTTTAGTTGTAATTGTTCACTTTTTAAAAATTCCCGTGAACCAGGGGAAGTTTTCAAAAAACAATTGCTCCTGGTCATTTTCCGCTTATTTCAAGGCTTGGCTCCTGCCCTGGTCTTGGAAAAGCGGCTCCTGGTCCTCTCCAAAATTTGAGGACCAGGAGCCGCTTTTTCCAGATATTCGGCTCCTGGTCCATCTTGACTTAACAAAAGGCTTGCTTAGGGTACTTGAAATATGAACTATTGGTCCTTGAAAAGTCCTTGAATTTGAAAGAGAGTTGCCTGCACGCACCCTGTTATTGATTGCACAAAAGATGTCCGCTTAAACAAAACAGCCAACTGTTTCAAAATGCTGTGACGTATAAAATATGCTGTTGCCCCCGAGATAGTTAAGTCTTTTCCACAAATGGGGTTTGAACAATTTGTATCTGTTTTACAAATGTGTGTATAACAAAAGGAACAATAATATTCAATATCGGGGGAAAAAAGTAAGGTTCTTCAAATATTTTCCCAGCATATGTAGTGTTTGCGGAAGATGATTCTCATCTGGTAGAAGCAGCCCGATTAAAGTCAGTAAGTATTGCATCGTTTCTTGTGGTATTCAAAATCTGATCATGAAAGACGATCAATAGAACTGTGATTCCCAATTTTCACTTACTGCCTATGTAAATTGGTTCATCTTCGAAATTGGGCTGCTCAGATGAAGATGTCTGAAGGGGTTCATCTTCCATTATTTGCAGAACTTCATCATCAAGCACTTGAAATGCATCATCATACTGTATTAAAGTTCGTCATTATATTCCTCTATATAGGGCTACTTCCTCCTGAATTGAAAACATAATAGATGTTTATGTTACAAGGAATTATATGATTAACTATCCCAAACAAACTCTCACAGTCCTGTGCTGGTACCTTTAATTACCTTTCAATCTCATTGTGCAATAGGCTATAGTGGCTAGATTCGCATGTTATTAACCCTTTCCTCATCACTACAAAACGCTACACTGCATACTAGGTGCTGGTAGCGCGCACTTCCCCAGTCTCCTAAATCCTATTCTTACTGTAACTTTTGTACTATCCCACTTACTCTATTAAGCAAGGCATGATGACGTCCGTAGGAGTTCCCTTTCAATGAATTCTCCCCCTTCTGCAATCCGCATGTACAAGTCTTCTTCAATGTCCATCAACATATATTGGATTAAGCTGTCTTTTAAAAAGACAAGTTGACACATGGCATCCCTCTCTATGGTACCTTCTTTGGGCTCTGTACCATCTACCAGTTCATGTTGATCTGGGCACATGAGTCTTGCAGCATACATATCATTGCACCAATTGGTAGCACTGCTGGAATATACATTTTTGGGTTTTTCTGTGTGTTTCTGCTGAACTTCCATAATGCTTTGCCTCTGTGATCTTTTGCACTCCTGTACCTCTTATTGCGTGGGCAGCCCATGACCTTATTGTGGATGCAGACTTAATAAGTTGCTTTCCATGCTCCTTGAGCCACTTGTTGGCACCCATTTGAAGATCCTTATACTTTGATTTTTCTTCCTTCCTTCAAAATATCACTTCCTCATGGGTACATTGAGACCAACCACTTACATCATGAGTTGAAGAATTCATTAAGACCAGTTTACCAAAGGTAGAGATATCCTTTCCTTCGGTGTTGATTGTTACTGATTCATGGGATAAGAATGCAAATAGTTCCACTTTGTTCTCATCGATCCTCAGGAAAGCTGCCCAGTCACCAGGTATCTTTGTATTTGGCTGGACACATCTCCTTGTTCCTTTTCCTCGCTTTGCTCTTGTTGTTGCCTTAAGACTATCAGGAATGTATGCGTCCCAGACAATATCCAATCTGCTGGCTTACAAGTAACCACTATGGTGTTGGATTTAATTTCATACTTGTCATCCATCTTTTCCATATCTTGGATAATTTGAATGACCTCAGGAGCAACATACCCAGCCTCACTCGGAAAGTTGTATGCCGGCAGGTGCTTCTGCAGATGGTGGTTGGTAAGCGTAACAGGTTTATGCTTAGGGCAGCTAAATTCTTCCAACGTCCCACATCGTAGGTAGGCTTAGTCGTCGATGGCTCTTCTAACAACCAACCTACAAAAACTCCTGCCATTTTCTTTTTTGAAAAACAAAATTGAGTGTAGTTCTTGACTGCAGCCCTGTTGTAATGTATGTTGATATGCCTGTCAGCATGTTTTGTCTGTTGTGTTTCTGCTGAACTTTCATAATGCTTTGCCTCTGTGATCTTTTGCACTCCTGTACCTCTTATTGCGTGGGGCAGCCCACAACCTTATTGTGGATGCAGACTTAATAAGTTGCTTTCCATGCTCCTTGAGCCACTTGTTGGCACCCATTGAAGATCCTTACTGTGTTTCTTCTTCCTTCCTTCTTCGCAGCTTTCTTGGCCATATGTTGGATATCTTTCTTGGTCCTTGCAATTCTTTCTTGTTTACTTTTCAGCTCAAACTTAGCAACAGAGTCATGGTTGTTAGTTCTTGTTTCCGTTAAACAAATGACATCAAACTTGCGAATATGTGAGGTGAAGATTCCGTAGTCGATTTTGCTTTTAAGCCCACAAACATTTAATAAAGCGATGGAAAGTGTTCTGTTTGTTTTTAATGAACAGTTATGATCCAGTCTGCTTTGAGGAGAACTGATGGTTGTCAAGTGGCTGGTTAATGGTTTTCCTTGAAGAAATATAGTTTTTGTCAGTGTTATTTACATTATGATTATTATTACAATAATGTTGGCTTTGGAGGGCCTTGCGTCCTAAAACATGTAATGATTGAGATCCAGTCTGCTCATGTCCACTGATTCAACTCCTATCTTGAACAAATCATCTGGAGAGTCCAGAATGATGTGAAAGTTGTTTTTAAGATTGCAGTGTATTCTGCCCTTTGGTGTGCTTCTCTATCAACGTTGTCAATTGCAAGACTCTTAACGTATCCTAACAGTTTAGCACAGAGAGGGGTGAGGTCTTCGTTTATGATAACTTTCCGCTTCGCCTCAGGTAAATCTTTCAATTTCTTTCTGCTTTTCATCATTTTCTCTCTTATCTGTCGTGATACAAACTTGCAGAGCACGGTTCTGCTGTTGGACCTCTCAGATGGCCTACCAACTCTATGTACTACGGAAATATCTTCCGGTTTGATGAGTACTTCCCTCCAATCTTTATCACCTCCTTGAATTCAGAAGAGCGTCACAGCGTTGCTGGGGATGATGTTGAAGTGTCTAGAATAGATTGACGATGAAACAAAGTTGGTCTGTTCCAATATAGGTTTCATAAAACGGTACATTTGGGCCGTCAAAATGTTCAAAAAAATGAAATAATTTTTTTTTTTAAATAAAAAAACATATGTGCGGCCCTGAAATTACGTGTGGGCGGTCGAAGACAACGAAACAATTAATTTCTTTTGGCCTTACCCTGAAAACATGAATAGCGCCTGCAGCTACCGCTGCATGTAGTGGCATTCTCCCAGTCTTGTCTTCTGCGTTAGACTGTGCTGCCGCTTTCAATAGCTCTTGGCCGCATCGGAAAGTCTAAATTATGAGCGGGCGGTTGAAGACAACGAAATAATTAATTTCTTTTGGCCTTACCCTGAAAACATGAATAGCGCCTGCAGCTACCGCCGCATGTAGTGGCATTCTCCCAGTCTTGTCTTTTGCGTTAGACTGTGCTGTCGCTTTCAATAGCTTCTTGGCCGCATCGGAAAGTCTAAATTACGTGCGGGCGATCGAAGACAACGAAACAATTAATTTCTTTTGGCCTTATCCTGAAACATGAATAGCGCCTGCAGCTACCGCCGCATGTAGTGGCATTCTCCCAGTCTTGTCTTTTGCGTTAGACTGTGCTGCCGCTTTCAATAGCTTCTTGGCCGCATCGGAAAGTCTAAATTACGTGCGGGCGGTCGAAGACAACGAAACAATTTAGGAAGAATAATCAGCAATCCATTGCTCATTGAATACCGGGTTCTCTTCGTGTAGTTTCCTCTTTTTACTCGCTATTGCTGCTGCAGGTGCCATTTTAAACAGGGATTTTAACACGCAATCACACCTCGAGTTATATTTACTATAAATGCAGCGCATCACCCTACTAATTATAAGGAGCAAACCACTAAAATCCGCCATTTGTGTAAACCTAGGGAGTTCCGGTTAAAATGGGCCTCATCGATGGGAATTTTGCAATCTATTCTGTTTTATGTTAACGAGTCCGATTAAAAGTAGTATGTAAAACAAAACAAACAAACCTGCTATGCCCGAATGGGATATGTCAATGTGACTACGGGATGGGTTGTAGTGGTAGCTTGAAGATCCTAGTATTAAAAAATAAAAATAAATGTAAATGTTGTGGACATTTTCTATGGTATTACAACAGTATTTAGAGAATAAATCTTGTTTTATACTGTACCAGGACCTGTACATGTCACATTGTCTGACATAAATTCTGATATTAGTTCAGTTTCTTCACCTAATCCCATATTGATATTATTATGATAATAACCTATGCATTAAGAATAAGATTTATAGTAATGCGATAGTGTTACAATTTGCATAATACACCGATGGACTATTCCATTCTTACCTCTTTTGTTTATGTAAAGTATATTGATTAGCACCTATTTGATAAACTGATATTAAATCATCCTTTAAAACAAGAAATGGTTTGGGGCGAAAGTTGGGGTCCGGCGTACAGACAAATTGAATAATAGTAATATTGATTTATTTATTGCTTGTTTTCCTATTCCCAGTTAGTTTATTGCTATTTTCTACACATCTAGTTGGTATATCTTGCTTGCCATTCTTTGGAGTTTAGACATTGAGAAGTGTGAACATTACAAGTTTACTGACCTTGCAACTCTTCAGTACTGGGATGAAACGCTGTTGTTATCATGAACCAACATCATGGAATCTGTAAAGATATGATACAAAAAGTTACATGAAAAATATGTGAGATTGCAGTGGGCGTAAATAATAGTCAATTGAATCGGGGGTAGGTATACTATAAGGAGTTTTGATCATGATCAGTCAAGTTAACAGCACTGTATTAACACATGCAAAGATAATGCATAAAATACTAGAAATTCTGAATACAAAATGAATATTGTTAATTGTCACCGGTTTTATATTAAAGATGTATGTTCCGAACACTTTTTTGGGGCTATGATTTTTTTTTTTCACATCAAGATATTTTGATATCAGAAGAATCCCCATATTTTTCTCATTAAGTCTGTAAAATCTTAGGGGCCAGAAATGTTTCATTTAGAGATTATAGGCGAAAATGTGGTCAATTACTGCCAAAGGTGGTTAACCACCAACCAGTGTGTGACTACTCAATGGGCAATTTTTGTGTGACCTTGTGCTTCCAAAAATAGAACCAGTGGAGTTATGCAGCTCACACTTTGGAATGCGACAATGTACAATTGAAAACATCAAGTTGAAAATCTGGCCCGCAATCGGAACATCTACCTTTAACATTTCCATGTCATAAAATGTAAAACTTTTACAACCAGACTTTTTCACATTATACAATGCAGATTTCATACACTTACCCCTAAACATGTTTCCTAGGTCACCTCTCGCCACATCTGTAAAATAAAAATAAAATGAGTTCAGAAAAAATGACCCTCAAAATAGTCTTTACCCGTTGATATTAATGATAATTATTATCTCTTAGTACAAATGTAATAGTCTTGTTGATCACAGTTCAGTGCTGTTCATTAATTGTCTTTAGAAATTCAAAGATATGTAACTTACTTTTGTCTGCCACAGCCTTCACTCCTGTTTTTTTACCACTAACCACGTGTCCTGTTTCAGCTCTTGTCACATCTGTAAAGGAAATGGGAAATTAGTTAAAAAAATGAACCTCAAAACAATACCTGTTGATAATTATTATCTCACAGTACATATATAATAATCATAATTCTAGCAAACTTGATCCCATTTCAGTGTTGTTCAATAATTGTCTTAAGAAATTCAAAGACATGTAACTTACTTTTGTCTGCCACAGCCTTCACTCCTGTTTTTTTACCACTAACCACGTGTCCTGTTTCAGCTCTTGTCACATCTGTAAAGGAAATGGGAAATTAGTTAAAAAAATGAACCTCAAAACAATACCTGTTGATAATTATTATCTCACAGTACATATATAATAATCATAATTCTAGCAAACTTGATCGCAGTTCAGTGTTGTTCAATAATTGTCTTTAGAAATTCAAAGACATGTAACTTACTTTTGTCTGCCACAGCCTTCACTCCTGTTTTTTTACCACTAACCACGTGTCCTGTTTCAGCTCTTGTCACATCTGTAAAGGAAATGGGAAATTAGTTAAAAAAATGAACCTCAAAACAATACCTATTGATAATTATTATCTCACAGTACATATATAATAATCATAATTCTAGCAAACTTGATCGCAGTTCAGTGTTGTTCAATAATTGTCTTAAGAAATTCAAAGACATGTAACTTACTTTTGTCTGCCACAGCCTTCACTCCTGTTTTTTTACCACTAACCACGTGTCCTGTTTCAGCTCTTGTCACATCTGTAAAGGAAATGGGAAATTAGTTAAAAAAATGAACCTCAAAACAATACCTGTTGATAATTATTATCTCACAGTACATATATAATAATCATAATTCTAGCAAACTTGATCGCAGTTCAGTGTTGTTCAATAATTGTCTTTAGAAATTCAAAGACATGTAACTTACTTTTGTCTGCCACAGCCTTCACTCCTGTTTTTTTACCACTAACCACGTGTCCTGTTTCAGCTCTTGTCACATCTGTAAAGGAAATGGGAAATTAGTTAAAAAAATGAACCTCAAAACAATACCTGTTGATAATTATTATCTCACAGTACATATATAATAATCATAATTCTAGCAAACTTGATCGCAGTTCAGTGTTGTTCAATAATTGTCTTAAGAAATTCAAAGACATGTAACTTACTTTTGTCTGCCACAGCCTTCACTCCTGTTTTTTTACCACTAACCACGTGTCCTGTTTCAGCTCTTGTCACATCTGTAAAGGAAATGGGAAATTAGTTAAAAAAATGAACCTCAAAACAATACCTGTTGATAATTATTATCTCACAGTACATATATAATAATCATAATTCTAGCAAACTTGATCGCAGTTCAGTGTTGTTCAATAATTGTCTTAAGAAATTCAAAGACATGTAACTTACTTTTGTCTGCCACAGCCTTCACTCCTGTTTTTTACCACTAACCACGTGTCCTGTTTCAGCTCTTGTCACATCTGTAAAGGAAATGGGAAATTAGTTACAAAAATGAACCTCAAAACAATACCTGTTGATAATTATTATCTCACAGTACATATATAATAATCATAATTCTAGCAAACTTGATCGCAGTTCAGTGTTGTTCAATAATTGTCTTAAGAAATTCAAAGACATGTAACTTACTTTTGTCTGCCACAGCCTTCACTCCTGTTTTTTTACCACTAACCACGTGTCCTGTTTCAGCTCTTGTCACATCTGTAAAGGAAATGGGAAATTAGTTAAAAAAATGAACCTCAAAACAATACCTGTTGATAATTATTATCTCACAGTACATATATAATAATCATAATTCTAGCAAACTTGATCGCAGTTCAGTGTTGTTCAATAATTGTCTTTAGAAATTCAAAGACATGTAACTTACTTTTGTCTGCCACAGCCTTCACTCCTGTTTTTTTACCACTAACCACGTGTCCTGTTTCAGCTCTTGTCACATCTGTAAAGGAAATGGGAAATTAGTTAAAAAAATGAACCTCAAAACAATACCTGTTGATAATTATTATCTCACAGTACATATATAATAATCATAATTCTAGCAAACTTGATCGCAGTTCAGTGTTGTTCAATAATTGTCTTAAGAAATTCAAAGACATGTAACTTACTTTTGTCTGCCACAGCCTTCACTCCTGTTTTTTTACCACTAACCACGTGTCCTGTTTCAGCTCTTGTCACATCTGTAAAGGAAATGGGAAATTAGTTAAAAAAATGAACCTCAAAACAATACCTGTTGATAATTATTATCTCACAGTACATATATAATAATCATAATTCTAGCAAACTTGATCGCAGTTCAGTGTTGTTCAATAATTGTCTTAAGAAATTCAAAGACATGTAACTTACTTTTGTCTGCCACAGCCTTCACTCCTGTTTTTTTACCACTAACCACGTGTCCTGTTTCAGCTCTTGTCACATCTGTAAAGGAAATGGGAAATTAGTTAAAAAAATGAACCTCAAAACAATACCTGTTGATAATTATTATCTCACAGTACATATATAATAATCATAATTCTAGCAAACTTGATCGCAGTTCAGTGTTGTTCAATAATTGTCTTAAGAAATTCAAAGACATGTAACTTACTTTTGTCTGCCACAGCCTTCACTCCTGTTTTTTTACCACTAACCACGTGTCCTGTTTCAGCTCTTGTCACATCTGTAAAGGAAATGGGAAATTAGTTAAAAAAATGAACCTCAAAACAATACCTGTTGATAATTATTATCTCACAGTACATATATAATAATCATAATTCTAGCAAACTTGATCGCAGTTCAGTGTTGTTCAATAATTGTCTTAAGAAATTCAAAGACATGTAACTTACTTTTGTCTGCCACAGCCTTCACTCCTGTTTTTTTACCACTAACCACGTGTCCTGTTTCAGCTCTTGTCACATCTGTAAAGGAAATGGGAAATTAGTTAAAAAAATGAACCTCAAAACAATACCTGTTGATAATTATTATCTCACAGTACATATATAATAATCATAATTCTAGCAAACTTGATCGCAGTTCAGTGTTGTTCAATAATTGTCTTAAGAAATTCAAAGACATGTAACTTACTTTTGTCTGCCACAGCCTTCACTCCTGTTTTTTACCACTAACCACGTGTCCTGTTTCAGCTCTTGTCACATCTGTAAAGGAAATGGGAAATTAGTTACAAAAATGAACCTCAAAACAATACCTGTTGATAATTATTATCTCACAGTACATATATAATAATCATAATTCTAGCAAACTTGATCGCAGTTCAGTGTTGTTCAATAATTGTCTTAAGAAATTCAAAGACATGTAACTTACTTTTGTCTGCCACAGCCTTCACTCCTGTTTTTTTACCACTAACCACGTGTCCTGTTTTAGCTCTTGTCACATCTGTAAAGGAAATGGGAAATTAGTTAAAAAAATGAACCTCAAAACAATACCTGTTGATAATTATTATCTCACAGTACATATATAATAATCATAATTCTAGCAAACTTGATCGCAGTTCAGTGTTGTTCAATAATTGTCTTTAGAAATTCAAAGACATGTAACTTACTTTTGTCTGCCACAGCCTTCACTCCTGTTTTTTACCACTAACCACGTGTCCTGTTTCAGCTCTTGTCACATCTGTAAAGGAAATGGGAAATTAGTTAAAAAAATGAACCTCAAAACAATACCTGTTGATAATTATTATCTCACAGTACATATATAATAATCATAATTCTAGCAAACTTGATCGCAGTTCAGTGTTGTTCAATAATTGTCTTAAGAAATTCAAAGACATGTAACTTACTTTTGTCTGCCACAGCCTTCACTCCTGTTTTTTTACCACTAACCACGTGTCCTGTTTCAGCTCTTGTCACATCTGTAAAGGAAATGGGAAATTAGTTAAAAAAATGAACCTCAAAACAATACCTGTTGATAATTATTATCTCACAGTACATATATAATAATCATAATTCTAGCAAACTTGATCGCAGTTCAGTGTTGTTCAATAATTGTCTTAAGAAATTCAAAGACATGTAACTTACTTTTGTCTGCCACAGCCTTCACTCCTGTTTTTTTACCACTAACCACGTGTCCTGTTTCAGCTCTTGTCACATCTGTAAAGGAAATGGGAAATTAGTTAAAAAAATGAACCTCAAAACAATACCTGTTGATAATTATTATCTCACAGTACATATATAATAATCATAATTCTAGCAAACTTGATCGCAGTTCAGTGTTGTTCAATAATTGTCTTAAGAAATTCAAAGACATGTAACTTACTTTTGTCTGCCACAGCCTTCGGCGGGGATAGTGGTTTTTAGGATCAAGATGGGTGTAATAAGACATGAAATATAATTAGATTCCAGTCAATTTGACCTTCAGCAAAGTAGGACTTATTGGAGGATAATAATTATATATATAATTTGTTTGTTTTTTGGTTTTTTTCTTTCTTTTTTTTACAAGAAAAGATTTGCATATAGGCTGTCCAAAAAGTTACTATGATAAAAGAAAATGTGTAATTAATGATTTTCCTTTCGAGATATCGACGATTATGTAAATTTTTCTCCATAGAGCTGTGTATAAATGCTCATTTTCTCCACCCCACTGTCTTTTAATGCAAGACATTAAGACTTCTCGGACACGTGCCATAGACGTAAATGATTACTTTAAACGATTTAAAGTTGATCATGTTTATTTATCGAAATGGCAGAAATACGAGGGTTTAACTTTCTCTAGTAGGAACACAATTCGGAGAAAAACAGGTTTTTTTAATATCAAAAATATGATTTTAAACGAATTCCGTTTTAATGAGAAAAAAAAAAGATTTGAATACAAGTTTTGCCTACTTCCTTCCCCCCCCCCCTCCTCCGAACGGCGTGGAGTCTATGAGTTATGATTTAAATAGTATTTAAAAAGATATGTTTGATTCTAAGACACGTGGAGTTGACACAGATACTCTTTACTAACTATTTAAGGTTGAATTAAGTTCTGCATACTTCTGCCGCCCCCACCTCCTTTCTCCGTACGGCACAGGGGTCTAAATGCTCTAAAATGCAATACAAATTCATCTCCGCTTTTTAAGACATGTCCTCCGTGGCGCAAACCACACACCATGATCCAGGTCATCGATTCTCATATAAACGGCCGTTTATATTGACAGATATCAAAAAAACTACTCCTCCCACATCCTTTGTAAATTGTCTATAAGGATTTATGTCAATAAAAGCCAACGGGTGAAAAGTCAATACACCGAATGACCCAGAACATGGCGTAGCGAATCTCTCATGGTACACCTTGTGTGTCCAACAAAAAGCTAAGTCCCAATAAAGTATATATAAAGTACACCATGTCGCTACAATGTTCATATATAAAGTACATATAAAGTACACTTTATTTCTACAATGGTCAAATAAAGTACACGTAAAGTATACTTTATATGTACTTTATGCCAATAAAGTACTAATAAAGTACTAAAAAGTACACGTAAAGTATACTTTATATGTACTTTATGAAAACCAGGGTAGTGTCTTATTTCTGTAAAATCAGTACTGTACAATTGACAATAAATATCACTTAATGAGTCTTGGTGTCATTTACATGCATGCTGTAATCTTCAGTAGTCCCTCCAGGTAACTCATCTACTGCCAGCACATAGCATTTGACCTTGATGGTAACATGGATACTGTTGACGTGGGTACCTTCCTGCGTTAACGTTGTTGCATCAAAAGCAGTTGTCAGGTTTTCTTCGTTAACAAGCAACTTTAATAGCACTCATTATGTCCGAGATCAAGGCCTGCTCTCTTGCTGAACTGCTTGATTAGAGTTGGAACATTCTGTGTTGGCACATTGTTCACAAGAGAATCATAAACAAACATCCTAATTGTGTTAGGGTACTTTTTTCCCTCTTTCTGAAAATCTGAAGAACTTGTAGGTTCATTTTCATACGATTGGATTGTTTCCTTCAAGCTTCAATTCTCATCTTCCAGTTACTGAATAATTTTCTTCTTTTCACATAGCTCATTTTCAAGTCGCTGACCTATGCATTCCTTTTGGTTTCAGTTTGATCTGAAGCATTAGACATTCGCCGTGGCAGTAGACTGTTGCGCGACATCTTGTGGCGTGGCAGTAGACGGTTGCGCGACAGTGGCAGTAGACAGTTGCTCGACATCTTGTGGCGTGGCAGTAGACGGTTGCGCGACATCTTGTGGCGTGGCAGTTGATGGTTGCGCGACAGTGGCAGTAGACGGTTGCGCTACTTCTTGTGGCGTACCTGTGGCAGACGGTTGTGCGACATCTTGTGGTGTACCTGTGGCAGTAGATGGTTGCTTGACATCTTGTGGCATAGTGGCAGTAGACGGTTGTCCGACATCTTGTGGCGTACCTGTGGCAGCAGAGCGTCTTATATCGGCTAATTGCATTCTCTTTCAGCATACTTCTTACATGCTTTTTCTTAGTCAGCTTTCTTCTTTTCTTCTGACCTGGCATCCCTCCATTGCTGCTTTCGTGATTTTCCTTTCGCCTCTCCAGTGTTAAATCCTCCAATGCTTGCCTCGTTTGTCGTCTGCTTACCGGTATTTTAGCTTGAGCTTTTGCTAGAGCTTGTGCTTTTTCACGCTGACGTTTGCGATATTTAAACTGCCTTATGCATGCTAATTTATTTGAATGTAGCCGCTCTTCTTCATTTTGCTCAAGACGCTTAAGAGCAGGGGCAATTCATTAATCATGAGATACACAGGCCACATAAACACAGGTGAACTTTTAAAAATACAAACACCATCTGTATTTAGGGAAAAGGATATGTTAGTAGGATCACTTAATAATCCATAAATAGTTCTTTATATAATTGACCATCGTACACATTACTTATGTTCTGACCATGAACTGAGTTTAGGTGTTCGAACCTGTGCTGCCTAATTAATTCTGTGAATTGTTTCCTTCGAAACAGTACAGACAACTGCTTGAGGAGACTATGGCGAACAAACTAAGAGGTAGACCCTGATAAAGTTAAATCTTTCCCACAAATAACGTTTGAGCAATTGGTGTCAGCTTTATGAACATGGTTGAAACAGAATGCACAGAAACAGGGGCGGATACAGGATGGTCGCACCCCGGGGTGCTGTGAAAAGACGATCCCCCAAAAAATGAAATTGATCAGGTACCATCCAAGCGGTGCTGCCCTCCGAGCTATGCTCTCTTATCTTTCCTTTTTTGTCTCCTTTCCTTTTTCCCCTTTCCTTTTTCTTTCTCCCCCTTTTTTTCTTTTTTTTTCTCTTCATACCCCGGGGTGCTGCAGCCACCGCAGCACCCCCCCCCCCTGGATCCGCCCCTGCACAGAAATGTCAGGTGCAAAGGTTAGTTTCTGCAAACGCTTTTTTAGTTGGTAGACGGAACCCACAAACTTGTTTTCCTCGGATAAGAACATTCCTATCAACAATAGCAAGTATTGGATGGCATCATCTGACAATCTGAAGCGTACCATGAAAACAATGAGCAAAATGGACGCACCTAGCTTTTGCTTTAATCCAGCATACACAGGTTTCTCATCTGCATCTTTCTCCTCCTCATGAACAACATCCATCGTTTCCCTCTCCAAAGTCTCTAGAATGTCCTCAGTAAGTCTTTGAAGAGGACCCTCATCATCTTGCGGAGCTCTTGAGTCTGATCATGCTGGATAGCTTCCTGTAAGTGCACAAAGGGTATACAGCCTTGTTACAATCTGCCTAACTCACAAGGCTGACTTAGGCAGAATTGAAATTGTGCATTTATCAACACTTTTGATTGGTCAATGACTTAGGCAATGTACCCTTGCAATCAAAAACATATCCCAGTACATATCGAGGGCTTAAAGGTAGAACTGACTATGTCCAAAAATGTCATTTTGAGAAAAACGCGTTTAAAATTTCAATCAAAGCTAAACAATCAGAAACTCTAATTCACAATTTAATCTTTTGCAGATATGTTTCCAGTACTATCTTAAATTATATCATTTATAGTATCATAATTAATAAACCACTGTGTGGGTTTACAAAATGGCGGAAATGGACATAATCAGTTCTGGCTCAAAATATGTTCGAAGAAACTGGACATACGCATCAGTCATTTTTGTCTTACAACAGTTTAATAACACAACTGCTGCTGCCAACTACTAATAAAACACAGTTTTTACACAAGTGTGCGATTGGGTTTGGTTGTTAACTTCTTTGTCACTAAAAAAAAAGAGAACCCTCATAAAGTTTGGCATAAAGTCCATTTGCCACATAATGGCTGACTTGGATAGTTTGACAGTCTTTGTCTAATCAGTTTACTTTCTGGTCTAGTCGTCGTCTTCGCCCGTGTCCTCAGCAGCTGGCTCTGGTACACTGTCTCTTATGTGTGCTGAAGACCTTAGAGACTTGTACCACCCATGGAATTCTTCTGGGATAGCTCCTTGGTCGCACAGCTTCTTCAGATCTTTCTTCTTTTTCTCACTTATCAGTAATGTGGTCTTGTATGCCCATTGCAGGGACATTGGAAGAGATGGACGACCACGTCCATACACATTGATCTTCTTGAAATCTTCAGTGTAATTGTTTCTGTAGTGGATGACTCCTGGCTCACCTTTGACATATCTAAAGCACTTAATGAGAAGCCAGTTGACCAAATTTCCATCCTCATCAAAGTGTCTGTTTTTGATGGTGTTCTGGGCAAGATGTACCAGGTCATAGAAATCCTGATGGTGAAGATAACGCACGTTGTATGGAAATCGTCGTCTAGTTCTACGAAAAATAGCCACCCATCCAGTCATGCATGGTGAAGATATCACGGTACTTCTTTTCTGCCTCAATTGCCGCATGCATACTGTCACATTCCATGTGCGAATGGCCACTCTCCAAGAAGTTGTGTGTTATAACCCTGAGTGATATGGGTATTCTTGACAGCGTAAAGAAGGAGTGCTGTGACATTTTGGTTACGGTTCTGCCCTCCGCATGTATCAGAGAACAGTGACACCTCTGTAACTGTATTTGGCAGCTGTGTTAGCCAATGGTAAAGACAAGATCCTATCTCATTACTACCGCGTTTGCCTTCAATCTCTGTCCAGCAGTAGCAAAACCCTTCGTGTGGTTTTGCGGCACCGTATATGCACAGATTGTACACACATAGTTTGCAACTGTAGTACATCTTCAAAGCTTCAATTCTCATCTTCCAGTTGCTGAATAATTTTCTTCTTTTCACATAGCTCATTTTTCAAGTCGCTGACCTTTGCATTCCTTTTGGTTTCAGTTTGATCTGAAGCATTAGACATTCGCCGTGGCAGTAGACTGTTGCGCGACATCTTGTGGCGTGGCAGTAGACGGTTGCG
Source organism: Ophiura sarsii (assembly GCA_035610835.1). Classification (NCBI taxonomy): domain Eukaryota; kingdom Metazoa; phylum Echinodermata; class Ophiuroidea; order Amphilepidida; family Ophiuridae; genus Ophiura; species Ophiura sarsii. Next base: position 36,706,453 of record CM069445.1, read on the forward strand.
CGACAGTGGCAGTAGACAGTTGCGCGACATCTTGTGGCGTGGCAGTAGACAGTTGCGCGACATCTTGTGGCGTGGCAGTTGATGGTTGCGTGGCAGTAGACGGTTGCGCTACTTCTTGTGGCGTACCTGTGACAGACGGTTGCGCAACATCTTGTGGCGTACCTGTGGCAGTAGATGGTTGCTCGACATCTTGTGGCATAGTGGCAGTAGACGGTTGTCCGACATCTTGTGGCGTACCTGTGGCAGCAAAGCGTCGCATATCAGCTAATTGCATTCTCTTTCAGCATACTTCTTTCATGCTTTTTCTTTGTCAGCTTCCTTTTTTTTCTGACCTGGCATCCCTCTATCACTGCTTTCGTGATTTTCCTTTCGCCCTCTCCAGTGTTAAATCCTCCAATGCTTGCCTCGTTTGTCGTCTGCTTACCGGTATTTTAGCTTGAGCTTTTGCTAGAGCTTGTGCTTTTTCACGCTGACGTTTGCGATATTTAAACTGCCTTATGCATGCTAATTTATTTGAATGTAGCCTCTCTTCTTCATTTTGCTCAAGACGCTTAAGAGCACTACGGATTTTCTCCTGTTCCAATTTTGATTTATATTTCTCAGGATCTCTTTCTTGGAGAAGCTGGCGACGACTTTGCTTAACAGGTTGAACTTTATGTACTGTCGGTTGAGATTTTCCTTGGTCAGGTAGACGTGGTACAAGCGGAACTTTTGTTCATTTTTTTTTTTTGCGCAATTCTCCGACTGACCCTAGATTTCACACGTATCTCAAACTCGGGCGGATCCATGACTGACGATCTGACCAGGGAGAGAAGAGGCTGAAAGCAATAGGGAAAAACAACGGTGACACCTAGTAGACCAATGTATATGATGGGTTGTCAGTGGCGACCAAGCATCAATTATTATAGTTTGTGTCAACCCCTGATCAAGTGACCTTGGTACACGTGTTATATTGATTGATTTTTTGCAATATGTTATTTACAGTCTGTTTACACCGATAAAAAGAAAATTGGGAATTTCTGTCTGAACTGTCAAACCAAAGATTTAAAAGTAATTTCATAACGCCGCTACCGACACCGTGCATGTAGTCAATTACTACGCCATCCACGCAATGGAAATACCGTAAGTACAAAAACCAAAACGGCCCTTTAATTCCATTGGTGATGTAATCCCTTTCACCTCTGTTAATCTGTTGGACTGCATCAGCAACATCCTGCCTCACATTGGTTTCTGTACGCAAGGGACCATCTGGAAGATCTTTGTTGTAGCGAAACACGCAATAATGACCACCAGTTTACGGTATGTTTCCCCTTCTATTCCATTCTTCCCATTAAATTGCATGCTATTGGTAATAAGAAGACATCTGGCTGACAAATCACAAACACAGGTCAACAAAGCCCCTTTACACGTGAACGGTATTCCTTCATAATCTTCAAAAACAACACCATCTTCATAAGGTGGTTTTAGGAAGCTCCACATGGTTGGTTTTTTGGATGCTATCTAGAAGCCATAGTAAAGTGTATTTTCTCGAGATTTTCTGAGTGGCAGGGGCAATTCATTAATCATGAGATACACAGGCCACATAGACACGAGTGAACTTTTAAAAATACAAACACCGTCTGTATTTAAGGAAAAGGATATGTTATTAGGATCACTTAATAATCCAGAGTTAAATAGCTCTTTATATAATTGACCATCGTACACATTACTTATGTTCTGACCATGAACTGAGTTTAGGTGTTCGAACCTGTGCTGCCTAATTAATTCTGTGAATTGTTTCCTTCGAAACAGTACAGACAACTGCTTGAGGAGACTATGGCGTACAAAATAAGAGGTAGACCCTGATAAAGTAAAAATCTTTCCCACAAATAACGTTTGAGCAATTGGTGTCAGCTTTATGAACATGGTTGTAACATAATGCACAGAAATATTGAATGTCAGGTGCAAAGGTTAGTTTCTGCAAACGCTTTTTTAGTTGGTAGACGGAACCCACAAACTTGTTTTCCTCGGATAAGAACATTCCTATCAACAATAGCAAGTATTGGATGGCATCATCTGACAACCTGAAACATACCATGAAAACAATGAGCAAAATGGACGCACCTAGCTTTTGCTTTAATCCAGCATACACAGGTTCCTCATCTGCATCTTTCTCCTCATGAACAACATCCATCGTTTCCCTCTCCAAAGTCTCTAGAATGTCCTCAGTAAGTCTTTCAAGAGGACCCTCATCATCTTGCGGAGCTCTTGAGTCTGATCATGCTGGATAGCTTCCTGTAAGTGCACAAAGGGTATACAGCCTTGTTACAATCTGACTAACTCATCACAAGGCTGACTTAGGCAGAATTGAAATTGTGCATTTATCAACACTTTTGATTGGTCAATGACTTAGGCAATGTACCCTTGCAATCAAAAACATATCCCAGTACATATCGAGGGCTTCAAGGTAGAACTGACTATGTCCAAAAATGTCATTTTGAGAAAAACGCGTTTAAAATTTCAATCAAAGCTAAAAAATCAGAAACTCTAATTCACAATTTATTCTTTTGCAGATATGTTTCCAGTACTATCTTAAATTATATCATTTAGTATCATAATTAATAAACCACTGTGTGGGTTTACAAAATGGCGGAAATGGACATAATCAGTTCTGGCTCAAAATATGTTTGAAGAAACTGGACATAGGCATCAGTCATTTTTGTCTTACAACAGTTTAATAACACAACTACTGCTGCCAACTACTAATAAAACACAGTTTTTACACAAGTGTGGGATTGGGTTTGGTTGTTAACTTCTTTGTCACTAAAAAAAAAGAGAACCCTCATAAAGTTTGGCATAAAGTCCATTTGCCACATAATGGCTGACTTGGATAGTTTGACAGTCTTTGTCTAATCAGTTTACTTTCTGGTCTACATGTAGTCGTCGTCTTCGCCCGTGTCCTCAGCAGCTGGCTCTGGTACACTGTCTCTTATGTGTGCTGAAGACTTGTACCACCCATGGAATTCTTCTGGGATAGCTCCTTGGTCGCACAGCTTCTTCAGATCTTTCTTCTTTTTCTCACTTATCAGTAATGTGGTCTTGTATGCCCGTTGCAGGGACATTGGAAGAGATGGACGACCACGTCCATACACATTGATCTTCTTGAAATCTTCAGTGTAATTGTTTCTGTAGTGGATGACTCCTGGCTCACCTTTGACATATCTAAAGCACTTAATGAGAAGCCAGTTGACCAAATTTCCATCCTCATCAAAGTGTCTGTTTTTGATGGTGTTCTGGGCAAGATGTACCAGGTCATAGAAATCCTGATGGTGAAGATAACGCACGTTGTATGGAAATCGTCGTCTAGTTCTACGAAAAATAGCCACCCAGTCATGCATGGTGAAGATATCACGGTACTTCTTTTCTGCCTCAATTGCCGCATGCATACTGTCACATTCCATGTGCGAATGGCCACTCTCCAAGAAGTTGTGTGTTATAACCCTGATATGGGTATTCTTGACAGCGTAAAGAAGGAGTGCTGTGACATTTTGGTTACGGTTCTGCCCTCCGCATGTATCAGAGAACAGTGACACCTCTGTAACTGTATTTGGCAGCTGTGTTAGCCAATGGTAAAGACAAGATCCTATCTCATTACTACCGCGTTTGCCTTCAATCTCTGTCCAGCAGTAGCAAAACCCTTCGTGTGGTTTTGCGGCACCGTATATGCACAGATTGTACACACATAGTTTGCAACTGTAGTACATCTTCAAAGCTTCAATTCTCATCTTCCAGTTGCTGAATAATTTTCTTCTTTTCACATAGCTCATTTTTCAAGTCGCTGACCTTTGCATTCCTTTTGGTTTCAGTTTGATCTGAAGCATTAGACATTCGCCGTGGCAGTAGACTGTTGCGCGACATCTTGTGGCGTGGCAGTAGACGGTTGCGCGACAGTGGCAGTAGACAGTTGCGCGACATCTTGTGGCGTGGCAGTTGATGGTTGCGTGGCAGTAGACGGTTGCGCTACTTCTTGTGGCGTACCTGTGACAGACGGTTGCGCGACATCTTGTGGCGTACCTGTGGCAGTAGATGGTTGCTCGACATCTTGTGGCATAGTGGCAGTAGACGGTTGTCCGACATCTTGTGGCGTACCTGTGGCAGCAGAGCGTCGCATATCAGCTAATTGCATTCTCTTTCAGCATACTTCTTACATGCTTTTTCTTTGTCAGCTTCCTTTTTTTTCTGACCTGGCATCCCTCTATCACTGCTTTCGTGATTTTCCTTTCGCCCTCTCCAGTGTTAAATCCTCCAATGCTTGCCTCGTTTGTCGTCTGCTTACCGGTATTTTAGCTTGAGCTTTTGCTAGAGCTTGTGCTTTTTCACGCTGACGTTTGCGATATTTAAACTGCCTTATGCATGCTAATTTATTTGAATGTAGCCTCTCTTCTTCATTTTGCTCAAGACGCTTAAGAGCACTACGGATTTTCTCCTGTTCCAATTTTGATTTATATTTCTCAGGATCTCTTTCTTGGAGAAGCTGGCGACGACTTTGCTTAACAGGTTGAACTTTATGTACTGTCGGTTGAGATTTTCCTTGGTCAGGTAGACGTGGTACAAGCGGAACTTTTGTTCATTTTTTTTTTTTGCGCAATTCTCCAACTGACCCTAGATTTCACACGTATCTCAAACTCGGGCGGATCCATGACTGACGATCTGACCAGGGAGAGAAGAGGCTGAAAGCAATAGGGAAAAACAACGGTGACACCTAGTAGACCAATGTATATGACGGGTTGTCAGTGGCGACCAAGCATCAATTATTATAGTTTGTGTCAACCCCTGATCAAGTGACCTTGGTACACGTGTTATATTGATTGATTTTTTGCAATAAGTTATTTACAGTCTGTTTACACCGATAAAAAGAAAATTGGGAATTTCTGTCTGAACTGTTAAACCAAAGATTTAAAAGTAATTTCATAACACCGCTACCGACACTGTGCATGTAGTCTATTACTACGCCATCCACACAATGGTAATACCGTAAGTACAAAAACCAAAACGGCCCTTTAATTCCATTGGTGATGTAATCCCTTTCACCTCTGTTAATCTGTTGGACTGCATCAGCAACATCCTGCCTCACATTGGTTTCTGTACGCAAGGGACCATCTGGAAGATCTTTGTTGTAGCGAAACACGCAATAATGACCACCAGTTTACGGTATGTTTCCCCTTCTATTCCATTCTTCCCATTAAATTGCATGCTATTGGTAATAAGAAGACATCTGGCTGACAAATCACAAACACAGGTCAACAAAGCCCCTTTACACGTGAACGGTATTCCTTCATAATCTTCAAAAACAACACCATCTTCATAAGGTGGTTTTAGGAAGCTCCACATGGTTGGTTTTTTGGATGCTATCTAGAAGCCATAGTAAAGTGTATTTTCTCGAGATTTTCTGAGTGGCAGGGGCAATTCATTAATCATGAGATACACAGGCCACATAGACACGAGTGAACTTTTAAAAATACAAACACCGTCTGTATTTAAGGAAAAGGATATGTTATTAGGATCACTTAATAATCCAGAGTTAAATAGCTCTTTATATAATTGACCATCGTACACATTACTTATGTTCTGACCATGAACTGAGTTTAGGTGTTCGAACCTGTGCTGCCTAATTAATTCTGTGAATTGTTTCCTTCGAAACAGTACAGACAACTGCTTGAGGAGACTATGGCGTACAAAATAAGCGGTAGACCCTGATAAAGTAAAAATCTTTCCCACAAATAACGTTTGAGCAATTGGTGTCAGCTTTATGAACATGGTTGTAACATAATGCACAGAAATATTGAATGTCAGGTGCAGAGGTTAGTTTCTGCAAACGCTTTCTTAGTTGGTAGACGGAACCCACAAACTTGTTTTCCTCGGATAAGAACATTCCTATCAACAATAGCAAGTATTGGACGGTATCATCTGACAATCTGAAGCGTACCATGAAAACAATGAGCAAAATGGACGCACCTAGCTTTCGCTTTGATCCAGCATACACAGGTTTCTCATCTGCATCTTTCTCCTCCTCATGAACAACATCCATCGTTTCCCTCTCCAAAGTCTCTAGAATGTCCTCAGTAAGTCTTTGAAGAGGACCCTCATCATCTTGCGGAGCTCTTGAGTCTGATCATGCTGGATAGCTTCCTGTAAGTGCACAAAGGGTACAGCCTTATTACAATCTGCCTAACTCACAAGGCTGACTTAGGCAGAATTGAAATTGTGCATTTATCAACAACACTTTTGATTGGTCAATGACTTAGGCATTATGACATTGTCGTCTACGCTTTCCGGCTATGTTTGCCATGGCGTGCGCAACTATTGCTTTCCAGGTCTTACGATCATTGGTCTGTGTCACAAGTTCTGGGTCAACTTCTTTGTTGATGTTTGCTACCCAGGTTGGTATTGGACGTCAGACTGGTCTTTTTGTGGCTCGATTATATTCTGTTAAAGCTTGGCGTGCTGGAGTTTCTTGTGGCAATCTATATAGATGTTCCAGCCAAATTATGCATCTTCATTTGATAGTTTTGCTCCATAATGTTCACTATTTGTTTTGTATATAGATCGACATTTGTCACTTTGTCAAGTTTGGTAATATTCAGAGTCAATCTTAGTAAAGTTCTTTAAAACAAATCAATTTTGTGTTCTAGGCTTTGTGTTCTAGGCATTATTACAGTATTGTGCATAATGCATACTTGCCAACTGTCCTGTTTTTGGCGTATTTGTCCCGTTTTTCGAGTTGTAATGTTACACAAAAACGGAACAATCCGTTTTTTGGGTTTTTAAAAATAAAATAAAACAATAATAATAACAATAATGTAGGTAGCAGCTCTTCCACCAAGTAAATAAGTATAGGTGAAAATGTAATACCACTCATAAACTGTGTGTTATGATCATCTTCTGGGATTTTGTATGTGATTTGCATGTATTTAATGTTAATAATTTGTTTAACAAATGGGTCAAAAAGTGAGTCAGAATAGGTCAAAATAGGTCCAAAAAAATTCTGGGGGCTTCGCCCCCTAGACCCAAGACCCCTGGCGGTGAGGGGCGAGACTGCACTCGCTTCACTCGCTACGTTCGCCTTGAGTCTACTTTTGAGATTTCAATGTTGACAAGTATGCATAATGTAATGAAGTCATGATTTATGCTAACAGCTCAATTTCGCTGAAAAGTGAGTTGGGCAATTATCGAAGCAGGCTGATGATATTCAGAAAGCAGAAGACGGGGGGTGTAATCCTTTTGTAAGGAGTTGGTTATATTTCTTGGAAAATGAATTTGTTTACTAATCTGGTGGTAAACTTGACTGTATATTCTCAATATTATTTTGTTGTATAATTTTGTTCGATACCAACACAAAATTGCAAGACACATGTTTATCAATTCATCATTCAATGTATTCCCCTCCCCCCTTAATTTCCCTGTCCTCCTAAAATAAGCACCTTATTGTATTAAATATCATTTAAACATTTTAAAGTTTGGTTCCAGGGAAATTTTTCTGGCCCTGCTGTTCATATTTAAATTATGCACATTGTTTTATGCATTGACAAATGTACCCTTGCAATCAAAAACATATCCCAGTACATATTATATAGTTGAGGGCTCAGAAACACAAGGCCTCATCTCCATTTTTTCAAAAAAGATTTTTCAGAAAGAAATTCTCTTTCCAGTAAAACACACAGCCTCTTCTCCATAGCAAAACCCCTTTCAAAGTTATAGCCAGTATCACAAGGCTTCATGTCCATCTCCCCAATGTGTTTAAAAATCTTCAATTTTCTTTTTCTCAAAATGGTCAAAATGGAGATAAGGCCTTGTGGTTCTGAAGCTCTGAGCCCTCGTAATTCAAACAAATGGTGACATGTAATGAGGATTGCATTTTGGGTACTGAATAAACTACACCAAACACAAAAAGTCCCTGGCCAGGTGCTTTGATGTTGGCTTCCCTTATGAAAATTGCAACTTTTATCGCAATCAATTCTGCAACCTTGCACAACCTTGCGCAAGGTTAAATTTGGAAAAATGCAACCTTGCGCAATGTTAAATTTGGAAAAATACAACCTTGCGCAACCTTGCAATATCAGTTGGCGGTGTAACCTTAAGTTTGCATTCTCAACCAAGCACAAGGTTGCGCCAGCAACTGGTTAAATTTGAAAAAATATAACCTTGCGCAACCTTGCAGAAACATCTAAAGCTTTTGCGCAACCTGTTCGCAACCAGCTAGTACTGCCAGGTTACGCAAGCACAAAGTCGCGCAAGCAACTGATTAAATTTGGAAAAATATAACCTTTCGCAACCTTGCAGAAACAGCTTAAGCTTGCGCAACCTGTCGCAACCAGCTAGTGCTGCAAGGTTGCGCAAGCAACTGGTTAAATTTGGAAAAATATAACCTTGCACAACCTGCCGCAACCAGCTAGTGCTGCAAGGTTGCGCAAGCAACTGGTTAAATTTGGAAAAATATAACCTTGCGCAACCTTGCAGAAACATCTAAAGCTTGCGCAACCTGTTTGCAACCAGCTTGCAACCACCAAAGACGTGCGTCAAAATGGGGTCAAAATTCGGAACCAATACCAAAATAAGCTTATATGTTTTAAACTTGATTTTTCAGCATTTTTATCTGCAACATCAGTTTCCTTCAAAGATTAGAATATGATTCAAGTTATTTTTCTAGCATACCTTATTTTCATTATGAAATTGATTACAAAGTATGGGTACAATTAATCATCAAATTCACTACAATTTAAGTAAAGGTTACAAAGACAGCAATGTTTATTTCACATGTTTGACCTGACCTTTGAACATAAGGAGAAACCTTGCGCAACCAGTTTGGTGTTTCTGAAGAAGTTGCGGGAGCTTGCGAAACCAATTTGGTACTTCTGAGAAGGTTGCGCAACCTTGCAGCAACCATCCGCAACCTTGCGCAACCAGTTTGGTTCTTCTGAGAAGGTTGCAGGAGTTTGCGCAACCAGTTTGGTTCTTCTGAGAAGGTTGCGAAACCTTGCAGCAATTAAGCAATCATCCACAACCTTGCGACAAACTTGTGCAACCTAAGTTGCTACAACCTTGCGCAACCTGGTACCACCTTGCTGCAACCACATTTTGGTGATTGCATTTTCGTAAGGGTTATCCAAAATCTGAGATGTACATTTAATGAGAATTTTTTTTCTCCATATAGAGTTTGGTACCTTATTCATAGAAATTGAGTGGATAGTTTTGAAGTTATGATTGTTTCAATTACCATAACTAACCAACATAATTGTTGCACTAAAATTGGGTTTCTGTGGGATTTCATTGCTTAGTGTGTGATTACGCTGTGAAAATGTGTGTGTACAGACTTCCTTTCGATACCTGTTACCCATTCATCCAGATACGTGACTGGTTCACATAGCACACAGTGGACAATACAAATCAATGGTATCCCATAGGAAACCACTTCTAGTACAACTTTTTCTTCGTTAGTCGTGGTCATTGAAACAATCATAACTACAAAACTATTCACTCAAATTTTATGAATGAGGTATCAAACTTCGGAGAAGAAATTTGCTCATTAAATGTAGATCTCAGAATTTTGGTACTGATTATTGATTTTGGATTAGCCAACATCAAAGCACCTGGTCAGGGACCTTTTGTGTTAGGTGTGTATTGTCACTGTTCTGTCAAAACCTTGTATCTACATCCGGCCCTTCAGTCTATTTATTATAAACATGTTCAAGGGCCAAAAACACATCAAAACCTTGTTAGTGCTCTTGCCCCTGAACAATGTATAAAGCAACACTTCCTATGCATAACCATTGTGCAGTATTACTTTATACATGCTGAAGGGCAGGAAAAACATACACAGTTTTGACAGAACAGTGACGATATATTGATGTAAACAATTGGAAACCTTGAATAAAATTATTTGTCGATAAAGTTGTGTAAGTAAAATTATGTTGTAATGTAAGATACTTTTTGTAACGTGCCTCGAGCGCCATTTTGGTGGATTTGTGCACAATATAAATCCACATTATCATTATTATTAGTGTTTTCACATGTACGTTTTTGTCATTCTTGTAATCGTTATATTGTCCCAAATTCAGCCTGTTGGCTGTGATGTCAATAAAATATATCATGAATAAAATAACCATGATGCAATCAATAATAATGAAATAGAGGCAGTACATACAACAATAGGACAAGAGACAATGGTTTTGTAGTTCATATCTATGTATTATCTGTAATATAAAACTCTATAATAATTGTCAATAGGTATATAACTGCATTATGTACAAATCATGTTCTGTATTTACAATATTTGTTTGTAATCAATTTGCATGTACACATCAACTAAATTTGTTACAATTACAATCATTCATTCTTGAAAGAAATATGGTTCTGAAGCTCAAAAGCAGCAGACATTAAAGTGGTACAGAAATTCAGTGTTATATTTCAGTAACCAACCAACCTCAAAATCCAGCATCTTACAGGAGTGGAGATGCCACCATTGCCATTTAAAATATGTGACCCATCATGAGTAAATGATAGACATAACGCGGCAGTATACATAGCTAATTTGATTAAAGAGCACAAATGTGGGACAAATCAAATCAAATCAAATCAATACATCTTGTATCCAACCAAAGACTCAAATTCATGGTAATAAAGAATTAAACTACATTTTGAGGTATTTGATTTTCATTGACACCATTGATTTGTTAACATAATCAAAATGTCCACACTTAAATGTATTTTATGTTTTGAGACTAAATGATTTTCAATCATCCATATCTCTGGTTAGATGTGATATAACATTGACTTTGGTACCAAAATGTTCCTTAACATACATATTATCATGATATAAATAACTCAATATATTCGTGTTGGGTCCCATATGTAATACTTCCATTGTATTGTGCTGCAGTGAAACTTAGGAAAAGATATGCTCATGAAATTCACACTCGTCCATCTAGATACATTTCAAATAGAGAATGAAAGTAAATAAAAAAGAATTGTTTCATATGTCTGTCATCTTAATAAATACTGTGACATTCGGATCGGTTTATTTACCTATTTGGCGTAACATAAAGGCATAGTTTTAATATTTATCATGTCTCTTACATAATATTTTTTGTATGTGAACTTTTGTATGGATAATAAACAGAATTACAAATTAAACTACATTTGTATCGGTTACGTTATTTTGTATTGCTTCAATATATGCCTCATTCCCCTCAGAGCAGTTTCAGATTACCATGGGGAATGTGGTCTATCTGCTCTCTGGGCAAAGGATTGAAGTAATATTTTTCTAAATATAATAAAAAGGTTTGTTTTTATTTCTATTAGGGATGAAAGCATGCCCGGAGCAAAATGCCTGAAAGTTGCCTAAAGTACCTTAACCCTAACCCATTCGGGCACCTTTTTTTCTGCGCAGAGAAAAGTGACCCCAAATGTCACCATGACCCCCCCCCCCCCCCCCAGATTTGAACCATAGACCTTCAGCACTAGCAGCTTAGGATTCCCCACTACAGCACGGGTATATAACCTGTGTCCATTTTATCCTCGAAAAAACTTGCACGCCAAACATAGAGGTTGGATTCTGTATCCAATTACACTTTTGTAGGGAAGAAATTGCCTGATATCAGAGAAAATGGCTGAAAGCCTGAAAACTTACATCCCTGTTCTGTATATTTTGCAAGCTATTTCACTCCATATTTCCAAAAAAGCCTGCATGGCTGACAAGATGTCCCTTATGACATGTGTCACATGCATCTAAAATGGGGATTTGAAACCCTTGGTGGGAAAAGTATAACTCATAAATTCTTTAACTGTACATCATTCAACAAATATAAATTCAAATATGTATCGAGGGCTCGGAAACACAAGACCTTATCTCCATTTTGCCCATTTTGAGAAAAAGACTAAATTGAATATTTTGAACTCTATGGGGAGATGGAGATGAGGCCTTGTGATACTTTAGGGGGTTGTGTTATGGAGATAAGGCTGTGTGTTACTGGAAAAAGAATTTCTTTCTGAAAATTTTGATACTAAAATCTCATATTTGAAAAAAATGGAGATGAGGCCTTGTGTTTCTGAGCCCTTGGTATGTCTAGACAACAAAATATAATAACCAGCTTTTTCTTTGAATAAGTTCATCACGATTGTAGATTGAAATGTTTAAACATGTATGTTGTACAAATCCAATTTGCTACTCACATGCTAGACAGTTTTGTCTTCCCGTTCGGAAGACTTCTTCGGTAGTGACTTGATTCACTTGTTTTTCCTGCGAGTCACTACTGAAGAAGTCTTCCGAACGAGAAGATGTAACTGTCTAGCATGTGAGTAGCAAATTGGATTTGTACAACATAAATTTTTAAACACATAATAACCAGCTACGTACACATAAAACATTCAAAAATTGCATATATTTGTAGGTGGGACGGAATAACTATTGCATATGTACTTCTGCATAATAATCCTAAAATTAACGCCCAGGGTGCTCAGTGGTCATTACAAGTACAAGTACATTACAAGTTATATATGACATTTCAATAGAGACAGTCATCCTTGTAATTTCATAATCCCTGCTGTAAATAAGCATACAACTCTTATCCTTCTTGGGAAAGAATCATTATAAGGTTGTAAGAAATTAAATATGTGACTGTTCTTACAAACCACCTGAAAAACATAGATTTTCAAGGACTTAAAAGTGTAATAATTAACATAAATTTTGCCCGGAGGGTTATACGTCACCAAACCTGACTTATGACTTATACGACTACTAAATTTGCATAATGTATTTTATTCTACTTGAATAAGCTACCCTATCTTAAACGCTACAAAATTGCGTACATATCACATTCCCCCTCTCACCACGACAGCATAGTTTAGCTTGACTTAAATCACAACAATATTGCATATTTTCTACTGTGGACGGACGGAATTGGCCATTTGCATAGGTCATTCTAGCTAAATATAAATCAATTGCATATTAATATCTATTGCCAGAAAGATTATTTTTCTTTCGATATAAAAAAGCATATAAAAAGTCTGTAGAGGATTAAAAGATGATATCATCATTGTTCTGTCAAAACCTCATATCTCCATTTGGCCCTTCAGCATGGATAAAGTAATGCTTTCTATGTATAGCCTTTGAGCAGTCTGCTCTATACATGTTAAAGGGCCAAACCACATCTATCTAAACTGTGTAAGTGCTAATGGTGTGAACATGTATAAAGCACTTCCTATGTATAACCGTTTGGCAGTTTTACTTATACATCCTGAAAGGCCGGAAAAACATAGGTTTTGACAGAACAGCGACGATATGTAATGTATTTGCCAAACAAGGATTTATTTTAGAATTATCAAACTAGAGACAGAGTGAATCAATTAGCAATAAAGAAACTAATGACATTTTCTTTCATTTTTTAAAAGAAACCCGGTAATAGCAGCTCCATGCTGTGATGTCACCAGCGATGGTTTCCAATACAATTTTCAATACAATTTATTCCATTAAAATCAAATCAATAATTTCCTTTCATCTTGGAGCTGCCATTAACGAGGTTCTTTTTTAAAATAAGATGTGCGACATGGGGCATTAAATTATCAATATGAGGTATTGTATGTCATATTGTTCACATTCAAAGTCTAGTTTAAATAGCATTTTAACCATTTACTATATTTTGCATTTTACACTTTGCACACATAATCAGGCAATAGAGGATATCCACAGTTGCAAAAGTGTCCACAGTTAAAATATGAACAGCGGGTGTGTGTCCTTGTTTGCAGGTTATTGAAAACTTGACATGTGTATAAATTTACTGAACACACATTCATCTATCTCCATCTACACACACCCACAATTTGAAAGCTCTTTTGGGTAATGAAACAAATACAAGTCTTTGAGTGACCAAATTGAAAGCAGTTTTGCTTTTCACTCATCTTACACATATCATGTAGAGCATTGTTCTTCCTTAATCAGATTTATGTTGCATATCATCTGGGCCCTATTGCATAAAAGTTAAGATTAATCTTTAAAACCCTTAGGTCCACTCTTACCAGCCAAACCTTTGGAAATATCTCATGGTTGAGATTTCTCCATCTTAACTCTATTTCATCTGTCATCAAATGAACAGGTGTAAACTAGTTCACCTAGGATGAACTTTAGTCAAATGGACATATGCCTTAAAGTTTTCACCTCTTCTTAGGAAGATTGTTTAAGAATTTGTGAGTTGATATTCATGAGATAGACCCAAGGTCAAACTTTAAAACTTGGCACTTCTACATAAAGCTCAACTCAGGAAGAATTCTTAAATATTCTTCCAAACCAAGCTTTCTTAAAAGAAGAGTTCAAACTCTTCTTAAGTTTAAGAAGCATAACTCCTCTTAAAGGCAAAGGTCCACTCTGGCAAGTTTACCCAGGGTGAACTGGCCTACACATGTTTATTTGGTGACTGATGAAATAGAGTTAAGATGGAGAAATCTTAACCTTGAAATATTCCCAAAGGATCTAGATGGTAAGAGTGGACCTAAGGGTTTAATGTGAATCTTAGATGGTATGCAATGGGACCCTGGTGATATAACAAATGCCTCCCTTATGGAATGGTGCATGATCCAGTTCACAAAATTTGCAAGTTGATCATATGAACCTATGTTCCTCTACACCGTCCTGGATACGTCCATCCACACTCTATGGTTCACCCCAATCCTCGTAAACGCTAACTAGAGACTCATCCTTCACAGCGTATTTCCATACAGTGCTACAAGGCCAGTGCTACAAGGTTATTTGTATGATTGAGACTCAGTGATAGAAAATCAGCTGCAGTGTCAACTTGCCTGAAAAAAATATAGCAAAGAAAATATGTTATAAAGGATTTACTTATTTTATTTTTATGTCTAAGGAAGGAGAAGTAGGAAAAAGAAGAAAAAAACTAAAAAAATTGACACACACAAGAATCAGCATTGTGTAAATTATTTTCACTTGATTTTTCCTAAACAAAAGAAAAAGTTTACTCTTGTTTGAAAGTTTTGTATGCTGCGAGTCATTTTACCTGTGGGCAGTTAGCTATTACACTGTAAGCATGCGTTAATGCGTAACATGGGGATTGTTAAGATCAAGAGATTAAGGGTTCTATAATCGACCGTTCACAAGAAAAATGTTACTTTTTGCAAGAAAAATGTGATTTTATTCAAAATCCTGTAAATATGTACGCATTTAGGGGGTCAAACTGGGGGAGAAAACATGCGAAATCCTTATTTTTATTGGAAATTGTGGCTTCAGAGGCAATACAAATTAAGAAGGAGTTTGAAAAATAGTTGGTCACACATGCTTACAGTATAATGTTTGACTACCCCCTCCCCTGGCCATTTTATAAGACCTGTCTATGACCTTTTCACCAAAATGGCACCCTCAACCAGAAGCATGTTTCAGAAGAGATATTTCTGATTAAACGTGTTCTATAATACCCCGCTGATCATCACAACAACTCCCAGAAGCAACATGGGTCAGGAAAGGCTCCTCTGGTGAAGGTCAAATACGAGTTAATGTGTGTTTATTTCAGTAAACCAATAATGACATTGAAATTGTTACCTTGGTTCTCGACGCGGGCTATCAGGGCTGCGTGTAGTCTTTGCATCAGGACTCTGTGTGCGCTTGTTGTTGCCAGTTGCATAATTATGTAGACTATGAACAGTGAATACACTTGGGAGACCAGATTTGGCATTTCTTTCTATACCTGTACCACCTATTTCACCACCCCAAGCAGAACGCAATCCACGGCGACCTCGGCTTGGACTGTATGAGGTAGCAAAATCAAAGACAGGGGGACTTTTAATAATCTATACACTGAGTTGGTTTTCACATATTGTACTAGTCTAAATATTGCTTAAGTATCAATTTAAGGTCAAGTCTCTCTCAATTTACAAAGTTATATCAAATTTCATAATGAAAAGTGTGCTGATACCACAATTGGAGTCATGTTCTGATCACTTTTAAGCCGTAAAGGTGTAAATAATATTCATATTAAAGGTGTGGTTTTTAAGGTTTAACTTACCCTTTAGTCAGTTAAGCAAGAGACTCCAATTAAGTCTTATGGAAAAGTGACATGGGTCAAATCAAAAGTCCTTTGCAAGGTTGTGAAAACAAGTCACAGATCAATCAACCATTGCTCTCAGTGACAGTCATGTTAAGTAATCAAGTTTAAAGGTAGATGTTCCGATTTATTTTCAACTTGAAGTTTTATATTCTACATGAAAGGTCATCCTTAAAAGAGTTATATTCCAAAGTTTGAGTTGCATAACTCTAATGGTTCTTATTTTAGACGCACAAGATGCCGTGAAATGTGCCCATTGAGTTGTACACAAACTATGTTGGTGGTTAACCGGCTTTTGCAGTAATTCGATGTTATTTCACTGATTTCTTCGTAATCATACCGATATGGGCCGTCAAATTTCAGTATGTTAATCAGAAAAATATGATCTTTCATATGATATGAAAATCTCCATATGTTTGAGAAAAATCTGTGTTATGAAAATGTGATCGAACATCTACCTTAAATTCAATGCCAGTTAAGTCATTGGTCAGCAACTCAAATTGCCATAACACAGGTCGCAGTTCATTACAGTTTATCTTATATAATTCTCCACCCTATTCTATTAAGCAGTGTATAAACATCATTGGTCTGAGAAGAAAAAAAACATACTTGAGGATACTAGTTGGAGAAAGAAGGCCCCATACTCTGTTGGGTCACAGATTTTATCTGATCTATTTTACCTGAATCTAAAGTCTGCCGGTAGGAAATTTCCTAGACTGGAATCCTGCCTTGACTGCAACAGCTGCTTCTGAAAGTCTCGCTTAGCATTGCCATAACCGTTAAATATATGGTCACAGAATACCAGCTTACCACCAGCATATATCTGAAACACAAAATGGGGGGAGCAAACTATTATCAGGTTTAAAAAAAGTAAGCTCTTTTAACCCTAACCCCCCTGAGTGCTAAAGAATGCTAATCCTAAGTCCCTCTCCAAACACATGCGCCGTCGGTTTTCGATGACATAGTCAACCGAGCCTATATAGTGAGCGTAGTATACTGCGCGAATGTGCAGCTGAGGGCCGTGGCTTAGTGGCTTGAGAACGGAGGGTCCCCAGATCGAATCCCTGCAGGTTCCTGGAGATTTAGTTGGCGTTTTTTCCTCGAAAATCGTGATCCCGGTCAAAAACCCTAAACCGGGGTTAGGGTTATGTAAACAAAGATTGTTTGAATAGATCCATTGAATAAACTCACAATAGCCAGTTTTGTGCCAGTACATCTTAATTTGATACAATTAAAAAAATGAACAATAATCTTTAACAATCATTGGGAATTGCACTGATAAATTATTTTATTTCATTGACCATTAAAACCCTGAACACCAACTACACAACTACGCCAGCAGCATGGGCGATCTCCCCGGGCGATCACGACAAGAGATATGCAAATGGATAAGTTATATATTGGAGCTGAGGGCACAGACTCTCATGCTGGCGACCAAGGTTTCAATCCTGCTGCTGGACGAGTTGGTTTTACCCCCACTGTTCTGCCAATTTCTTCTCCTGATATTGTTATCTCAAATTCCATCACAGGGGTTACTTCTTAATTGGATATATCTACCATTTTGCCATCTTTACCTAATAATTCATTGATATTTATGATTAGGAAAAAAAAGAAGGTCTGTCTCACATTCATTTGGGAAAATAGCTATGCTATATTTGTTTATTTGTTATTGTGTTATTGGCCCTTTTTTTCTTTTCCCTTTCAGTGCCAATTGTTTTTCTTTGTTTTTTGGATAAATAAAAACACAAACTAAATTGGGCTTATCGCATAGGGTTATGCGGCAAAAGTGACTCCACATACTTATACGCGCTGGGTATGTGAGACAGATCCTTTTTTTCTTAATTGGCCTTATGAATGTTATCTGGAACTTGAAGTATACATCTTACAATTTTGTCTAATATGCTCAAAAATCCAAGAGTATTTTAGTTTTGATTTTCTATATTCATTGCGTTTAAGTCATATTTGCATCAACAATGGTAAAACAATAGCAACTTATTTGATATACCTACAATCAATAAAAAAAGTGACGTGATCAGTGAAGAATGTCTCTATCACTTATTTGAAATTTTCTAATCTGAAAAGAGGCAATTCTTCTCCAAAAATGTGCTTGTTTAAAGGTAGATGACCCGATCACATTCCGATTTTCAACTTGAAGTTTTCTATTCTACATGAAAGGTCATCCTTAAAAAAGTTTTGTTCCAAAGTTTGAGATGCATAGCTCTAATGGTTCTTATTTTAGACGCACAAGATGCTGTGAACTGTACCCATTGAGTTGTACACAAACTATATCGGTGGTTACCACCATTCGCGGTAATTCGAGGTTATTTCATCGATTTCTCCGTAATTATACCGATCTAGGCCGTCAAATTTCAGTATGATGATGAGAAAAATACAAGCTTTCATATGATATGAAAATCTCCGTATGTTTGAAATAATTCTGTGTTACGAAAATGTGATCGGGTCATCTACCTTTAAGCTACTTTTAATTCATATACAACACCATTCCTTCCTTCACTCACCATAAACATTCCTGGGACGGCATTGTGTCGCTGTAATAACAACGGTTGTTTATGACCAGAGAGATGTACAGCACTAATAACATCATACACAAGCAGACGATAGGGATCATTACGACTCTGAAATACAAACAACATCAGCTAGTGTTAAAGGGGTACTAATAGATACAAAAAGCCTATGAGAGTATCATAATTCTGAACAGACGTATGGGCCCAGGCTTCAACCAGTACCATTAACTATGAGTTATGAGTAACTAGCGTGCACTACGTTAACTAAAAGCATTTAATGTGCCACAATGGTCATGATATTGGTGAATTGTGGTTTCGTTGGTGGAACAAAAATGGAAAATATACAATTTTGGAACAAATTACCAAAGCTTATGAATTTACTATAGTTTAATCAGTTCCAAATTTGGTGAGAAAAATGCTGGTTCCCGTCTCCGTCAGCAAAAGTAATCCAGCGTACACGCGCCAAATGTTGGCATATGCACCCGTCACGCATATGATGCACAGTGCGCCCTGTTGTGTGTGTTATGCAAGCCTCAGGTGCGCCCACACTCCTCTGTTTTAATAAGACGGCTCAACAGTTTGGAACCAACTAAATAAACTACAGGGTGTCCCTAAAAAAAAAGTGCACATGTTCCAAGTCATTGCCTTCATTGATCAATTACTCTGTATTTGGCTGTAATATTTATATAATCTTAAAGATAATTTGGTTGGCTTTCAATGCCGTTAGTTTGATTGTAATTGCTCTTACCAATACAACGATATACTTGATCAATCATGAGTACTTAAAAAAAACGGGTTGTGCCACTTTTTTAAGGAAATGATGCTTGTGGAAAGAGTCCTTTTTCTCATTTAATAATCAGTATTTACTAATTGAAGTTTATATGAGCTTCACGATGACTACATGACCTTTCAAATGCTGTTTGTTTGGCCTCATTTGCTTTATCCTATCGAAAAATATGCTTGATGAAAGTTGATCACAGCAAGTCAAATGTGTGCTATTGTTTATAAAGAAGAAATGCTTCAAAGTGTTAAACATAATAGCAATTTTACACATGTATGATTTCTTTCAACAAACTGACACAGTTTGATATTGTTTACTCATGGTCAAACAAGCACATCTCTGGATAGACTCAAGCAAATTCGATAAAAACAAACTGAATACGAAAGCTATCTTGAAGCTTGTACAAACACGAAATCCATATACAAAATGTTTAAAGATAAAACTGATACATTCCCCAAAACGCATCTTTTTCTATAAGGGGCATAACCCCCATTTTGAGTGTTCGTTGTTGATCAAAGACATTTTTAAATTGAGAAAAGTAAACACAATCAAATAAACAGCATTTGAAAGCCAATTAAATTATCTTTAAGATTATATAAAAATTACAATGAGGGCAATGACGTTGAACACCTGCACCCCTTTTTTTAGGGACACCCTGTATAGAGTCATTGTCTTTCAAAACACCTCTTACCTGATAACATGGTTTGGTCCTATTCCTCTGCTGTCTATCGTAAAACTTGGAAAACATATCGTGGCAGGAGAGTGCCTCTGGAAACAACGCTGATACTACTGCTATTACAATGAGCTGTGTTCGAGGCACGCAATCTCTCATGAATCTGTCCAATTCAAGGTCGCCTAAAGAGGGCACTTTATGGCGACTACAGCGGCATGTCGCATAGGTATCACCCAACATTTCTGCTCTCAAGGCACTGCGTGGAGGTGAGTCTAGTTAAGGCTTCAACTTGATATTCTATCTTAGAAAGAATACACAGGATTATTTATATTAAACTTTTATTTTTAAAAAATCTAGATTTGATGCTGACATTGATTTTAATATCTCATAGTCCTCAATGTTGAATCAGTGAATTAGCAGAAAATATGAAAATGTCTGGCATTTTGAATGCTAAGGGGTCGTCCATAATTTTCGCCATTTTCAGTTACATACAAAGTGTACGTAAGAGGGGGGAGGGGGTCGAAATATACCCCAACCGTATGTAACTTAAATGGCGATCTTGAGAGGCGGGATTTTTTTTTTAAAGTACAAAATAAAATAACATTTCGCCATTTATTGCGTACGTAAATCGAAGGGGGGTGGGGGGGGTAAAAAGTTACGTACGCTCTGTACGTAAGAGAAAATGGCGATAATTTTGGACGACCCCTAAGTAAACAAAGGTCACCCAGATCATTATCGATGTTCAACTTACAGCACACCACAATCTTATGACAGAGAGCTTCGGATCTGGACCTCTAACAGTTGGGTTGATCAAAGATTTTCTAGTGCAGGGAATATGATCTCTATTGAAATGTCGAATAAGAAATCATACTATGTGTGTTTCTGAATGACATGGCATGTTTGAATAGAGCGGTGATTAGTATGGGCATTGGTATTCTCTTGCGACAACAGCATGGCCCTTGTAATGTTGTGACACAAAACTAACTTTATAAACGAGATGGCACAGCGAAATTGTAAATACTTCTAACAATTTCAACATATTAAATTAACACATACATTCACCGTGTTCGATTGATTGTACATAACTTCTCCACCCAGTGTTTTTATAGAACTAAACTCAAACGCACAATGGATAATGTGTGCATATTGTTCAGATCGATACTAATAGATGCAATCATTCAGGGAACGAGAGTGAATATGTATTGATGACTTGTTCTTGAGTTATTTCATGACAGGGCTAAATACTACACGATCTTGGTCCGAAACACACATAGCTTCAAACTACTTGGCGCACATAAATATCCCTGTACTAGAAATTTGTTGGGTTGATCAATGGGCATTTATTTTTTGCTTTGTGTTTGTTTAGGGTTGGGTCTTATTTTTTCTATTCTGATTTCATCAGGAAATTTCAACAGAATTTATTAGAACTTTATTAACTGTATTGTATTTTTGAGTGTATATTTCTTCTGTATTTTATTGCAATTTTTATATTTCATACTGTGCATTTAAACTTTGTAAATTTTTATTGCAGCTCTCTTTTTATCATATTTTGTTTGTTGTACGGCGCTCAGAGGCTTTTTGTATTAGCGCCTAAGAAATGTCTTGTTATTATCATCTTATTATTCATATTAAAACTTTTTTTCCTTGACTGTTTGTTTGATATTGTTTGATTTTTTCTTGATTGTTTGTTGAAACTTCCAATACCCCTAATGTGCATATAACTTTGATCTATTATTGTAATCAAGGATACATTGGACATCCAATGAGTGGTTTCATCTTTCTCTGTTTGAGGCTAGGTGCCGGTGTACTGGTTACTGTTCTTGTTGGTGATGCTGTACCCCATGCTGTGTGAGGAGTCTGGCTGGGTGGTAAGGTACTTTACAATAAGATGATACAAAAAAAATAAAATTAAAGGTTAATACTTCGGTTCTGATATATTTGTTTAGGTTGGATCTTAAAAGTTAGACACTGAATTTACTGCATAACTTAATGTTTTGCATTAGTCAAGTCAAATTGAAATGATAGAGTGAAAAATTAGTTCTGCACTATAATTGTAAAGTGGTTCAGCTTATGATACTGACAGGTCTTTCTAGAAGGTGTTGTGGGTACCACATTATTTAGCATGCTTGTTGGCTAAAATCAGGACTCACACACCATATTCTATATAATCAAAATAGCTAGAGAAGGGATATCAAGATTCAGGCAGTGTTGATATTTTGATGACAGAAGATTTTCAAACTGTAGAACTCTTTTACAGGTATCATTTGTATAAATAGGGAATTTATCTAAAGGGTTTGTGGTGTTTAGGCCAGGGGCTCTCACTCAGTTAGGGGCCTGCAGGATGAGAGGCCCATGAACAACGCTAAAAAGAAAAGAAAAGCAAGAAGGGAGTAATTTGGCCCCCTGATATGCGCATTTTTTTAGATAATTGAAGCCCTGAAACCAAATTAATTGAGAACCCCTGGTTTAGGAAGTCAGGGTTCTAGTATTTGAAGCAGATCTGTTAAACAAACCAATCTTTAACTTGTTATTCTACTCACCCACTCTTGAGAGACATTGCTGTAGACGGTCTATAACCATCTGCAGCATAGGATACATCTGTATCAAACTCTATACGAGGAACTATTCTCTCTCCACCATACGTAGCAGATTTGAGTCTATTGGGGCTAGATGTAGGTTTTCTGGATTGGCGTGACATGGTAGACATCGTACTGAAGGGACGTCTCTGGGCATAGGATACGGGAGGGGCGGAGGGGGATCGTATTAGGGGTGTCGTCCTGTATCAAAGGAAATTATGAAAAAACGTGTACGAGTTTATGAGAAATTAATAAACTAAAAACAACGAAAAAAGTGTACTTTAGGTCCCAGCCACGCAGAATAAAGTGCATTCTGTAGTTCAGATGAGGCACTATTGTTGGTGCATGATTGGGACGTTAAATACACTTTATACAATTTTATCATGTAGCTTTTAACATTAAACACAACAAATTGACTTTGAATTATTTTATTACAGAGCAAAGGTCAGTTCAAATTCCCCATCAAATAATTACTTTTCAATGCTAAACAAAACAACATTTATTTTTATCTCACATCTTATATACAAAACTTTTATCCTCTGCCCCCCATAACCTTTGGGACCCCTGACGGATCGCTGAACTAATCGGGCAATAAAAGATGCACTACACTACCATTTTCCTGCTAAAATAAGAAATGACGAGGGCATGCAATTTAAGGCAATTTGATAGGGGCACCAACTTTCTCCAAGGCAATTATATACTTTTGAATGGAGTGAAAACAGCCAGAAATTGAGGGCATCCAACGCAACTAGGTTGGGCATGGAAGGCAAAGATGCCTTTGATTAATTTGAGCCCTTTGTTCATCTAATTCTATGCATTGATGTCAGAGAGTATTCTAGTGGTTGATGCATTATTGATGCATGGATGTAAGGATTTATTTGTGATTGTGGGGTTACTTACGCCAGTGCCTTACAATCACAGGTGTGATAGTAAAATACAATCATTCAAATACCCTCTGACATCATTGCAGATGATTGTATTGCGTTCGCTGATTTCCTAATGCTTGAATAGTGTTTCGGTGAGATTTACAGTTTGGGTTTAGGGTAATGGTTAGGGCTAGAGTTAAGGTTAAAATTAGGGTTTGGGTTAAGGATAGGGTTAGGATTCGGGTTAAAGATAAGGATGGAATACCATTATTAAGTAGAGTGAAATGAGAAATAGGTGAACTATAGTACAACCGTCCCACTCCACACAGATGTATGAAGCATAGCCATACCTTCAACTATTATGAGCTGTGTTCACCTTGCACTAGTTTCGGGCCAATCTGCGAACCAGAAACTTGCGCCTGCAAGCCTCGAGCACCAGCAAGGGAGCAATCTAACCATATACATTATCCCTCCCATGGGCCCTCAAATTAACATTCAGTTTCCCCCACACAGGGCTGATTCTCAACAATACATCAATTTTGATTCTGGATGACCACCCGACAGGCACCAAAAGCTGATCTGGATGGAGATTGGTCACTTCACTCCCAGGGCATAATTATAACAACAGATCAAGAGAAAATACCCACCAAGTTTGTTAACTTGGAAGGCAAAGGAAATAGCCCCTTCTTAATTGCTCTGAAGTTTAAAATCTCACTGTGAAATTGGTAGCTAAAACATATAATTCATACAGCATAACTTGGACCATTGTATGACAAAGGCACAGCACCAAAGTAGTGCTATGTTCACCTGGCACTAATAAAACTCTATTGTACATTTCACGGACATAAATTATGCTAATGAGCTCATTAAATGACGTCACTCGCATCATCGGGTTTTCCCGATGATTGAAATACGTTGATTGAAAATTCTAGGTCGAGTAAAATGATGTTCTTATTTGTTGTCTGTGAGCTTTTCTGATTTTTTTCCCGTATTGGAATATTTTTTTATTGAAAATAGACAGTTCAAAGTAAACGTTGGTTCCAAGTTCAACTGACAGCACATGTATTAAAGGCGACAGCAACGGCAATATGCAAGCAACATTTGAGAAAAAACGATGCCCGACTTTGCAAGAAAGTGTACGGGGAAGTGTACGGGTGAACATGACAAACCAAAACAGCCTAGTAACTAATCACCTCCGTGGCGCAATTGGTTAGCGCGTTCGGCTGTTAACCGGTTGGTGGTTCGAGTCCAGCCGGGGGCGTTGTTACTTTTTGCATTTAATGCAGATTGACAAACAAATCACAGTAAAAATATAATATTGACAAAATCACAGACCACTTACACAAAAATCGCATCTGCGCATGCTCCTGTCGTGATCGAAATCCACCACACAAGCAATGGGCGAGTTTTATAAGTGCCTGGTTAGTCATAGTGTGTTAAATCATGACCCTTGACCTACCTGGGTAATAAAAATGATCGACCTTCTTCTGGATGCTGTTCATCCCCTGCATCTTGAGCTGTGTTTACATGGTTATCCATAGTGGGTTTGGCTGAATGAATGCCTCGTTTTCTTCGATGTGGTATGGCAGAGTTTATTCTATTCAGTTGAGGAGCGCGGATACCAACAGCTATGCGGTAGTGTTCCAACCAATTGTCACATACGTTTCTGATTTGGGGAGGGGGGAGGGAAGAAAGAAACAATTCTTTATTATATTATTTCGTATGAATCAACATACACCTTACATATTTGCATGAAGTTCACAACTAAAATAACACATATGTTCTGCAGTTCTGCAGTAAATAATAAACTAGTTCATATTTAGAATAAAAATGAATAGTTATATATACTAGCGGCGGACCCGAGCGCAACCACCACCCCCTGCACACACACATAAACCAGGTTGATTTACAACCATATCCCTCCTAAACCATTTGCCGTGGCAGCTTTATTAATCCCTACCTCTCAAACCGCATCATTAACCCTCAGTACCTCTGAAACCAAATAAACCTCTGAAACCAAATAAACCCCCTACAACCGCCAGCCCCTCCCCCACATACCACACCACCCAGGTTGATTTATAATCATAACTCTCCTAAAACATTTCCTGTGGCTACTTCATTAACCTTGGTCCCTTGGATTGTTTGGCATGCCAACTTAAAGTAAAGAAATCAGGTTGCTTTATTAACTCCCATAAAATGCTACTTGTACCACATCACTATAATAACCCTAGGCCTATCCTGAACCATTTCCCGTGGTTTTACCCACCCGACATGACACCACATACCCCTAAAACAGGCCTATAATCATTTCCCGTGTGGCTTGTGCGCCATGTGTATATAGGAGTGCGTATTGTGCCGCGGCAGTGAGCCCTTGCGCAAACATGCACGCGACACGTAACCAACGGTATGATAACGCGGTGGTACACACAACGCACAATATCGTGCAATTCTAGTGGTATTCGTGAGCCAAATTCGAGAGGTTTTTTGCTGTTATTGGAGCCAATTGTTAACCAATTTCCCTGGAATAAACTTTACCACACTTCCCATTATTTCCACTATATTTCATGCAAATTAGGCACCACTTTGATCAAAACTAACGGAGTAATAAGGATAATAAACAAACAAACACACCATTTCCAGATTTATAGGAAGATATGCAAATTGAAAACAAAAGATTGGTAAATGATTGGTTCTTTTTTAGGTCATCACTGAAAATGTATTTGAAAAAACTGTTTTCACTTGATATACATAGCATTAAAATAAACATTGTTTACTGAGAAGCACAGTGAAACTATGTGCATAAAAGGCGATGAAAAAAACCACCCTTTTTTACGGGAGGACGGACCTGTCAAGTAGGGTCGGTCGGTCGGGGTTTTGTTTTTTGTTTTTTGTTTAACCCTAAAATGTCACCAAAATCTGCACAAATTGGGTTTTTTTTAAAAAACATTTATGAACAAAATTTGTCGACCGATTTTTGGTCAAAAACTGCTAATTTTACATCATTTGAGAACAAAAATTCTATAAAAAAAATTGAAAAATGCAAAAAGTGGGTCAGTCAGGCCCGTAAAAACAGGGGGGGGTTCCTCTCCTAAACTTAGTTTATAACTACAAGCTGTAAAAACTTGCTTGAATAATTTTTCACCTGTAAAATAAAACTTGTGATACGGTCCTTTATTCCAGAACTTTACATGAAAGAACTGTATACAAACATACTCACCCCATCTACCTCTGTGCAGTGACATTGTAGTGTGTTCCAGTAGATAGATGCATTGGCAAATTCTGGGTTTCCTGTCTTTAATTGCGTGAGCGTACATGGCAGTCCATTAGAACTAAGCCTTTGATTTTAAGCTGTGATTACTGGAATACACACTGACATCACTGCACAGTAGTAGACAAACAGAGTTTGATAATCGATCTGCTAAGACATCCATACCACAAGATTATCTCAATTCTCAATGTATTGCCCTATCTCTTTACGTGTAACGGTCGCCATTTTGAATTTCCACCATGGGGAGAAATTTGGAGGTATGTCAACAATTTTCTGAATTAAACGGGAAAAAACTGGAGCTGTATCTCTCTCTCTGTGTTGGCAGGTTTGAAATACGCGGAAAGATCGATGCTTTCTGGAAACTCATGCCTTTTTTCCTAAAAATACCTCCAAATTCGTCCCCATGGTGGAAACAAAATGGCGCCCGCGTACTGGATCTCCTTTTTAAATCTATGATCCACACTCACTTTATCTTTCTTGACAGTCTGACCAGCTCCTTCTCCGCTGGGATATTATACTCGGTGGGGTCCTCCATCTCAAGACTCTTGACGATGTCGCTCATCTGAAAGACCGGTTTGGCCGGCGGTTGCTGCAGCTGTTTGGATGGTCTTTTGGATTTCTTATCTTTCTTCTTTGGTGCAGGGGGTGGTGGTGGTGGTTTGATGCATTCTTCTGCTGATTTAGATTGGAAGTCTTCATCCGTTACCAAATAGCCCTGTCATAAATGTAAGATAACATAACAAACCTTGAATCAGGGGGGCACAATTCTAGGATCACAAACTTAGTATTAGGGCACATAAAAACATGGAGAAGAAAATCTGTGAGAAGTGTTTTGAATATAGCGTATATCCAACACAAATTGTTATCAAAGGTGGGAAAGGGGGGGGGGGGGGGGGAATGATCGGACGGCAGAGGTGGGAGAATGGTAGGAGGGCAGGGGAAAGAGAATGAGAGTATTATAGTTAAATCAGTTCCAAATTGGCGAGAAATATTATATCGGTTTTTATCTCTCCGCACGCAAAAGTAATCAGTGGCAATTATGGCCACACGCACGCGGTTTTGGCTGCAGGCATGCGTCACGCATATGATGCACAATGTGCTTGTTGCCTTCAGCACGCCCAGGCCCTTCTGTATTTGCCAATTCAGAACTGATCAATGTATAATGATAGGAATGCAGGAGGGTAGTGGGAGGAGAAAGGTTTGTACTTACCAGCTCTTCCTGTGTGACTGGTTCAAGCGCACTCAATACCTGCCCAACCTGTAACTTGACCGACTCCTTGTGGCATGTAAACACTAGGGTCATCTGATTACGATTATTGCACCGAATGGTAAGGTGATCATGGATGGATATCACAACAGGATTGGAGAGTTTGAGGTGAGGTAACACCCAGTCCCATTTCTTTGTCACAGCACCCTCTGTATCAAAGAGTATACCTTCTTTTTCTGTAGAAAGGAACCTAAAGGCAACAATATAAACAAGAGATGTAACATTAATGGATATCTCAGAACAAGATTGGAATGTTAAAAGCGACATAGCACTAGGGTTGGGGTAATTCCAGGATGCCCATTTGACAGCAAAGCCCTATTAAAATTGGCAGAGGAAACTGGGGGCTGACTAATTACGATGCTCATTTGACAGATAAAGTCTTATAGAAATTGGCAGAGGAAATGGAGATTTGAACAATTATATCAAGATCAACCAAATCTTCTTCTTCTTCTTCTTCTTCGGCCTCCGTCAGATATGACGATTTGGCTGCCATACGATCACATCTCCGGATCATCTTTCTCCAAGCTACTCTGTCTTGTGCCAGACGCTTGGCCTTTATAAGACTCATACCAGTCCATTCCTTGATGTTGTCAAACCATTGTTTCCTTTGACGACCTCTTTTCCTGCTGCCTTCCACTTTCCCTTCTATGATGTGGAGTGCCAGTAAGCTACCACTGCCTCTAATGATGTGCCCAAAGTAGGCCAGCTTTCTTTTGATAAGCTCTCCTAGCAGCTGTCGCTTTACACCAAGTTCTTTCAGGATACTTATGTTGGTTCTTTTCTCCTTCCAGTTAACTCTTAACATTCTTCTCCAGATCCACATTTCAGCAGCCATTACGCGATTTTCATCTGCTTTGATTAGAGTCCATCCCTCCAGACCGTAAAGGAGCACGCTCCATACCAATGATTTTACAATCTTTGTTTTTAGGTTTGTTGTGAGGTTGCGGTCATTCCATAGGTCCTGGAGTTCTATCATCCTTCCCTTGGCCATTCCGATTCTAGCTCTTATATCAGCTGTGCAACTGGCAGATGTGGTTTTCACAGAGCCTAGGTATTTGAAGCGACTGACTTGTTCAACATTCTCACCATCGATTGAGATATTATGCACAGGCTGTTCTTCTCCAGTTGTTAGAAGTTTTGTCTTTTTGACATTGAGCTTGAGATTTAGCTTCCTGCCTGCATCATTTACGGCTGTTGTTAGCCTCTCGATGTCTTCTTCAGAGGTTTCAAAAAGTGCAGTGTCATCGGCATATCTGAGATTTGAAATTGGTGTACCGCCTACTTTTATCCCATACTGGTTTACATCAGCGTCTCTCATGACTTTTTCTGTGTAGGAGACGAACATGTGTGGTGAAGCAATGCATCCCTGCCTCAACCAAATACACAATACGTATATCAAGATCAACCAAATACACAATACATGCATGTGCAATGATGATAATGATTATTTGTCTCTACCTCTATTCCCAACAGGATGCCTGCTTTTCCCCTTGAAAGGAACTTATAGAAGGCAATACTGCAATTGAGTGTCGTTAACACCAGAATAGTGACCGGCATTGGCATTCTCATGGTTGGGCTGATGTCACATAAACTTGCAACACGCGTAAGCAGTGCAGAACGTGTCACACATACAACGAGCAGTGAATCAAAGTGAATTGTGGGTAAATCGTTGGTAAAGGGGAGCAGCAAACATGGATGCCCGAGAGAATGCTCTGCGCAGGTGTGGCTTTGAGGGCTATTTAAGATGATTAAAGTTAAAATGTGAAACTAGACTAATGTTGACATGCTGAGAAAATCTTATCCTAATCATCATAAATTAAGATAATAATGATCATTTGAACTGAGTACCCGCCCCCCCCCCCCCACCCTTTCCCCATCGATGATCACACTTTTGCACTTACTTAACCAATCCATTGGGGTGGTAACAGCATCCATGTCCAGTAGGTGTGAAGCATGCTGACATAGTCTTATCTTCATTATCATTATATACTAGTGTATAGGCACCTGGCATACGTGGTCCTGCTCTACTGACAATGACTGCAATATTGCCTGAAGGATAGCTGCAATCAATATCGGGTTAAGGGAAATAGACCTTTAAGGGCACAAGATTGGTTTAAAGTGCAATTGAAGTAAAAGCATCCCCTAAATAATATTTAAAAAAAGACTTTTCAAAGTACACTAGTTTTTTACTGGCTTGTGCACACTAAAGGAATAGATTGGTCCCTGTGATCTAAACGTGTTAAACAAATACTGTAGTTCTATCAGTTACAAATTGGTGAGAAATAGGTGGTTATTATAATTATCTCTCCCCCACATAAACGTTGTTATATCTCCAATTATCTCAGCCTCCTTTTTGTCATCACCCACTTTCAGTTAGGATATGTTTCACTTTATTACTAAAAGGATACAATGATGTAGCCGATGCATCGTGTAGACTATGATGAAAGAGTTGTGTTTGACTCGGGTCGGGTGTGGTCAGGGTCATCCGAGGAATCAGACCTTTGTTAGTGTTCATGAAGCTAGGTGACTTTCCAGAGGTGGATTTCTTACTGATATATTTCAGCATTTGTTCTCTTTTTGCATCGCCGTAGTAACGGGTGTAAAGGGGTTTGTCGTGGCCGAGATTCCTGTAACGACCTGAGTCTGTCTTGCTGTTTGGGATATAAATTAAATAATAAATTGTTTAAAACAACATGATTAAACAACTGGTTTGTCAATCGTACGTACATACAAGCACACATATCTCTAATTGATTTTTGCTAAGAATGTAGATTTACAAGATTAAAATAAAACTGTACCATAAATACCAGGCTACTAAATTCATGAAGTTCTTAGCTCTCATACCTCTTTGATCAAAAGTCATTGTATGAATTACTTTTTTCTGTGCAGCGTAGGCATACAATTATAAACAATAACAGTTATAAAGTTGAAAATGAAGAAATAAAGGTGAGCACCCATTTTATCCATCAGTCAAGTCAAAATTGAAATACATACTTCCAATAATACATAACCCAATTCATGAGGTAACCTATAATTTAAAGATAAAAATGGGTTGAAATTCAAAACACTGAATGTTTCATGCCTTAATTTAGTTTCTTTGTTGTTCTTTCTCCTGAAGAACAAGACTGTGGCAAATTGGTATTCTCTTAGAATTTTGTAGGAAAATATGAACACCAATCTAAAATTGTCCCCTTTCAAATTGTAACAGTAAGTTTTCAATCTAAGAAAGCTTTGAGACACATATGGGCGATTCCACGGTAATACGCGTTACATTTAAGCGCGCCATTCTTTATTCTCCACTCTATAACTGTAAAAGTAATTTGAATGAAGTTTTCATCTTTTGTATTATAATACCCAAGACTTAAGGCTAGATCCTCATGCTAACACCAATATGAAATATTAGCTCATGTTAATGTAAGACCGCTCCAAATATCGGTAACACACGTTACGAAAAAAGACGCACTAAAAAAATCCCAACTTGGTTTTGCTTGTGTATTTCAACTAACCAACCTACAATCAATTGGTCACTACTGTAAGCAAGTACCTTTACAAGGTTTATAAAACTAGAATAATAACAAGAATTAAAGTTCTCACTTTTTTGTAAAATGCAAAATAGTCGGTAACACGCGTTACACTTTGTCCAGCCATAATTTACTAGCCTTAGATTCTTTATTATATTTCTAAATTAAAATTAATTTTGACTTTGGCAATTGAACTAACATATTAACCATAAATAGTAATAAATAACACTTGAAAAATTGAGGTTTTAGCACGTTTTCCTGAATACGAGTTTGGTAACACGCGTTACGACATTTTGATGGCCTATTGTTGAGTGGTGGATATGAATTTATTTAATTGTTTACTATTTTTAAATAGGGCCTAACTAGTAGAATTAAAATTATAAGTGGCGTAAATTAAAACCAAATCAATAAAGTAAATATTTTCAAAAAAGTGTTGCTCCGGTAACAAGTGTTACCATTTTTAGGGTAAGAAAAGTAGAATCTTTTCATAGTAAACATTAGCCAAATGTTGTAACAATTTTTTCCTGAACCTTTGCATGAGCTTTGAACAACATAGAGGTAAAAATAAATCTTTTGGAGCAATTTTCAGTTTTTTTGCTCCGTCACATTTTCATGGAATCGCCCATCACCATCTATTAGCCTCATAAAATGAATGCATAAAAAGGTTCAAAAATCTTTTCAATCACCATTTTTCGGATATTTTGTAATTTATACTGATACTGGTAATGAAGCAATCTTCTTGCAGAGTGTTCAATGCGATGCAGAGCGAAATATAAGTTAAACCATTTGAAAGTGATGATTTTGGCACATTCAGATGTACGCCTCTCCATATTCTATCAAGCAATTTGCTCAGCACTGAAACAAATGATTGCTACAAATTTGGTATCATTCTAAAGATGAACACATCAACTTTCTATTTATATGCAAAACACTATGAACATCACAAAAACTTATGGTAATTGAGACCTGTGATAGGTTGGAAAAAGAAACGTCTGAACCTTTTTTGAGTGGTTTAAATATATTTACATTTGAGTGAGTGATTCTCTCAGTCTCTCCAAACATATCTCTACGATATTGCGCTGTTCCTTCTCCTCTTTAGATTTGTCCTTTTCCGACTCTTGCAGAATCCATCCTTTGTCCTCGCACACTTTGGAAGACATGGAAAAACTCACGACTTGCAGAAAGTTGGGCTGATGAAGTCCACCACCACCACCACCTACAAGTGCATTGGAAGAAAAGACAATTTGTAAATACATATTATGAAGTGGTTAATTATTTGCAATTATTTGGATTAACAGCTTTTTGAAATATTCCCTGAAACACAATTCAGTCATAGACATCAGCTCAAAAGGCCCACAAAAAGCTGTTTGTTTGTCCATAGAGGGTACTCAAAAGGTAGGGTCGGTAGGTCGGATTTTCTTTTATTGCTAGTGGTTGTTCTGGCCCAGTCCTAGCCAGTACGCCGAATTCTGAACCGCGTCAGATCTTTTGGATGACCCATACGTGACCCAAAATAACTTACATAATACTATACATGGTATGGGGTCACATGAGGGGTCACATGGGGTCAATTAAGGCCATATACGTGACTTTGAAAAAAAATTGTAAAAAAAATAAAACAGATTTTTATTTTTTTTTGAAAAAAAAAAAATTAAAAGAATTAAAAGTTACACGGTCGGGGCTATTATAGTACACGATCGGTCGGACATGGACAAACAAACACATTGGGGGGGGGCCTAACGTGGTTATGTTTTACACAAAGCCAATCACAAGGTATCATCTCCATAATGTAATTATGACCAAAATCGCCATTGGCCCTTTCATTTTTCTCAACGAGATTTTGAGGTCTTGTATTTCTGAGCCCTTGATGTAGTATCTAGGAAAGATGAGCCAGGGTAGGCCTACATAATATATCAAAATAACAAGAAAATAAATTTATAAATTTGGTTGCTAAACATGATTGACATGACATTGTTATTTCAGGTTGTAATACCATAAATACGGTACCATGGAAGAAATTAAAATTGACAATTGAGGTTTCGGGTCACAAACCCTTCTTTTGATAAAAATAGTTGCATGGATTGAAATAAGAGCTGTCAATTGTGTTCACATCTACATTGATTTTAAGGAAATATTTGAATAAGGCATGGTAAAAAAAATTACATGTTTCCCGTCCGGACTTTTTAAAAAAAGGAGGAGGGAGGGTCTTACTATTTACTATTTTCCCATTTTTTGATATTTTTCAAGATGGCCGCCAAGTCGAAAGTGACCAACTGACTGTGTTGCAGACACTCCTAAACAGGATTTTCCACTCTAATTGCCAGAGGAATAAAAATATGAAAAGGTTTACCTAATATATAGAGCCAACTACACATTGTTTCTTAATATGTTTTCTTCATTTTTCAGGTTGAATGAGGAACAAAACATCATTGATCGAAAGGATGTAGGCCTGCCTACATGTATAATTGGTCCCCATACTATTTCAATTGAGAAGCCATGTCAATAATTCCGTGTCATGCATGGCATGAACATGCTATGAAATGATACAGCATTTCTATTACACCTGCCATTCCTATGGGCAAAGGATCAATCACTAAAAAATAAAAAATAAAATGTTTTGTTTTTTGTTTTTTTTACAGAATTTTCGGAAATAGTAAATAGTAAAAAATAGGAGGCGGCGGCCATAAAGGAGGCGGGCGGGGACGGGAAACATGTTAATTTTTTTACTAGGCCTAATGCTATTAGGTGACGAAAATAATACATGATCTACAGACAAACTGACCTCTCCGATAAGGTTGGTTGGTCAGACAGGATTTGGTTGGGTTGTTTTTTTTGGGGGGTGGGCGGTCAAAAAATTGTGAATATGATGGTGAATGCTCAACAATTTTTGACATTTTCACAAATTTCCAAACAAAAAAATCAATTTATTTTTTATATTGCCACATTTTTTCAACATGCACTGACTTGACATAAGGTGCAGCAGTGTATCCATTGCTGCATTCTCAAAAGAAATGCATACGTAATTACCATTGAATGGTGAAAAAAGACACCTTATTCTGACTTGAATGCACTATGACACTACTGCACATAACACATGTAGCCTACAAACCTTGAGTCGTATCTGTCTGATTATCTCCGGCAGAAGAATTTTCCTTTTGGTGAGTGAAGCTAGACACCCTTCGTGCACCTGATATAGGATGAAAGATTATCAAGTAACATTGTTACATTTTTTTTCTACAAATTAAACAAATTGGAATGTGACAATTCAGACTCCAGTTTTGCATTTTTTTCTAAAAATCATGTTTTTAAGGTTTTTATAATATTTCATTTAAAACTTGATACAAATTTTGCTTTCAATGATACAGTCAATAATATTTCATGGTTTTTTTAAACACCTAAGAATATACAAACAAAATAATACTAAAAAACAGTCAATTTAAAACAAAATGTACTTTTCTGAAACAGAATTCAGACTTTGTACAGAAAAGAAAATAGGTTGAAATGTAAGAGATTTCCATTAAAAGCAATATTAAATGCCTTCAGTCTCCGAGACCAATCTCAGGGTTTCAAATTGGACTAAAGTTTGAAATTTGAAATTAAATGACAATAACAAAACTTTTAGATTTTGTCACTTACCGGCTGCCGTATTCTCCACTTTTCCGTGAGATTTCTTTGACTTTGCCTTGCTTCCATGAGTAGCACCAGATTGTATGATCTCCTTCACGTTACTGCCCCCTTCGCCGCCTCCACCATCTAACTTCTTCTTTCTCCTCTTCTTCTTTTCGGACTTGTCCGCGTCCGTCTTGTCCCCGTTGTCTTTACCCTCACCCTCTTCTGCTTCTTCTTCCGCCTCTCTCGCTTCATTTTGTATTTGAATCTCTTTCAAAATGTTCTGAGTGCATTGCCATTTGTAGTCGCCATACTGCACTTGGTTTGTCAACTCCTTGTAGTGTCCCTCAAGGTTGTTGACTAGTTCTCTCGGCAGATCTAAGTGTTCCTTTTTAAAGAGGTAAAGTACGCTACTGAGTTGTACAAGAATGGTGGGTGCTAAGGATACTGCCTCGTGGTAGTGCTGTTTCTGGGAATACTCCCCTTCCCAAGACAACAGACTGTCGTCGCTTCCCCGTCGTCTTAGCCTCCGGAAGACCTGTGCATCGTTGTTCAAATTTGGCAAGTCCCGTCTACCGTCGAAGTCGTCAATGTCTCCAAACAAACCTCCGAAGTCATCATACTCTCCACCATCCTGTCTTTGCTTCTGTCTCTCCTGACTGGTAAGGAAGGCTGCTAGCGTAGGTGGCAAATTGGCAAAGCGTAGACTGCGAGGCAACTCATCTGGCAATTTCCGATGACGCTTCTTTCTCTTTAGGATCACTAGCTGATCGAAGAAAAACACTTCAGCCATAGTTTGTCCCTACCATTTTGGACTGGTTAATGGAGCATTGTGTGCTTGCATTTGGCAAGTCAAAGATCCTGCATGAATGACAAAAGGAAAAATAAAATATTTTTTTGTCTTGATTACAATGGACAAGGCCAGAAAGTCCGTTTTTTTTCTTGTGTAAAACAAATCGATAGGTTTTGGCGCATGACCTGTGTTGACAAGGAGATAAAGTTACCTAAAGCTACCTAAAGCCAGGACACTGCCACATATATGTACGTCAATGTAAATATCTATCCATGCACACAATCAAATTGGGAACAAAAGAAACATTCATGGGAAGATGCTTCAAGATGTCTCTGCAAAATGCCTTCTAAAACTTTACACAGTGAACACTGAACAGTGAACTGCTTACGTGTTTGCAAATATGTTTCATAGTAGTATACTACATGTACCTATCACAGATCTCAATTACCATAAATATCTGCAAAAGGCCTTCTAAAACTTTACACAGTGAACAGCTTACGTGTTTGCAAATACGTTTCATAGTAGTACCACATATCACGGCGATTCCACCGATCGTTACACATGTTAGCGCGCCATTCTTTATTCTCCACTCAATAACTGTAAGAGTAATTTGAATGAAATTTTCATCTTCTGTATATTGTAAAAACCAAGACTTACGGCTAAATCCTTATGCTTACACCAATCTGAAATATCAGCTCATGTTAAGGAGGCTGTGCACCTTCAGGTATAGTATCCGTAAAACTGCTGTAACTTCTTCATTATTCATTTAATTGCAGAAAAGGGTTCAATGAATCCAACCATGATCATGAAATTGACCATTTTAGAAAAAATTATAAAAAACACATTTTTTGACCCATTATAGGTTCTGCAAAGATAACTCAAATATATTTTGTCAAATTTTGTCATACTAATTTTATAATATTCCTAAAACAATTCCCTAGGAATTGCCAAAAATGTGGATTTTCATGATTTTGGAGGTCAACATATCACATTTGTTGGCACTTTTTGGTTGATAATTCAAAAAATTAGTAGTTTATATTAACGCAAAACACTTCGACATCATTAACTACCGGTACTTCATTAGCTGTGTCCATAAGGCGTCAGATTTAGGATACAGAGTTCCCGGGTTCAATTCCCCATCCGGTCAAGGTAAGGTAAGTTCATCTAAAAATCTTTAATGCCATGCAAAAATAAATTGCGAAAGAATAATAGAATGAACAAATGAGACATAAAATTGCAGGAAATAAGTTCCTGTATTTTTTTTCACATTAAAATATCATTTTCATTTAGGCCTAGTATTTTAATGAATAACTACATAGGTCGGCATAAAGTCGGTCAATGTCGGCTAAACGTCACTTCATGTACGTACGTCTGCCCAAAATTTTCACATAAGTGGTCGGTTCGACGTAGGCAAGATAAACAGCCGATCTTTGAGCTGACGTCTCTGGGATGTTTGGTCCGACCAAAACTCAACGTATCTGAGTAATATGGGCTAGTACTAGTACTGTAGTAGACTTACTATATGTGTGGTGGCATGGGAAAACCCTTCACATGGTTATTTTCTAGCAACTTGGTTTTTTTCTTTGGCAGAGAGCTTCATACTCTACTGAGTATAGGACTGTTTAAATTTTTCAGAAATTCCATCTAGAACTACAGTTATAGTATTTTAAAGTCGGCAAGTTTAAACGCAACACTAAAAATTGAAATTAACAATTCAAAGGTGTACACAAAATATTGTAAATGCTCTAATAATGATAAAACTACATTGTTATATCACACAGAATAGCTTGTCATATATGAAAAGGACTTTTGACATGAACCTAGGTTTTTGCGATATTATTAACAATTGTAAGTTCTTCACTTTCAAAATCTTTACAATGCATTGTCGGAATTTACAAGTGGTTACCATGGTAACAATGTCATTTTACGTAAACATAGCATTTTACACATACAATTTGATAAACAAGGTTCAGAAAAGTACTAAAATAAACTTAACATCTGGAATTTTGCATAAAAAACTCCTGGAGACTAAAGTTCAAGGTATAATCTCTATCTTGGGACCAAAGTTGGAAAATTGACTTGGAACTCATTTGTTAGAAATATTTTGGTATGACCCAGATATCTCAATATTAATACTAGCGACTTCCGACGGGTTTTCCCATACCACCACACATATAATCAAGCTGCGATCGACAAATTTTTGTTTTGATTATTTATTTATAGACTAGTCACTAGACTTGACTAGAGTGAAACTGAAGTGTCTTAATATTAATATATTATTAATTTCAAATTAAATTAAAATTAGGCCTATCAATCATGCATTACTTTCAGCACATCCAATACGTCATACGTCGAGAGCGTGTGTGGTCTAGTGGATAGATCGCAGGTCTCACGATGCAAAGGTTGTGAGTTCGAGCCCCACTACGGCCAACATGTTTGTATCCTTGGGCAAGGTACTTAGTCTCAATTGCCTCGTGGTTCAGAAGTCACGTAGAAATGGTGGTCTCGTGCATCGGAAGAGCAAAATCCGAGCACGTTAAAAGGTCACAGATTCCTTCGTAAAGAGTAGGGAATCATCCCGGTCTGTGGCTGTACACACATTGTCCCAAGGAAACTGGGGCCTTGGCGTTAATATCCTGACTTATGGATTCTGCCGAGTATTGATGTAGATGTAGATAGAATAGATGTAGATACTACTTAATACTATTGGTAGTATTTTTTAGTACCTAGTTCTTTGGCAGCATTGTAACAGTGCTGATAGTATTTTGTAGTACCTAGTTCTTTAGTGCAGTATGGAGTAATAGTATTTTGTAACATTTAGTTCTTTAGGTAAGTTAGGGTTGTAGCACCTGGGTACTGGCATTACAAAATAATTGAAAACTAAAAAAAAATACTAAACGGGATATAAAATGAAAAAATCCCATCTCCCCCTAAAAATTAAGAATAAACAAATAAAATAGGAAAGGTACACAACAAAATAAATGGCATAGAAATAATAGGCATATACGACGGGTATTAAACAAATTATAAATATTTATAAAAATAAATGGCATTGCAAAAAACTTGAAAATTAAAAAAATAATAACAAAAAGGGATACCACACCTTAAAATGAAAAAATTAAATTAAATAAAATGAAAAAATTAAATTAAATAAAAACATCTCCCCTAAAAATTAAGTACACAAAAACAGTTACAAATAATAAAATTAAATCAAACACCTACTGTACTCCATATCATAGGAAGAAATACTACTACAAAGTGCAGTGATCCATATTTAAACCAATTACCTGTGTTTCCAAACAAATTGCCTGTGTTTCCAAACAAATTGCCTGTGTTTACATTCTATATAATTGCCCTTTCCAAATGTGGGTAAAGAACTAAATGTTACAAAATACTATCTGTACCAAATGGGGTAAAGAACTAGGTACTACAAAATACTAACTGTCATAGTAATTTGTAGTACTTAGTTCTTATTAGGCTCATTTCTGTTTAGTAGTAATAAATAGTATTTAGTGCAGGGGTTCTCAACCTTGGGGTCGTGACCCCCATGGGGGTCATTTGGGGATTTCCAGGGGGTCATGAAGGGCTCATAAATATATAGGTTTTGGGGGAACCGTGTTACGTTTTGCTTTAAAAAAGCTTAGAAACACCCAAAAAGAAACGGTCAAATATGCAAAATTTCCTGCTCGCTACACTCGCATCCAAACTAAGCCGTTTCATTTATGATATCCGGCTGGTGTTTTTATTCAATTTTTGTTTTGGGGGTCACGGTACTGACCAGGAATGTCAAAAGGGGTCGTAGGGCAAAAAGGTTGAGAACCACTGATTTAGTGCTTTAAGCAACTAGACTTGTTCATTTATTTAGTAGCTGGAGACCTAAATACTACAAATTACTAATACTGTAGTACTCAGGATATCTTAGGGGTATTGCAGCTTTTGTGGGTTAGGGTTTTAAGTTACTGAGAATAATAGGCATAGCCAATTGCGAGTTGCTGGCGAGTTGCTAATATTTCTCCAATCTTTAAGAAAGGAGACAGAAGCACACCATCCAATTATCGGCCAGTGTCCATCACCTAACTGCTGAGGACCTAGCCAAATCCATCGACAACCGTGAGCAGATCGACGCAATGGTCCTTGATTTCTCTAAGGCCTTCGATCGTGTTCCTCATCAAAGGCTCCTACGCAAACTCCATCATTATGGCATTAGAGATTCCCTGCTACAATGGACAGCCAACTTCTTGACTCAGCGCCAACAACGCGTAGTCGTCGATGGCAAGGCCTCCAACTGGGTACCTGTGTCATCTGGAGTACCCCAGGGAACAGTTTTGGGCCCCCTCCTGTTTCTCACATTCATCAACGACATACCACTTGGCATTTCTTCTAAACTGAGACTGTTTGCAGATGACTGCCTCTTGTATAAGCCAATCTCCTCCATCGATGACAGCAACAAACTCCAACAAGACCTTGATCTCATCCATAAATGGTCAAATGACTGGCAAATGCAGTTCAACACCGACAAGTGCCACCTGATAAGGTTTACGCGGAAGTTAAAAACCATTGATGCTCAATACCATCTAGGAAGCACCCAGCTCACTTCTGTTGCAGACTATCCGTACCTCGGTCTCACATTCTCCACCGACTTGTCCTGGCAGAAGCACATTGGCAACATAACCAACAAAGCCAAAAGGATGTTAGATCTGCTTCGACGTAACCTAAGGAACTGCCCAAAAAGGATCCGCCAGCAAGCATACATCGGCATCTTTAGGATGGGACTCGCTCCACCATCGCAGACTGCTTGCCCAATCAGTGATGTTTTTCAAGATCCACCACGGCCTGGTCAACATCAAATTTCCACCGTGTGTTTCACCTGCCACCTTCTTTGGAAGACATGATCACCAACTCAAATTCAGCGTCATCCAATGCACAATCGACCCCTTCAAATTCTCATTCTATCCGCGATCCATCCGCATCTGGAACAGCCTACTAGCCACTACAGTCTCGGCCCCATCCATTCTGGTCTTCAGGAAAGCCGCTATGCCATCCATCCGGGCGATGCTTCCCCCAGTTGGATCCAGACTCCTGTAAGCTGTCAAACCCCTGTATATAGTGCACCCTGAGTTTATTTCGTCTTTTTCGTCCAGTCATCACCATTATTTGTTCCGGAGATCGTCTTATTCTCTCTCCATTGTCCACCTTTTTACTTGCACAAACTTGCTGTATGACGTCATCACTGCACCACATCCAAGTTTAGCTTTACAGCTGTATATGGATTACACTACCAAGTACCAAGTACTTCAGTGTGCTATCAGGGTCTGCACTGCACGAGATCAACACGAGCACCCTGGCCTTGGCATTTACGTCCTATTTGAGGATCCTGCTAAGTATTCAACGTAAACGTAAACGTAAACGTAGCCATGGCTTAAATTTTTAATTAAAAATAGGCCTACATGTAGGCCCTAATTAATATTAAATAAGCTTATTTTAAATTTGTTTTGGGCAAAAAACTAATAAAAAGGGATTGTGAATTCGTCATTACTCTTGAACAATTGAGCTCGAGTTATTACAATCTACGTACTTACAATGAGTATGTATTATATCTTGACTATAACCGCCTACCTTTTACTTTCTCAAACATTTTTAATTATCAAAAAAGTATTAGCGGATAGTTGCCATGCAACGTTCGTGTCATTGCACTTTGAACAATAATTGATTGGTTTCCGATATATTTTACCGTGTACTTTGTGTCTCACACGCAACGTTCATTTACTATTTTGTTATTGCAAATCTTCTGTATTTTGATCATTTCTATATTTTGTCGTACTTATATTTTATATTTAACTTTTAAGATGTTCGTTTTGATATTTTTGTGCCCAAAATATATTATTGATTGAAATCCTAGCCTGCTATTTTTATGAAAAATCCCATTGACGGCTCGTTCATATTTTCTCCTCAATTGTAAAAGGAGAAGATTCCTGTTTCAGTGTCAACTTCGAAATTAACCGCGGGATTTATGTGGAATTTCCCATTATGATTTCATGATTTAGACTATTTATAATTTCATGATTTAGACTGCCCTATTTTACACTGTCAAACACGGAGCAGTAAATGATACCTGCAGTACACGTATGGTTTATAAGGCAATACAGGATTGCCGGTGTATAAAGTAGGACTTATAAATAAAATTAAAGTAAGCTTGGCCTAGCCTACACTATCTTATTCTACATCTATTCTATACCAGTCCTAGCAGGTGGCCAAATTGTCCCACCGATTAAGTGGGCAAATATGGCCACCAAGACAAAATGCGTAATAAATTCACTAATTTTCATGTTTGAAACCCAAAATAATTGTTGTTCCAATGGAGTAAAAATGTGGAGGAGGGGTTTAGGGTGGTTTGACTATGTTGTCAGGACCAGATGCTTTGAAGGGGTTTAAGTCATTAAGTAAGAAGTTTCAGGATGCCGGGCACAGTGATCAAATGTTCATAGTTAACATGGGAGGCACTTTTGTGGGTAGCGGGGTTCCGTCAAAGGTAGTTTCCCGAGTAACACAGACTGGAACTGTTGATTTAGGGCTGTAGCTTTTTGTCTGGCTTCAGTAAGTGAAGTCTACCACCAACTTTCAGAGAAGACACACCATTGAAGTCTGTCTTTTTGTGCTTTATGAACGTCCAGAATCTCTTCATGCTACTGTAAGGTGTTAGGTCAGAGTCCTGTGGAGTGATAATGATCAATGAACTTTGTATTTTTACATTGTGCTTAAATGATGCAGTCCGTCATTAATGTACTCCAAATTGCCCACAATGTTTCAAAAATGTCAAAACTATTGATTTCATTTAAGAAAGTAGCCTTGCTGTGTGAACATTTTATTGTGATCAGTTTACTGACCACCTGAAGATCGACACAAGTCGTGAAACTCGGAGTAGTGGCTCAAAATTACTATGCATGTTTAAATTTATTTATTTATGGATTTCATTTACCATATTTGGAATCACCATGTGAAATGCACTCAACATGAACATGATCAAAACTGCCTATATTAATTCAGTAATCCTTGAAGGCTTGAGATAGACATGAAAGTTGGGAAAGGTTTATGTTTGTAGTACAACAAGTCATACTTACAAAGTAGTGTAATTTGTCATCAGTTGGTATCATTCATCAGGGTATTTTGCATGTTTCACTATCTGTCCCATTAGGGCTCTGCTATTGTGTCACTCAGTTCTTTCAGGACTATTGGTTTATGTTGTCAGGACCAGATGCTTTGGAGGGGTTTAAGTCCTTCAGAATTTGTCATCAGTTAGTATTGTGACCATCCCATTTCGATATTATGCTTGGAATCTCTTTTTCACAGCTGGATACCGTGATGCTTCACTATCTGTCCCATTGGTAGGGAAAACAAAACAAACAAAAACCACCAACATATGGGTTTCCTGTACTAAGGTTTATGTATGAAAAATCTGTTTTGGGTAAAGCAAGGTGACACCAATAGCCACGTGGAAATTGTTAACATGGTTATAGTGTGAAGTAATGTATTAATGTGATGTACATTAAATGTGATCCAAAAGGGTAATTATTTCATTTAAATGTTTAACAAATGTGATGCGATCTGTGAAAACCCGCCACATGGTGGCATTTTTCATATTGGAGATATTTATATCATAAGAAAGCTAAAACTGTGCTGATTACAGAACTGTTTCGATCATTTTTCTACGATCACTACAAAAAAAGTTATGAGTGAATGATGATTGTGATGTCACCAAAAGCTACAAAACAAGAAATCATGAAAACAAGCCAAAAAAGATACATAATTCAATATAATAACATTATAATGTTAATAATAAAAGTGACTCAAGTAAGTTTGTCAAGGTGAAATTTCATGAAAGATGATGACACAAAGTACTGGAAACTAATTTTCTTTAAAAAAATCTAAAAAAAAGAAAAAAGTTTTTTTATTTTTTTATTTTTTTATTTTTTTATTTTACCCATAATCCCTAGTTCACATTTTGCGACATCCGACGGGTTTTCTCAGATCGCATCACAAATGATTAAAAACGTACCCAGTTTCTGCATTTCGGTTGAGACTGGCTGGTCTTCACAGGCTTTCTTTTTCTCGAAAGTCTTGATGCTGCTTGGGGTGGGGCACGGAAAGAGGAAGCGGAAATATAATCATTGATCATGTAAATGCCGCACTAGGCATGCCCCTGACTGGTCAGGTGGCTGTTCCAGTGAAGTTCCCCTCCTACTAAAAGGGTGAAGGTCACCGAATTCAATTTATTTCCATATCCATTTCACTCCAAATACACTTTCATCCTATTACCGCTTAAAATACACCGATTTACAACCCAACCCATTGAACCATTAATGATTAACTTGAATGCACTAAGGAAAAAGTGTAAATCCTATATTTTGTATTATGTAGAAATACTCATTTTAGTTTTAATATTTCAAAGGGATTTG
Source organism: Ophiura sarsii (assembly GCA_035610835.1). Taxonomy (NCBI): domain Eukaryota; kingdom Metazoa; phylum Echinodermata; class Ophiuroidea; order Amphilepidida; family Ophiuridae; genus Ophiura; species Ophiura sarsii. The sequence continues at coordinate 36,750,867 of CM069445.1, forward strand.
CCTAATTCTTTCAATATTCCTGAGAAAACATTAGTAAATGTGTAAAGGTCTGCCCGGAATGACGTCTCATGCTGTTTTCTAATTATGTAAACAACAGTCGATTACTCGACCTCACACGATCACTAGGAAGACTAGGAACGATCTTGTGTATGGTGAGTAGAGCGTACAAACTGATGTGTTAAAACGTTTTGCTTTGTTGTCAATGCAACGGCAAATGACAACAATACCCAGATGACCGGGGCGACCTATAGAAATTATTTCTAAATTTAAATTGTGTGCATTACACTTATTCACCTGCTTGGAATCCAGACTTAAAGGGACATTAAGTGGTGTTGAAAAGTTTAAATGTTTAAAAATTTACTTCAGAATTCAAGATGAACATTAAAAATCGCCATTATTGTTGTTTCTACTAACAAAAAACAGAGCAAAACTAGATTAAAACAATATCATCGCTATTTATTGAAAAACGCCCTCTATGCAAATATGGTTCGCGTTATGTATCACGCGTACTGCAGGGGGATACTGTCAGACGTAAAATGCTGGTCCCGCGGGACCAGCATTTTTTGACTCAACGTTTTCTTGTACAAGGAGAGCTGATTTTTCTTAATCCTTATAGGTGTAAGTTCATACATGTAATACAATTATAAAAATAAACTAATCTCAGTTTTTATCATAATTGAGGGCGCTGCCTCCAACACATCTCTTAGTGTCCCTTTAACTTTAATGCGGTTACCTCCAATTGGGGGTTTTTTGCAGTAAAAACAACATAAGGAATCCATTATGATAGACAACAATGAGGCACAACTGTCTGCAAAGAATCAGCCAGCAGAGGCCATTCTAAAAGCTCAGTGTGAAAACATGTGGACTGAAATAAACCAGGTTAGTTGATTTGTAAACTCCACTACCACAGCCAATTGTGCAGGCCCGATCCCTTTTAATTTGTCAGTCCATCATATATACGTGTAAACCAGATTACAATGTAGTTGGTTTGTAAATTCCACCACAGCCAATTGTGCAGACCTGATCTCTTAAACAGGTGCCAGTCCATATATAATGAGGCTTATCAAGAAAGACACATTTTTGAGTACCATACTTATCATAACCAGAATTTTCAAATGAGGGAGGGGGAATTTAGGTAACAAATGTATTGATTCCCCTATAATAAAGTGAGTGTAAAAGGTTGATTCATTTCTGGAGGGGGTATGGGGGGTGAGATTTCTTGAGACGGTTACAAATATCCCCTGGCTGGTTACATCCACTGCACATACTTTGTATTTTGACTAATATCCTTAATTGTGTGTTGTTGTTTTATTTTCAGGTACATGAAAGAGTTAACAGTACACCACCTATGGGGGAGCTTGGGGCAACTCAGACACCAGTAAGTTGAAATGCCCTTTGAAAAAAGGCGAAAAGCTACATATTTACTTCATGTACAACTGTATTAGAATTGAATTATATAACTTGTTCAGATGTAAGGCTCAATAAACAATGTGTATAGCAAAATGTTTTAACACTTTCCATGCGGCTATAAGTTTTACCAATACAAATGCATTTTTCAAAATAAAGTCTATTTCAACGATTACTGAACAAATACTAGGCATAGGCATGTTTGTACTTATTTTAATGTGTTTCTCATGGTGATTCCAAATATGGTGTTGAAATTCAATAATTTTAACATTTTGAAACATTTGGTGAAATTGTTGGAATGTCTGCAGACGCCTGCCCCGTGTAAAGTGTTAACCATCAATTCTCCCTCTATTCTTACAGATGCTATCTGTTTACCAAGCCAAAGCCAAACATTTACAGGCAGAAGTGCACACACTGGATTCAAAACAACCACAAGGTAGGGTATAAAATGGATTGATTTTAAAATTTATATACATCACTGTATGTCATTATTTGCATGGATGTACATGTATCCTCTCAGATATCCATCTCAGCCAAAGTGAAATCTTTCAAGAACACTTGTGTGGCCATACTCCTTTATGCCTGTGAATCGTGGGTGATTTCTCATCTTGCAAGTTGGAGAATGACTCATCGTCTTATGTCTGGTCAATTCTCTAGTCTTGCTCTTAGGTGAAGGAGGGGGCTGTACTACAAGCTTGACAGACCTCTTTCTTTCTTCAAATTTAATTTTAAAAATGAACAGAATTGTTTTGAAAAAATTCCTAACATTTACAGCAAAATTGGAACAATTTAATGTTTTTGAAAATTTTGAAATGTGTTTTTTTGGAGATTACTTAAAGGGGCACAGAAAGATTTCTCAAAAAAAGAACAACATTTTTACCTTGTTTCTAAAGATAGATGAAATACATATAGAAACCCTCTCATGTAAGATTTCTTCAAAAAAAATCAGTAAAAATGAGAAACTTCTGACAAAATTGAGGGCTCCCTCCATGAAGGATCTCTTAGTGCCCCTTTAATTACTGAAATTCACCGAAATGTTTACACAAATTTGAAGGGGAAAATCGCCAGACAGGCATTCCCTACCTGAGAGGTGGGGTTCATCCCCTTAGGATTGTTATTTTCAAGAAATCATGCTCCCGGGACTCAATTTAATTTGGGCTGGCGGAACGTGGGATTCTCAAATTTCTCCAAACATACTCTGGGTTGATTGTCGAAATTGTGTCATGCATGTTTCAAAATGGCGACACAGTAAAGACGGAAGTGAAAATCTGCAGCCCATATGAATCCATTTCAAGTGAATCTCCACTTTAAATTTGCATATATTATAATCAAGTACGAGATTTAGTGTCAAGTATTTTTCAGAAAGCTAATTGTTATTTTGTCGATGTGGGTTATTTTCAGGAATCGATATTCGGGAATGTACAAATATGTGTACTTTTCAGTGCTTTTTAATCAAACATTGGAATTATTGATTTCAATTACACAGTAAACTGTAAGGTTTATTTGTATTTCAGCTCTTCCAAGAGATCCAACTATCTTAAAAGCAACGCTTCACAAGGAGCTCACAACATCCAACAAAGAATTGGAGCAGACTTTACAAGTAGTCCAGTCTCAGAGAAAGGAATTGGAAGAAGAACTTGCAAGGTAAAGATTCAACTATAGTTTGTTTGATCAGTTCCATATTGACGAGAAATATGCGTTTTTATCTATCCGCGGGAAAAAAATTGTCAAAGCGACCGTGTGCGACTTTGGCATACGCAAGTGTCACGCATACGATAGTACTGCACAATGTTGTGCCATGCAAGTGTTTTGCACGCACACACCCTTCTAAATTCATTCGCTGCTGTAAACAGGTTCGCCAATTTGGAACTGACTGAACTATAGGAAACACTATTCATAGTAAATATAGTAAATACACATTCCAGGGTTGTCACTACACTAGTTGCCGTCAGCACCGGCCAGCAACAACCAGGACAAAAGTGGAAAAGCTGCAGTACACTCTGCCTCTCATAACAGCTGGAAAATGACTCATGAGATAATTTACATCAATGGTTAAGCCGCCACTAAAATCAGTCTATAATTCAGTCAGTTCCAAATTGGCGAAACCCGTTTACAGCAGCGAATGAATTCAGAAGAGCATCGTGTGCAAAACGCTTGCATGGCGCGCAATGTCGCAGTGTCATTGATTGCGTGACACTTGCGTATGCCAAAATCACGCTTATACGCTTGGATTACTTTTGCGCGCGGATAGATAAAAACTTAATATTTCTCGCCAATTTGGAACTGATTGAACTATAATAGTGACAACCCTGAGCTTATCAAATAGTGTGTGATGTTAACGTAATTGAGAAAAATATTTAATAATTTAATGCTGTACCTGCATCATATTTCTTCCCTTCAAAGCCCTATGTATCCCCAGAAAATTGTTTAGTTTATCTCATTTTGGAAGGTAGATCTGTAACACGTGAAGGCAGCAGTAGTATTGGCCAGTGGTCTAGCACAGTAAACAAAGTTATAATATTCCTTACATTTTATCTGTAATGTCAACTAACCATAAATTAAACACATAGATATGTGAACTGTTTTCTCTATTCAATCCCATTTCAACCTTGTGCCCATAGGAATCAATGAAAATTGAATTCACACATATGTGACGCGATCAAGAGGAATGAGTCGGATGTCGGGGAATCCCAAATTGAGATGTGGCCAATTCAAAATGGCGGCTTACATAAGTTTTGATGGAAATTCATGTATACAATTTGACATAACTTTGGAACAAAACGTCGTATCGACATGGGGTTTTCAGTTTCTGAAAGCTCTAGGTGTCTTCTTTAAAACTGTATTAAAAACTCATTTTCGACCAGGGTCGACATCCGACTCATTCCTCTTGATCGCGTCACATATTTGTTTCACACTTTTATTTTGAACAGAGAAAAAAGCATTTTGGAGAAACACATCGAAGTAGCCAGAAGTTTGGAGAGTAAATTGCAAGCTGCCTCTGAGGAGACCTCTGAGGAGACCAGAGACTCTGATACTACAAGCAGGTAAGTTATTTTATATTGACATAGGCGACGAAAGAAATAAAACTGTTCTACGGGCCTGACTGACCCATTTTTTTCTTATAAAAAAATAAAATAAAATTAAGGGACTTTTTTTTGAATTTTTTAGAATTCTTTTAAACATTTTGAAAATTGCAAAAAAAATTGGGGAACAAAAAAACCAGTCTGTTTGCCAGTAGAACCAATTGGGTTTCTTTATCACCTAACAGGCTCAAATATAGTAGGGTATGTATACTCTGTGTTATCTCAAGCTGGAAGGTGATAGCAGCACATAATATTCATCTGAATAAAAGCGCAGCATTGTTTTGATAGGGGCTGACATTCTTCTTTGATTGTGCTGGTACATGGACCATTATTGCATTGGAGTTACATGGGGATTTGTTTAATGCGATCTCCAAAATATACGCTGACATTATTACTCTCAAACTAAGATGACATGGAGTATAGCCTATAGGTAAGTTAAAGGGGCATTGAGAGATATGTATGGGAGTGCGCCCTCAATTTATTTTCCTGGAAATTGGGGGCTTTGCACCAAAGTTTTACTTAGCCTTAGGCATATACTAACTACCATCTGAAACCGTTTACCTTAATTCGCAGTTATCATGTGATGTTTCATAATTTCGATGTAGATCACATCGAAATCATCAGCAGAATTCGGCACATATGGCTTCACCAGAATGTCTATCTAGCGCCATCACCTCAACCCTTTTCCCATGAAATATTTTGTTTTTATCGCCAATCTCTCCGTGCCCCTTTAACCTTTTCTAAAAATTGCTCTTATTTGCAGGAGTGCACAAGACAAGGAATTGCAGAGACAAAGGAAGTCTGGTGTACAACAGCAACAGAAGTTGATGACACACCTGGCAGCGTTTGTCACTAAACACTTTCCAAAACCAACAGCACAACAAATGCTAGAAGGTCGCAAGTCTAAAACGAAACGGGTATGTTAATGGTATAATATGTTAAGGGTGTCCAAAAGTTGGGTATTTTTGGTGAAAAAAGTATTATAATATAAAATATAAAATAATAAAACACATCATAGATTTGTAGAAAAATTTCATCGAGAAAGATTACAGTCATATAGTGACACATATGGACAACTAACAGCCATAATCCCCAAATCCCATCAATTAGTGAAACACGTGGCAGTTGCCTCTCCATGAATGAATTGATAGAAGAGAAAGCATTGCTGCTGATTGTAACATACACGCTAATTGAGCTGCTCCAAATCATGTTTAAACAATGTTTTGACACGTTATTCCATCTTAGACATTATTAGAGTCTAGCATCATTTACATGAATGTATGTGGCAGTTATGGCGGCCATTTTGGACGCCATCTTGCATAACCCCTTAGCTTTATGAAAATATTTTTGGTAACATCCTGATTATGTCTTAGGATCATAATAGGAAGTAAAAAAGTTGGTTTGGGGGAGTCCTGGGGGGGGGGGTGCACACTAACCTTCTGTAGATACCCGACTATGAAGCAGTTACCCTAAAAAGAGATGAGCAAAAAGCTTGCTTTTAGTAACACTTTTCACCGTTCTTAAAGCATGGAATGACATCATCCACATGATATCATAATAGTAAACAATACACTATTGTTTTCCTGTAATACACAGAAAGATGGTGATGAAGATCCTACAGAATATATGTCTCTGCTTGAAATACTTGAGGTAAGAATGATTGGAGAAATTCAAATAAATGAAGTTTGTTTTAATGATGTGGACTCAATAGGATTATGATACCCACAGCTTGGGTCACATTTCAAACAATTTTGAATTTGGCCATATGTTTAGTCATTTTAAGTTAAACTGGGCTCAAAAAGAAACTTATAATTTTTCACATGGTCATATCTTGAATCTGTCCATCAAAATGAACCAAAATGACACACAGGATTACCTCAATACTCTACTCTAATGACATGTCAGTATCCAAATGATTACCTTACTGACAGAACTGAAAATGCACTGGCGTGGAACCGCTTGCTGTGTCACACCCTGGAAATTTCAGCAACATAGATTTTAATGCACCGTACGTGAAGAAGTCAAAACAAATTGAAATGAAGGTAATGTCAGTTACCCAAACATGTCATTAGAGTAGAGTATTGAAGTAATCCTGTGTGTCATTTTGGTTCATTTTGATGGAAAGATTTTCAAGATATGACCATGTGAAAAAGTATAAGTTTCTTTTTGAGCCCAGTTTACATGTACAAAACATAGTTAACAGGGAGGGAGTCCAAACAAATCTCAAATGTAGTTTATATAGATAGCAAGTTTAGGAGAAGAGACGGAGACACTAACAATTATAAAACTAAAACCAATAATTTGTCTGCATCATCAAGCAGGCTATGCGGTGATTGGTGGAATACCAATATGCAAAATAGTTCTTTTCAGAAAACTTTCCCAACTTTCAAAGCCTATCTATATAAATACTGAGACAATAATAAGCATGTTTGTACTTATTTGAATATATTTCTTGTGGCGATTCCAAATATCGCAATGACATTTGATTATTTTGACATTTTTATATAACATTTTGTGAACTTTTGTTCCTGTTGTCGCGTGAGAGTTTCAAGACAAAAATACATCTGATTAAATAAGAGGTCCACCATACTTATGTATTGAAACCTATCTTGTGTTTAAGGAAACATTTGTGGGTACATGAGCTATAAGCTTTATGGGGGTGCAGTTTCAACCTACTTTATAACTTATCTTTATTTTCTTCTTGTTCTATTGTAATATCCTAGATACTGATGAACAAATGCACAGACAGCGAGACTGACCCATACGTAACTGTGGATGATATAAGTTGGCCGCCCTACATTGAACTCTTGTTGAGATGTGGATTAGCACTGAGGCATCCACAGGACTATAAACGTATACGACTTGTACCATTTCATCTCTAACAACTTTGTGTGTGGTGAATACCAACTGTAAACTTGCTGGTCCCTGAGTAACAGTGGACCATATAAAGCTGGCAGCCATTTTGTTGGATACATCACATAATTGTTCTATCCCCGATGCGTCATCATCGGCCACATCACATACAAATCTATGCAGCACAAAGCTCGGATATGGAATGCAATGTAGCCAACGATAACATAGAACTCCTATTATGTGAATTAACATTGAAACACCCTCTGCTCTATACAACTTACACCCTTTCGTTCGTGTGTAGATTTGCTAAAGCAATGGTGTGTGAGAACAGCAGACTCTAAGCTTGATATGGATAGTATTAAAGTATCCACAGATCACAGGACTATAAAAGCTATACGACTTGAACCATTTCGTCTCTATATTTTTGTCAGTTCCAAATTGGCGAGAAAAAATAAGTTTTATGTATCCGCGCACAAAAGTATTCCAAATCCATACATGCGATTTTGGCATATATGCATGAGTCACACACACGATGCAAAGTGTGCACCATTGAGTAATGCAAGCCCACACTCTTCTGTATTTATCACTGCTGTTAGGGAGCTCACCAAGTTGTAAATTGAACTATAACAGCTTCACATATGGATTGCTAACAGGAACACTAACCCCAACATATCTGAAGATGACTACAATCTGGCTGTCGTACTTTGTACTCGTATTTGAGATGCGGTTTAGCATTGAAGGATCAACGATATTTATACTATAGACATAAAACTTGTACCATTTCATCTTTACAAAACCACAGATGTGTGACCAGTCACGTTAAAAAGGACATGTTGTCGGCAAACACAGTTTTGAAATAGAGGCCAATATATTTGGTGAAATATAAAGAAAATAATATAACAAAATATGCTTCTTCCAACCATATTTTGTTATTACCTTCAACATGGTATTATTTCAAAGCTAAAAATTTGCTCTTTCAAGTCACACAAATAACCCAGATTTGACTCGGGCCTCCAACATGTCCATTTTGACGTGACAGGTTACATATCGTCAGCTTAATAGTAATTACCTAAGTCATATTTACTACTTTTGAGAATTTTTAAAAAACAATATCTAGTTTAGTCAGCTTAATAAAATAATTGCCTAAGTCATTTTTCATAACTTAGCAGATTCTTCTATCAATGCAATAACTTCATTTGTTGTGATGGTTCTACTGAAGCATTCTGCCCTACGGCTGGCCATGTTGGAAGTTTCAAACACACTGTTTGACTAAGGCAATAAAATAAATATGCCTAAGTCACATGCTTGACTTAGGCAATTATCCTTTTGATTTGGTAGCACACTTTAGAGTTGAATAATGATTAAAGCACTTGTGCTTCTAATGGTAAAGAGCTGATTTAGGCAAAAATCTCAAATTGGTCAACAAATGACATGGGCAATTATTTTATTAAGCTGACGATATGTGACGCATATCACGCTGTTGTCATAAGGTACATTTTGTCGACCATGCTTTTTTTTATAGATATAGCGCAAAATAGCTTGTTAAATATAAAGAAAATAGAATGATATATTTTACCTGTTTAAAAATATTTATAACTTGTTTAATACCCGTCGTGAATGCCTATTATTTCTATATAGTTACCTTCTTTTTCACATATTTCCAAAAGTATTTTGAAAGCGTGTTTATTAATATTCTGTCAAGATGTTGTCAAAATCACACATTTTCCAAATGTAGATGAGATGCACGATTTAATGTGATGTGTCATATATGGAATGTAACAAGTTACAAGGAAACACTGTCAAGCATTGTTGATTACAACATTCCAAAAGTTCACAAATTGTTTCAAAAATGTCAAAATTATTGAAGTTCATTACCGTATTTTGAATCACCATGAGAAATGCATTGAAAAAAGTACAAACATGCCTAGTATTGGTTCAGTAATCCTTGACATGGACTTTAAAATTTGAAAAAGGTTTTTGAAAAATCAGTTTGTTATAGCCGCGTGGAAAGTGTTAATATCGGCCATATTGAATATTAAATGTAATTTTGTTTACATTGCTGGTTTCACTTGTTATTCAATGGAGTAACTCGGGATATAAATTCTAGGATATTGAAATAAAATTGTAAGAATAATAATGAGGCAAAACAGTTGCATTACATTCAAATTGGAGAAATGTGGATGGAAGGTCAGTTGGTCAACTTTCCTCGACCTTTTATTTGTCCCATTTTCCCCTTAGTTTTATTCCAAAAAAAATAGTCATAAAATTAGCATCATTTTTACTGTAACAAAGATCATATTATAAAGGACATATAAATAACATCTTATTTTGGGAATAAGGTGACATTCATTTGTTTAAATTTTCGCCTTATCGTCACTTTTTTTCGCCTAAACATCGTTTAAACAAAGGACGGAATAAACGTTATTGTTCTCTTTCGCCTTAACGTCACATATGGGTACATAACATTTTGATTACATTGTACTATACTTCAACAGTAACACGCCACTATCATCGCCATCTCAAGTATGGTCTTAGTATTAAAAAGTCCAGTTCTGTCATATGAAATGTTGTGTATATTCTGAAATAAACTGAATTAAATTATTTTACAAAAGTGGTATTTTATGTGTCATTTCATGTTTGGAAAAGGTTTAAGGAGGTGTGAATTTGAATTACACTGAGCCAAAAAAGAAACTTATAAAAAAAAAGAAACTTATAAAATTTTAACAGATCACCAAATAAAATTCTGTGCATGAAAATGTACCAAATTTGGATACAATATTACTGCCATTTATATTCAATAGCCAAAATTACTCAAAATTATTTTTGAAATGTGGGTCCAAAAAGTAAATTTTGTGATTTTCTCAAAATGTTTGGTCAAATATTGTGCAAAATGTTGATTCTCTGATCTATTTCCTTTCCAAAAATGTATACTTTTATATGCATTTGATTAATAGTTCGATAATTACAGCCCTCGCAAAATTCAAAAAATCAAATCAAAAACTTCCTTGAGTCCCCCTTTAAATGATTGATTCCATGGATAAGAGTGTACTTAGACTTGATATATTTCCTGTGTATATAACTAACTGGATTGCAGTTGGGACTTTTCCCCAACCGATTGGCATTTGATTCCCCCGATCACAGACCTCCTCCCCCCCCCCCCCCCCCCCCGCCCCCCCCCCCCCCCCAAAAAAAAAAACTTTCCCCAAAAAATAATTAATTAATTTAAAAAAAATTTAAAACAACCATGTGGTTGGTCAGTTCACCCATTAAAAACCTGGTCATTCAAACTCTGTTTAAAAAATGAAAACAAAATTGTTTAAATATTTAAACAATTGTTTAACAAGTTAGTTTAAACAACCGGCTTGTTTTTAAAACGAGGAACTGAATGAATAAGCTACAGTAGACCATCCAAAGGCAATAAATGTGCTTTAAAAAAATGCATCACGGCATTTTTTGTTACAGCTCTACATCTAGGCTAAATTAAGTGCTCAAATAGTAAGGTTTCCAATGAAGGGGGGTGTCAAAAATATAAATCGATTTTTAGGCCATTTTCAGCATAAAAAGACCGTTTTTGGGCAAAAATCTAATTTTTGTGTTTTTTGGTGCAATTCATATCTTTGAACAATGTACTATCCACCAGTAATTAGTTTGACCTGATTTTTGGTTTTTTAAGGAATAATACATATTTAAAGCTGCTAAAATATAAAGAAAATAAAGGCACAAGGGAGTACAAAAGGGCACTTTTCTCAGTTTTATAGTTGTATTTGCCACTTATATTCGCTAGTTGCTTAATCTGTCAAGCGATGCTTGAATAAATCAGCAAACTAGTTTGACATGGTCTATGACATTTATATATAGTTTAATATCGACAAATATGGTAAAATTCAACATTAAAGGGGTATTCAAGGGTTATTTAACACGAAGGTATAGAATCACTATAGTGACTTACAGGTGTATTTAATGGAGTGTCTTCTGTGCACTCCCAGGACTCCCCCAAACCTACTTTTTGAACTTTTTTTCATGTTCCTTAAACATATTTAGGGTGTTACCGAATTTAATGTTAGTATGCTAAGGGTTATTCAAAATGGCCGCCAAAAGGGTCAAATTTCATAAAATGTATGATGACAGTATAGTTTTAACTATAGGATGTATGTATAACTCACATCCAGCACGTTCGTATTGTTAAGGGTGCACACCACTATTACAGTCCAACACCCAGCTTCCGTCGATCGCGATCACGAATGTAGTTCCTAAATAACGGAAAGAATGGTGAATATTGACATGATATGTCACTCAAAATTATTGAATTTGGTCTATATTTATTCACTGAAGTGTACCTGAGATCATTCGAATGAAAAGAGTATACATCTACTGTTTTATTTGAAAATATTGGCGGAGGGATACACATTGGTCACAACGGGCTACAAGGTCTAATTTCGTGTTAAAAAATACTACTCCGTATAAAGGGGGAAATACAGAAAAATGTAAACGGTCACCCCCATCTGAGTCTTTGACCCAGGTAAGATCTATGTGTGTTAATAAATATTCCAAGATTTCATTAAATGAGTCGCAAGGTAACTCAAGATATTGCCGTTTTCCCGAGGCATCTTTCCCATAGAAACACACGTTAGCGCGTAATAGTGGTATGCACCCTTAAGATACTTTGAATCCAAGATGGCCGCCAAAATGGCCGCCTACAACATAGAAATTGCCAATAATAACAGCATATTTTGTATCATATTCATCAAATAATTTAAGGCTACCAGATGGACACCAATAACTAGCAATTAGTCAGAAGAAATTAGCAAGATGGCTACCAATATGGTCAAAAATAGCTGATTGAACCTTAAGTAGATAAGTTAGTGATTTCACGGAGATAATTATGGTGATAATTATGGGCTTCAAAACCCTACCTTATATTGAAATATCCAAAAGGATCATCAAGCAGTCTCATTCGCCACCAAGTATGCATAGGTAGTTGTATGAATTCATCAATGACCTTATTAATTAGATATCCTTTATATTACTTACTTAATTGATTGGGGTCATTACAGTATCACTCGCGGTCTGTATAGATGACCACCTGGGGTAATTAAATGATCACTCGGGGTCCGGTCATTAAACGATCCGTTTGGATCATTAAATGGTCATTTTGGATCATAGAATGATCACCTGGGGTAAGTAAGCGACCGTCCGGGTCATGATATGATTGCTTGGGGTCATTACGCTATCACCTAGAGTTTTTAAATTATCAAATGGAGTAATGAAATGATCACTCAGGATCGCATTGGGTCATTAAACAATCACTTTGTGTCAATGGTCACCATGGGTTATCACATAATCACTTGGATCGAGTCAATAATGATCACTTGGGGTCATTAAATCATCTCCTGCTGTTATTAGATGACAGTTTGGGCGGCTTGAGTAATCAAATGATAGATTGGGGCCATTAGAATATCACTTGAGGTCATTAATGATCACTCAAGAGTCATTACATGATCCATTTGATTCATTACAAGCTCAGTAAATTGGGATCTCCTGGGGTTAAGCGACCATCCGGGTCATTAAATTATTGCTTGGTGTCATTAACCTATCGCATAGGGTTATTAAATGATCACCCGGGGTAATGAAATGATCACTCAGGATCGCATTGGGTCATTAAACAATCACTTTGTGTCAACGGTCACCAAGGGTTATTAATTATCACTTGGATCGAGTCAATAAATAATCACTTGGAGTTATTAGATGACAGTTTGGGCGGCTTGAGTAATCAAATGATGGATTGGGGCCATTAAAATATAACTTGGTGTCATTAATGATCACTTGGTGTCATTAATGATCACTCAAGAGTCTTTACACGATCCATGTTATAAATGACACGATCCATTTAAGTCATTACATGGTCAATTGGGGTCATTGAATGATCACCTTGGGTTATTAAGCGACAATCCAGGTCATTAAATGATTGCTTGGTGTCATTAACCTATCCCCTAGGGTCATTATTTGATCACCCGGTGTAATCACTCAGGATCACTTGGAGTCATTAAACAATCCCTTTGTGTCAATGGTCACTTAGGTTTACTACAATATCACTTGGATCGAGTAAATAAATGGTCATAGGTGTGTGTTAGCTGACGTCTCGGGTCATTAAATGGTGAGTTGGGGTCATTAAATGATCACACAGGGTTATTCAATGATTGACTTTTTCGGCGACCATCTTGGCCATTTTAAAATATTAAAAATATTACATTTTATCATAGAAAAATACTGAATGCTGTTTCAATAGTTTTTGCGGTATAGGTATTACATACTATTTTCATAATGCAAAACACCTGTTTTAGGTCATTTAACATCAGTTCTAACCATCTGGCAGTGATGTTAGAATGCGATAAATATTCAAAACTTTCACAGAGGTGAGTCGTTTATCTAAAAGCATTAGTTTAGCAGTTTAGAATATAGTATATGACGCAATATACGCTATTATAAGCTATTTTTACACTTAGGGCGGCCATTTTGGCAGCCATCTTGATTTAATATATGTTAACAAAGCAAAAGTACTGGATATGAGTTACTAGTGATCTAATACATACATACCATTGTTAAAAAGTATACTTTTATCATACATTTTGTTTGATATTATGTCCTTTATGAAAATGACCCCTTTGGCGCCCTTTTTGGACGCCATTTTGAATAACCCTAATAGCATATCAAAAATAGTTTAAGCATCACCCTGAATGGGCTTTAGGACCATTAAAAGGAAGTTCAAAATGTTGGTTTGGGGAGTCTTGGGAGTGCACGGAAGACCCCAAGTAGATAGTACGCCTCTAATTCACTATATGATTATATAAATATATATATACCATCGTCAAATAACCCTTGAATGCCCCTTTAATGATAAATTTCACCCGATTTGTCATCATGAAACTATCTATAAAGGTCATAGACCATGTCAAACTAGTTTACTGATTTATTCAAGCATCGCGTGAGACGCGTGACAGATTAAGCAACTAGCGAATATAAGTAGGAAATAAAACGACAAAACTGAGAAAAGTGCCCTTTTGTTCTCCCGTGTGCCTTTATTTTCTTTATATTTTAGCAGCTTTAAATATGTATTATTCCTTAAAAAACCCCAAAAAATCAGGTCAAACTAATTACTGGTGGATAGTACATTGTTCAAAGATATGAATTGCACCAAAAAACACAAAAATTAGATTTTTGCCCAAAAACGGTCTTTTATGCTGAAAATGGCCTAAAAATCGATTTCTATTTTTGACACCCCCCTTCATTGGAAACCTTACTATTTGAGCACTTAATTTAGCCTAGATGTAGATCTGTAACAAAAAATGTCGTGATGCATTTTTTTAAAGCACATTTATTGCCTTTGGATGGTCTACTGCTAACCATGGTTGTTAAAAATCCGTTTGGATGGAACAAAATTCTGTACGGCACCCTCTGCTGCAGATACAATTAACCTCATGGAAACCATAAGGGCGCACAGCACTATAAATCACTCCTCGTTTTGTGTAATGGTAGTAAGTTCCGGCAAGAACAAAAAAAAACGATTTTGTGATTAATGGGGTCCTTTGGGAATCAGTTTGGCGTGTGGGTAGCATTTCATAATTAAAATGAAAGATAATCTCTTGTAGTTTGAACAGGATATTGCAAAATAATGATTTTAGATTGTACCGAAAATCTAATTGGAAAGGCGTTCACACTTATTGACGATTTTATGAAATTTGAATATTTGTTTGTTAGAATCAAGCATTCGAGACATTCCAAAAAGAGTTAAAGCACCCAAAATCGTGACTATTTTACATGTAATCCGCGGGCGGTTTATTTAGTACTGTGCCCCCATAACCTTTATACGAATAAAGTTAGTCCTACAACTGATTATTTTGACCATAATGGGTGTCACATGAAGCCACACATAGGGACAATGGTCATTTCCAATTAAACACAAAACAAAAAGAAAGCAACCTCTTTATCGAGACACCCTGTGTTTAATACCTTGGGCCCTAAATAAATTCAAAATATGGGGAAGAACAGAAATTTTCTCTCGCACATTTTGATATCTCATTTGTTACAATAGCACAAATATTGATGAAGCTATGTCTATTTGAATACGAAATGATGCAGTTTCAATTGTTGCACTTAGCCCTGAAAAGATCGTAAACAAACAGTAAATTTAAAGTGTACCACTTCCTTTTCTCCATGAAAAGAAGAAAAAAATCATAATCCGAACATCTCACTTCGTCAATTGTTTCCAACACCTGTAGGAGAAAGACACACACGATACTGATAGATTTGTGGTTAATTTTGACCATACTTTTTAATTTAATTTTTTGTTTTGATTAAACAAAGCCCCCCCCCCCCCCCCCCCCCCCCAACAACAACAAAAAACACCAAAAAACCTTGCTTTTTAATATCATCCTTATCATTTGCGTATTTGAACTTATTCTTTATTTCATGGGTATATAGCAACAATGGAGTCTGCATCATTTTGTATTCAAATGGACACTGCTTCATCAATATTGGTGCTATAATTGTGACAAACGAGGTGTCAAAATGCGCAGGAGAAAATTCCAATTCTTGCCCATATTTTGAATTTATTTAGGGTTTTAGGAATTAAACACAGGGTGTCTCGAAAAAAGTGGTTACTTTCATTTTGTGCGGAGATTAGAAGAGTGATGAGGCGTATAATTGCGTAGGCCTACTCTCTAAATGTAGAAAGAGTGGAAATTCACTCGAAAAGGAGAGAAGGGGGTGAAACGCAGGACCCGTTTTAGAGTGGAAATGTCCACTCTAAAATGAGCCTGTGAAAATTAATTTTTCACTCTCAATAGAATGGAACATTGTCATATAAAATTCCCTTTCACTCCTTAGTCCTTATAGAGTGTTTTTCCACTCAAAAATGTATTGTCCTGCGTTTAACTCCTTGAAAGAGTGGAAAACCCGCTTTTACATTTAGAGAGTGGGTGTTTTCGCGCCATACGCTGCATATGATTAATGACGCAGTTTGACGACACAGCACAACGCGTATTTCGTATTATGACGCTAACACACGTCACAGCAACCGTTTGCTTGGTCGGACAACAAACATTAACAATTTGTCGTTTTCTGGCTCAAAATCCATCTCCTGTAAGTTGCATTAAACCAATTCAAACATTTTACTTTGAGATAATTGTCACAATTTATTCTCTTCGTTATTCGTACCTTTAACTAAAGTTTACTCGCATTCCCCACTTTCCTATATTTAAAATATCAAGTTATAAAACATTTTGATGGCCCATGACCATTTCAAAACCTTGATTGAATATCAAAACGAAAGACAAATGTAGCATTAATATTAGTTGCATCGTATAAATACAGAAACTTATCGTTTTTTGAACTCGTCGGCTCTCATTGGTTGGTTTTAGGATCCTTGACTTTAATGCTGAGCAGGAAATCAACTCTCATTGGTCTGTTTTAGGATCCTAGGCTGAACATGTTTTGTTAAATCCTTATATAATTTTATGGAAAACGTTTCCTTGTTTGTAAAGGAAAAGGAGCATTTGTTTGTAAATATTTTTGTTTTGTATTGTCTTTGGTTTGTTTTTGTTTTGTGTTTGGATTGATTTTAAATTGTGTTGTATTTTTGCTCTGGTTTTATTTTGGTTTTTGTTTTGTTTTGTTTTTGTTTTTATCGGGTTTTTTGTCTATTGTTTTCCCAGCTTTGCGTTTTTCTTTTGGTTTGCTTTGATTTGTTTTAGGTTTATTTTAGTTTTTGTTGTTGTGTGTGTGTTGTTGTTGTGGTGGTGGTGTGGTGTTGGTGTGGTGGGGTGTTTTTTCTTCTTCTTTTTTTTTGGGGGGGGGGGGGAGATGCTTCGTTTTGATTTGTTGATGCTTTGTTTTGGTTTGCTTTTGTTTTGTTTGTTTGGGGGTTTGTTGGTGTGTTTTTTTGCTTTGCTTTATTTCGTTGATGGTTTGTTTTGCTTTGCTTTGTTTTGTTTGTTTGGGGGGTTGCTTTGCTTTGCTTTGTTTTGTTTTGAATTGTTATGTAGATGGTTCGTTTTGATTTCTTTTGTTTTGTTTTGTGGGTTTTTGCTGTTTTGTTTGGTCTTTTCGCTTCTCTTTTTGTTTAATTTTTAGTTTAAAAAAAAAAGATTCTTCAGGTTTTTGCTTTTGTTTCGTTTCGTTTTAGTTTTGTTTTGTTGATGGTTTGTTTTACTTTTCTTTGTTTTGTAGGTGGTTTGTTTTGCTTTATTTTAATTTATTTTGTTGCTGTTGTTGTTTTGTGTGATATTTTTTGGTTTTTGCTTTGTTGTTTTGTTCTGTTTTGTTGTTTTTATGGCTTTTTCCTTTTTACTTTGTTACGTTTTGTTTTGATTTGCTTTGTTTTTGATTTGCTGTTTTGTTTTTTCGCTTTGTTTGTGATTTGTTTCATTTTGTTTTTTATTGTTTTGGTTTTTCGGGTTTTTGATTTTGTCTCGTTTCGTTTTGTTTTGTTTTGTTGATGGTTTGTTTTGCTTTTCTTTGTTTCGTTTTGATTTTTGTAGATAGTTTGTTTTGCTTTGTTTTTGGTTTGTTTTGCTTATTTTAATTCATTTTGTTGCTGTTTTGTGTGTGCGTTTTGCTTTGATTTTATTTGTTTTGTTTTTGTTTTTGTTGGTTTTGCTTTTCTTTGTTTCGTTTTGTTTATTTTATTTTTGTTTTGTTTTGTTTTGTGGGGTTTTGCTTTGCTGTTTTGTTTTGTTTTGTGTTTTCGACTTGTTTTGTTTTTCATTTGAATCGTTTCGTTTTGGGGTTTTGAGTGGCTTTTTTATGGTTTGTTTTTCTTTTGTTTCGTTTCGTTTTTGTTTTGTTTTTCTTTGTTTCGTTTGATTTTGTTTTGCAGATGGTTTGTTTTGCTTTGTTTTTGTTTGTTTTGCTTCATGTTAATTTATTTTATTGTTGTTTTGTCAGTTTTTATTGCTTTGCTTTTTTTTAAATATTTAATTTGATTGTTTCCCTTCCTTTTGTAACTTGTTTTGTTAGTGTTTTTATTTTACGTTTTTGTTTTAACGGGTGGGGGCGGTCGAATATTGAATTGAATGTTTAAATTCATGATTAATGCACACTGTCGCAATTTATTTAATCAGAATCACACGATGTTTCTGACATTAAGACATTTTTCTCTATTGCAAATTTGGTGGCTCTGAAAAGAGCCGTTTGGGTGTTTTATTCACTGGGTAATCTATTTCCTCTTGGGAGCCTTCTTAGCTGCTTTCTTTGGCGATCTCCTTTTAGGCTTGGCTGCTCTCTTTGCTTTCTTTGGTGTAGCTCTCTTCGTTTTGGGGCAGCCTTCTTCTTTGGGGCAGCCTTCTTCTTTGGGGCAGCCTTCCTCTTGGGCTTAGCGGTTTTCTTCGGCGTCGTCCTTTTTCTCGCCTTGGCCTTGTTCTTTCTGGCAGCTCGTTTAGCCTTTGCCGCTGCTGCTCTCTTCGCCTTTGCTGCGACTCGTCTTGCTTTTGCTGCAGCTCTCTTTGCCCTTCTTCTCGCCACAGCTGCCGCTCTACGTTGTGCTGCCGCAGCTCTTCGTGCCCGTGCCTTTTCTGGATCTACTCTCCTGGCACCGAGACGGAATGACCCGCTTGCTCCTTGTCCTTTGACTTGCACAAGACTGCCCTTGGCTACTCCAGTACGGATGGCATTTCTGATGTGAGTATTCGTTCTGCTCATGTCGCATTTGTAATTAGCAGCGATATACTTCTTAATTGCTGCGAGAGAAGAGCCGCGCCTTTCCTTCAAAGCTGCAATAGCAGCTTGCACCATAACAGACGACGACGGATGAGCCCTCGGTTTAGCAACTCTCCTAGCCTTCTTTGTTGGGGATTTCCTCGGAGAACCCATGTTTACTACAAATTACTTTTAATTTGAACAAGCAAAAAATAACGAAGTTGTGATTATTGTGCGGAAACGCAAACTGTTTTATATTTCAGACAGGATCCTAGAGAGGATCACTATGTGAACTATGGTGCTGATTGGTTAATTGCTCATATCAAACATCCAATACGAGAACTTGTAGAATTTACGCAATATCATTGGTCAAAATGTAACGCGGATGATGAAATGAAGCGTGGATGATATTCACTGCGATCCTATCTTTTAAATTCCACTATTACTGTTAATTGTGTCGGCCGAAAACTTAAATTTTCTAGTTTGCAAGTCAAATAAACAACATTTAAGATCATATCTTATTCTTATCTACATGTATACAGATTCCAAACAGCACTGTCCGTCGAACTATTACAATTCTTTGGAAATAACTACTTTAGTAATATTATAGGCTACCGTATACCATACCTGGTACTGATATGGAATGTTTAAAGTGAAGTGAGATATTTCAAAAATTATAGGCAAGTGCATAGAAATTTGAGCTAAAATTAAACGCCGAACAAATCATAATAAAACAATGTTCTAAGCCCATGATTTTAACGACCTGTAATAGGCCTATGAAATAAGGTGGCACAATAAGGTGAAACAGTCACTCAGCTCTTTTTGTAATATGGTGGCTCTGAAAAGAGCCGTTTTTAATGTTGAATAGCCAAGACTTGTTTACTTCTTCTTGGGCAGAAGGACAGCTTGTATATTTGGTAGTACGCCTCCCTGAGCAATGGTCACTCCACTCAAGAGTCGGTTCAGTTCTTCGTCGTTGCGGACAGCAAGTTGTAAATGACGTGGATTGATCCTGGTTCTCTTGTTATCGCGAGCTGCGTTGCCAGCCAACTCTAGAATTTCGGCCGCCGTCAGATACTCCATCACTGCAGCCAGGTAAACCGGGGCACCACCACCGACACGGCTTGCATAATTGCCCTTGCGTAGGAAGCGGTGAACACGACCTACGGGGAACTGGAGACCGGCTCTGCTGGAGCGACTCCTGGACTTTCCTCCCTTTGATTTTCCTCCTTTTCCTCGTCCAGACATTTTGATAAGATTCTACGTACTGATGATATTTAAAAATGAAACTGAGTGAATTTAGACTCACAATGTATTTTATCAACCGTATACCGTGGTTTTATACCTCTCTAAAGGATCCTACTGAGGGAGGATCCTGCGAGGAAAAAACTGTCACTAATTTATCCAGATTTCACGCGGATTGGTTGGCGCGATATTTTGATCAACCAATAACAATAAGCACACATAATATTTTACTATCAAAGTCATTTTATTGGTTGATCATGTTACGGCGATTTACACACACATTGCATGCCAACAAAATCTGATTCATTCATCTATTGCGACATAAATATTTTAGAGGCACGCAAAATACTTTGGTTGGCGCCACAACTGCAATTGTCCAATCACAAGTCAGATCAGCGGCCTGAGTACTTTGATTGGCTAAAAGTTATCCGGCGCAAGATCCGATGCACTTTTTACTGGGATCTTTGCGGTCATATAAATAGAGACGAGTTTACGATGCGTGTTTACTCATATTTTACTGATATCATTCAGTGCACAATATATCCAACATGCCTCCAAAAAGTCCGCAACGAAGTGGTAAAGGTTCGAAGAGAGCAGGCAGCCCTCGCCGTAAAGGAAAGCGTGCTCCAAGACGTCGCCGTAGACGTGAAAGCTATGGAATCTACATCTACAAGGTGCTGAAGCAGGTTCACCCCGATACCGGTATCTCCAGCCGTGGCATGAGCATCATGAACAGCTTTGTAAATGACATCTTTGAACGTATTGCTGGCGAAGCAGGCCGCCTGGCGCAAGTCAACAGGCGCCGTACCGTTAGCAGCCGTGAAATTCAGACAGCTGTCCGTCTTCTGCTGCCAGGTGAATTAGCCAAGCACGCTGTAAGTGAAGGCACCAAAGCCGTCACTAAGTACACCACTTCTCGGTAGATTCGGCTACCAATTCATGTAAAACGGCTCTTTTCAGAGCCACCATTCTTCCTAAAAAGAGTTGATATGGTCACTTTGTGTTTTGTTTATAATTAACACAGCGTTGTTCCAATATTTTTGGTCGATGTTTACATCGTTTTTAAATCACCCTTTCTCCCTGAATCACTCGTAAAAAAGATATTGTTGATGTCTCTAGAAAGCTTACCTTGTGATCAACATGTATACAATTATACGTCCACCTCTCAACGCTGAAAACGGTGATTTTTTAGTGTATTTTACATATTCTTCACACACAAACGTCTCACTCTCAATGACTGGAAACATTTTTGTGCGTGTGTTTATGGTGGTAGCCTAGTGATGAGGCGTATTGCGTACAGGGTGTTTTCGCGCCATACGCTGCATATGATTTATGACGCAGTTTGACGACACAGCACAACGCGTATTTCGTATTATGACGCTAACACACAGCAACCGTTTGCTTGGTCGGACAACAAACATTAACAATTTGTCGTTTTCTGGCTCAAAATCCATCTCCTGTTAGTTGCATTAAACCAATTCAAACATCTTACTTTGAGATAATTGTCACAATTTATTCTCTTCGTTCTTCGTACCTTTAACTAAGTTTACTCGCATTCCCCACTTTCCTATATTTAAAATATCAAGTTATAAAACATTTTGATGGCCCATGACCATTTCAAAACCTTGATTGAATATCAAAACGAAAGACAAATGTAGCATTAATATTAGTTGCATCGTATAAATACAGAAACTTATCGTTTTTTGAACTCGTCGGCTCTCATTGGTTGATTTTAGGATCCTTGACTTTAATGCTGAGCAGGAAATCAACTCTCATTGGTCTGTTTTAGGATCCTAGGCTGAACATGTTTCGTTAAGTAATTCTTTGCCAAATCCTTTTATAATTTTATGGAAAACGTTTCCTTGTTTGTAAAGGAAAAGGAGCATTTGTTTGTAAATATTTTTGTTTTGTATTGTCTTTGGTTTGTTTTTTGTTTTGTGTTTGGATTGATTTTAAATTGTGTTGTATTTTTGCTCTGGTTTTATTTTGTTTTCGGTTGGTTTTTGTTTTGTTTTGTTTTGGTTTTTATCGGTTTTTTTGTCTATTGTTTTCCCAGCTTTGCGTTTTTCTTTTGGTTTGCTTTGATTTGTTTTAGGTTTATTTTAGTTTTTGTTGTTGTGTGTGTGTTGTTGTTGTTGTGGTGGTGTGGTGTTGGTGTGGTGGGGTGTTTTTTCTTTCTTTTTTTGGGGGGGGGGGGGGGGGAGATGCTTCGTTTTGATTTGTTGATGCTTTGTTTTGGTTTGCTTTTGTTTTGTTTGTTTGGGGGTTTGTTGGTGTGTTTTTTTGCTTTGCTTTATTTCGTTGATGGTTTGTTTTGCTTTGCTTTGTTTTGTTTGTTTGGGGGGTTGCTTTGCTTTGCTTTGTTTTGTTTTGAATTGTTATGTAGATGGTTCGTTTTGATTTCTTTTGTTTTGTTTTGTGGGTTTTTGCTGTTTTGTTTGGTCTTTTCGCTTCTCTTTTTGTTTAATTTTTAGTTTAAAAAAAAAAGATTCTTCAGGTTTTTGCTTTTGTTTCGTTTCGTTTTAGTTTTGTTTTGTTGATGGTTTGTTTTACTTTTCTTTGTTTTGTAGGTGGTTTGTTTTGCTTTATTTTAATTTATTTTGTTGCTGTTGTTGTTCTGTGTGATATTTTTTGGTTTTTGCTTTGTTGTTTTGTTCTGTTTTGTTGTTTTTATGGCTTTTTCCTTTTTACTTTGTTACGTTTTGTTTTGATTTGCTTTGTTTTTGATTTGCTGTTTTGTTTTTTCGCTTTGTTTGTGATTTGTTTCATTTTGTTTTTTATTGTTTTGGTTTTTCGGGTTTTTGATTTTGTCTCGTTTCGTTTTGTTTTGTTTTGTTGATGGTTTGTTTTGCTTTTCTTTGTTTCGTTTTGATTTTTGTAGATAGTTTGTTTTGCTTTGTTTTTGGTTTGTTTTGCTTATTTTAATTCATTTTGTTGCTGTTTTGTGTGTGCGTTTTGCTTTGATTTTATTTGTTTTGTTTTTGTTTTTGTTGGTTTTGCTTTTCTTTGTTTCGTTTTGTTTATTTTATTTTTGTTTTGTTTTGTTTTGTGGGGTTTTGCTTTGCTGTTTTGTTTTGTTTTGTGTTTTCGACTTGTTTTGTTTTTCATTTGAATCGTTTCGTTTTGGGGTTTTGAGTGGCTTTTTTATGGTTTGTTTTTCTTTTGTTTCGTTTCGTTTTTGTTTTGTTTTTCTTTGTTTCGTTTGATTTTGTTTTGCAGATGGTTTGTTTTGCTTTGTTTTTGTTTGTTTTGCTTCATGTTAATTTATTTTATTGTTGTTTTGTCAGTTTTTATTGCTTTGCTTTTTTTTAAATATTTAATTTGATTGTTTCCCTTCCTTTTGTAACTTGTTTTGTTAGTGTTTTTATTTTACGTTTTTGTTTTAACGGGTGGGGGCGGTCGAATATTGAATTGAATGTTTAAATTCATGATTAATGCACACTGTCGCAATTTATTTAATCAGAATCACACGATGTTTCTGACATTAAGACATTTTTCTCTATTGCAAATTTGGTGGCTCTGAAAAGAGCCGTTTGGGTGTTTTATTCACTGGGTAATCTATTTCCTCTTGGGAGCCTTCTTAGCTGCTTTCTTTGGCGATCTCCTTTTAGGCTTGGCTGCTCTCTTTGCTTTCTTTGGTGTAGCTCTCTTCGTTTTGGGGGCAGCCTTCTTCTTTGGGGCAGCCTTCTTCTTTGGGGCAGCCTTCCTCTTGGGCTTAGCGGTTTTCTTCGGCGTCGTCCTTTTTCTCGCCTTGGCCTTGTTCTTTCTGGCAGCTCGTTTAGCCTTTGCCGCTGCTGCTCTCTTCGCCTTTGCTGCGACTCGTCTTGCTTTTGCTGCAGCTCTCTTTGCCCTTCTTCTCGCCACAGCTGCCGCTCTACGTTGTGCTGCCGCAGCTCTTCGTGCCCGTGCCTTTTCTGGATCTACTCTCCTGGCACCGAGACGGAATGACCCGCTTGCTCCTTGTCCTTTGACTTGCACAAGACTGCCCTTGGCTACTCCAGTACGGATGGCATTTCTGATGTGAGTATTCGTTCTGCTCATGTCGCATTTGTAATTAGCAGCGATATACTTCTTAATTGCTGCGAGAGAAGAGCCGCGCCTTTCCTTCAAAGCTGCAATAGCAGCTTGCACCATAACAGACGACGACGGATGAGCCCTCGGTTTAGCAACTCTCCTAGCCTTCTTTGTTGGGGATTTCCTCGGAGAACCCATGTTTACTACAAATTACTTTTAATTTGAACAAGCAAAAAATAACGAAGTTGTGATTATTGTGCGGAAACGCAAACTGTTTTATATTTCAGACAGGATCCTAGAGAGGATCACTATGTGAACTATGGTGCTGATTGGTTAATTGCTCATATCAAACATCCAATACGAGAACTTGTAGAATTTACGCAATATCATTGGTCAAAATGTAACGCGGATGATGAAATGAAGCGTGGATGATATTCACTGCGATCCTATCTTTTAAATTCCACTATTACTGTTAATTGTGTCGGCCGAAAACTTAAATTTTCTAGTTTGCAAGTCAAATAAACAACATTTAAGATCATATCTTATTCTTATCTACATGTATACAGATTCCAAACAGCACTGTCCGTCGAACTATTACAATTCTTTGGAAATAACTACGTTAGTAATATTATAGGCTACCGTATACCATACCTGGTACTGATATGGAATGTTTAAAGTGAAGTGAGATATTTCAAAAATTATAGGCAAGTGCATAGAAATTTGAGCTAAAATTAAACGCCGAACAAATCATAATAAAACAATGTTCTAAGCCCATGATTTTAACGACCTGTAATAGGCCTATGAAATAAGGTGGCACAATAAGGTGAAACAGTCACTCAGCTCTTTTTGTAATATGGTGGCTCTGAAAAGAGCCGTTTTTAATGTTGAATAGCCAAGACTTGTTTACTTCTTCTTGGGCAGAAGGACAGCTTGTATATTTGGTAGTACGCCTCCCTGAGCAATGGTCACTCCACTCAAGAGTCGGTTCAGTTCTTCGTCGTTGCGGACAGCAAGTTGTAAATGACGTGGATTGATCCTGGTTCTCTTGTTATCGCGAGCTGCGTTGCCAGCCAACTCTAGAATTTCGGCCGTCAGATACTCCATCACTGCAGCCAGGTAAACCGGGGCACCACCACCGACACGGCTTGCATAATTGCCCTTGCGTAGGAAGCGGTGAACACGACCTACGGGGAACTGGAGACCGGCTCTGCTGGAGCGACTCCTGGACTTTCCTCCCTTTGATTTTCCTCCTTTTCCTCGTCCAGACATTTTGATAAGATTCTACGTACTGATCTTGCATAATTGCCCTTGCGTAGGAAGCGGTGAACACGACCTACGGGGAACTGGAGACCGGCTCTGCTGGAGCGACTCCTGGACTTTCCTCCCTTTGATTTTCCTCCTTTTCCTCGTCCAGACATTTTGATAAGATTCTACGTACTGATGATATTTAAAAATGAAACTGAGTGAATTTAGACTCACAATGTATTTTATCAACCGTATACCGTGGTTTTATACCTCTCTAAAGGATCCTACTGAGGGAGGATCCTGCGAGGAAAAAACTGTCACTAATTTATCCAGATTTCACGCGGATTGGTTGGCGCGATATTTTGATCAACCAATAACAATAAGCACACATAATATTTTACTATCAAAGTCATTTTATTGGTTGATCATGTTACGGCGATTTACACACACATTGCATGCCAACAAAATCCGATTCATTCATCTATTGCGACATAAATATTTTAGAGGCACGCAAAATACTTTGGTTGGCGCCACAACTGCAATTGTCCAATCACAAGTCAGATCAGCGGCCTGAGTACTTTGATTGGCTAAAAGTTATCCGGCGCAAGATCCGATGCACTTTTTACTGGGATCTTTGCGGTCATATAAATAGAGACGAGTTTACGATGCGTGTTTACTCATATTTTACTGATATCATTCAGTGCACAATATATCCAACATGCCTCCAAAAAGTCCGCAACGAAGTGGTAAAGGTTCGAAGAGAGCAGGCAGCCCTCGCCGTAAAGGAAAGCGTGCTCCAAGACGTCGCCGTAGACGTGAAAGCTATGGAATCTACATCTACAAGGTGCTGAAGCAGGTTCACCCCGATACCGGTATCTCCAGCCGTGGCATGAGCATCATGAACAGCTTTGTAAATGACATCTTTGAACGTATTGCTGGCGAAGCAGGCCGCCTGGCGCAAGTCAACAGGCGCCGTACCGTTAGCAGCCGTGAAATTCAGACAGCTGTCCGTCTTCTGCTGCCAGGTGAATTAGCCAAGCACGCTGTAAGTGAAGGCACCAAAGCCGTCACTAAGTACACCACTTCTCGGTAGATTCGGCTACCAATTCATGTAAAACGGCTCTTTTCAGAGCCACCATTCTTCCTAAAAAGAGTTGATATGGTCACTTTGTGTTTTGTTTATAATTAACACAGCGTTGTTTCAATATTTTTGGTCGATGTTTACATCGTTTTTAAATCACCCTTTCTCCCTGAATCACTCGTAAAAAAGATATTGTTGATGTCTCTAGAAAGCTTACCTTGTGATCAACATGTATACAATTATACGTCCACCTCTCAACGCTGAAAACGGTGATTTTTTAGTGTATTTTACATATTCTTCACACACAAACGTCTCACTCTCAATGACTGGAAACATTTTTGTGCGTGTGTTTATGGTGGTAGCCTAGTGATGAGGCGTATTGCGTACAGGGTGTTTTCGCGCCATACGCTGCATATGATTTATGACGCAGTTTGACGACACAGCACAACGCGTATTTCGTATTATGACGCTAACACACAGCAACCGTTTGCTTGGTCGGACAACAAACATTAACAATTTGTCGTTTTCTGGCTCAAAATCCATCTCCTGTTAGTTGCATTAAACCAATTCAAACATCTTACTTTGAGATAATTGTCACAATTTATTCTCTTCGTTCTTCGTACCTTTAACTAAGTTTACTCGCATTCCCCACTTTCCTATATTTAAAATATCAAGTTATAAAACATTTTGATGGCCCATGACCATTTCAAAACCTTGATTGAATATCAAAACGAAAGACAAATGTAGCATTAATATTAGTTGCATCGTATAAATACAGAAACTTATCGTTTTTTGAACTCGTCGGCTCTCATTGGTTGATTTTAGGATCCTTGACTTTAATGCTGAGCAGGAAATCAACTCTCATTGGTCTGTTTTAGGATCCTAGGCTGAACATGTTTCGTTAAGTAATTCTTTGCCAAATCCTTTTATAATTTTATGGAAAACGTTTCCTTGTTTGTAAAGGAAAAGGAGCATTTGTTTGTAAATATTTTTGTTTTGTATTGTCTTTGGTTTGTTTTTTGTTTTGTGTTTGGATTGATTTTAAATTGTGTTGTATTTTTGCTCTGGTTTTATTTTGTTTTCGGTTGGTTTTTGTTTTGTTTTGTTTTGGTTTTTATCGGTTTTTTTGTCTATTGTTTTCCCAGCTTTGCGTTTTTCTTTTGGTTTGCTTTGATTTGTTTTAGGTTTATTTTAGTTTTTGTTGTTGTGTGTGTGTTGTTGTTGTTGTGGTGGTGTGGTGTTGGTGTGGTGGGGTGTTTTTTATTTCTTTCTTTTGGGGGGGGGGGGGAGATGCTTCGTTTTGATTTGTTTTTTTATTGTTTTGGTTTGCTTTTGTTTTGTTTGTTTGGGGGTTTGTTGGTGTGTTTTTTTGCTTTGCTTTATTTCGTTGATGGTTTGTTTTGCTTTGCTTTGTTTTGTTTGTTTGGGGGTTGCTTTGCTTTGCTTTGTTTTGTTTTGAATTGTTATGTAGATGGTTCGTTTTGATTTCTTTTGTTTTGTTTTGTGGGTTTTTGCTGTTTTGTTTGGTCTTTTCGCTTCTCTTTTTGTTTAATTTTTAGTTTAAAAAAAAAAGATTCTTCAGGTTTTTGCTTTTGTTTCGTTTCGTTTTAGTTTTGTTTTGTTGATGGTTTGTTTTACTTTTCTTTGTTTTGTAGGTGGTTTGTTTTGCTTTATTTTAATTTATTTTGTTGCTGTTGTTGTTTTGTGTGATATTTTTTGGTTTTTGCTTTGTTGTTTTGTTCTGTTTTGTTGTTTTTATGGCTTTTTCCTTTTTACTTTGTTACGTTTTGTTTTGATTTGCTTTGTTTTTGATTTGCTGTTTTGTTTTTTCGCTTTGTTTGTGATTTGTTTCATTTTGTTTTTTATTGTTTTGGTTTTTCGGGTTTTTGATTTTGTCTCGTTTCGTTTTGTTTTGTTTTGTTGATGGTTTGTTTTGCTTTTCTTTGTTTCGTTTTGATTTTTGTAGATAGTTTGTTTTGCTTTGTTTTTGGTTTGTTTTGCTTATTTTAATTCATTTTGTTGCTGTTTTGTGTGTGCGTTTTGCTTTGATTTTATTTGTTTTGTTTTTGTTTTTGTTGGTTTTGCTTTTCTTTGTTTCGTTTTGTTTATTTTATTTTTGTTTTGTTTTGTTTTGTGGGGTTTTGCTTTGCTGTTTTGTTTTGTTTTGTGTTTTCGACTTGTTTTGTTTTTCATTTGAATCGTTTCGTTTTGGGGTTTTGAGTGGCTTTTTTATGGTTTGTTTTTCTTTTGTTTCGTTTCGTTTTTGTTTTGTTTTTCTTTGTTTCGTTTGATTTTGTTTTGCAGATGGTTTGTTTTGCTTTGTTTTTGTTTGTTTTGCTTCATGTTAATTTATTTTATTGTTGTTTTGTCAGTTTTTATTGCTTTGCTTTTTTTAAAATATTTAATTTGATTGTTTCCCTTCCTTTTGTAACTTGTTTTGTTAGTGTTTTTATTTTACGTTTTTGTTTTAACGGGTGGGGGCGGTCGAATATTGAATTGAATGTTTAAATTCATGATTAATGCACACTGTCGCAATTTATTTAATCAGAATCACACGATGTTTCTGACATTAAGACATTTTTCTCTATTGCAAATTTGGTGGCTCTGAAAAGAGCCGTTTGGGTGTTTTATTCACTGGGTAATCTATTTCCTCTTGGGAGCCTTCTTAGCTGCTTTCTTTGGCGATCTCCTTTTAGGCTTGGCTGCTCTCTTTGCTTTCTTTGGTGTAGCTCTCTTCGTTTTGGGGGCAGCCTTCTTCTTTGGGGCAGCCTTCTTCTTTGGGGCAGCCTTCCTCTTGGGCTTAGCGGTTTTCTTCGGCGTCGTCCTTTTTCTCGCCTTGGCCTTGTTCTTTCTGGCAGCTCGTTTAGCCTTTGCCGCTGCTGCTCTCTTCGCCTTTGCTGCGACTCGTCTTGCTTTTGCTGCAGCTCTCTTTGCCCTTCTTCTCGCCACAGCTGCCGCTCTACGTTGTGCTGCCGCAGCTCTTCGTGCCCGTGCCTTTTCTGGATCTACTCTCCTGGCACCGAGACGGAATGACCCGCTTGCTCCTTGTCCTTTGACTTGCACAAGACTGCCCTTGGCTACTCCAGTACGGATGGCATTTCTGATGTGAGTATTCGTTCTGCTCATGTCGCATTTGTAATTAGCAGCGATATACTTCTTAATTGCTGCGAGAGAAGAGCCGCGCCTTTCCTTCAAAGCTGCAATAGCAGCTTGCACCATAACAGACGACGACGGATGAGCCCTCGGTTTAGCAACTCTCCTAGCCTTCTTTGTTGGGGATTTCCTCGGAGAACCCATGTTTACTACAAATTACTTTTAATTTGAACAAGCAAAAAATAACGAAGTTGTGATTATTGTGCGGAAACGCAAACTGTTTTATATTTCAGACAGGATCCTAGAGAGGATCACTATGTGAACTATGGTGCTGATTGGTTAATTACTCATATCAAACATCCAATACGAGAACTTGTAGAATTTACGCAATATCATTGGTCAAAATGTAACGCGGATGATGAAATGAAGCGTGGATGATATTCACTGCGATCCTATCTTTTAAATTCCACTATTACTGTTAATTGTGTCGGCCGAAAACTTAAATTTTCTAGTTTGCAAGTCAAATAAACAACATTTAAGATCATATCTTATTCTTATCAACATGTATACAGATTCCAAACAGCACTGTCCGTCGAACTATTACAATTCTTTGGAAATAACTACTTTAGTAATATTATAGGCTACCGTATACCATACCTGGTACTGATATGGAATGTTTAAAGTGAAGTGAGATATTTCAAAAATTATAGGCAAGTGCATAGAAATTTGAGCTAAAATTAAACGCCGAACAAATCATAATAAAACAATGTTCTAAGCCCATGATTTTAACGACCTGTAATAGGCCTATGAAATAAGGTGGCACAATATTAGGTGAAACAGTCACTTGACTTTAATGCTGAGCAGGAAATCAACTCTCATTGGTCTGTTTTAGGATCCTAGGCTGAACATGTTTCGTTAAGTAATTCTTTGCCAAATCCTTTTATAATTTTATGGAAAATATTTCCTTGTTTGTAAAGGAAAAGGAGCATTTGTTTGTAAATATTTTTTTGTATATATATATATATGTTTTGTATTGTCTTTGGTTTGTTTTTGTTTTGTGTTTGGATTGATTTTTAATTGTGTTGTATTTTTGCTCTGGTTTTATTTTGTTTTCGGTTCGTTTTTGTTTTGTTTTGTTTTGGTTTTTATCGGGGTTTTTGTTTATTGTTTTCCCTGCTTTGCGTTTTTCTTTTTTGCTTTGATTTGTTTTAGGTTTATTTTAGTTGTGGTGGTGGTGTTGGTGTGTTGGTGGTGGGTGGGTGGGGGGGGGGGGGGGGTGCTTCGGGGGGGGGGGGGGGGGTGGGGGGGGGTTGCTTCGTTTTGATTTGTTGATGCTTTAGTTTGGTTTGCTTTTGTTTTGTTTGTTTGGGGGTTTGTTGGTGTGTTTTTTGCTTTGCTTTATTTCGTGTTGATTTGTTTTGCTTTGCTTTGTTTTGTTTGTTTGTGGTTTTTTGTGTGGTTTTTTTTGCTTTGCTTTGCTTTGTTTCGTTTTGTTTTGAATTGTTATGTAATGGTTCGTTTTGATTTCTTTTGTTTTGTTTTGTGGGTTGTTGCTGTTTTGTTTTGTCTTTTCGCTTCTCTTTTTGTTCAATTTTTAGGTTTTAAAAATAAAAAATATTCGGGTTTTTGCTTTTGTTTCGTTTCGTTTTTGTTTTGTTTTGTTGATGGTTTGTTTTACTTTTCTTTGTTTTGTAGATGGGTTGTTTTGCTTTATTTTAATTCATTTTGTTGCTGTTGTTGTTTTGTGTGATGTTTTTTGGGGTTTTGTTATGTTTTGTAGGGACATTAAGTGGTGTTGAAAATTTTAAATGTTTAAAAATTTACTTCAGAATTCAAGATGAACATTAAAAAATTGCCATTATTGTTGTTTCTACTAACAAAAACACGGCAAAACTTGATTAAAACAATATCATCGCTATTTATTGAAAAACGCCCTCTGCAAATATGTATCACGCGCCTACTGCAGGATACTGTCGGACGTAAAATGCTCGTCGCGGCTGTACGAGCATTTTTGAATCGACGTTTTCTTGTACAAAGAGGGCTGATTTTTCTTAATCCTTATAGGTGTAAGTTCATTCATGTAATACAATTATCATAATTGAGGGCGCAGCCTCCAACACATCTCTATAGTGTCTCTAAATTTGTTTGCTTCACTTAGGCTTCTTGTGGACATTTTTTTGGCAGTTATGAATTGAATCCTTGATGTCTAGCCATTAGAGATGTTATTTTAAAATAACATCTCTCTGGTCCCATACCATATACCCAATAAACAAACAATAAAGAATTGTGTCTTGTGAATTTTGCGTAGAAGGGTCAGGGAAGTATGATTGGTTAAAATCAATCAAGTCCTTAGATAGTATCCGTGAGTATCCGTACCTGTCTGATAAAAACAACCGGATGTATCACTTCATACATCATTTATGTATGTTAAAGAGCAGTACGCCGTGAAGCACGTGAATCCAGTGACTGTGGATTGTCAATGAGACTACCAATCAATTAGTGTCCAGGGACGCTGACCTGCTGTTAGGGACACAATGAACCAATCACAAGACAGTATTACCATAACATTCACGACCTTTAATGGCGTCGTCTGCCGTGTGAATGAATGAATGAATGCTGATTTTTAAAAATCAAACAAGTAAGTTTATATTCTCTTCTCGCTATTCAAATTTGATTATTTTTTGTAAAAGGATGCCTTTAGTAAATTGTTTACCAACCATTTTAGTTGTCCACTGTGCGTGTGTACTGTAATGGGTCGTTTTTTACAATCCAACTTCCAGGCCAAGTGATGTCATGATGTGAAATTGTTGATGAATGTGATGTGTAGACTGACTCAGTCAGTGACTGTCACTGTGTTTATTAGTGTGTAGTGCAAAAAATTGCAATTGCAAAAAGTGGTAAGCTTATGTTTAATTATATGATTATATTATGTGATTTTGTTATAATATGATTGTATTGTTATTTACATATAACATTAAGTTTCTATACAGCTGCTGGTGAGTCTAAGCATGGACTCTAGTTTAAAAAGAACAAACAAAATATGCCCTTTAATCTTTATTTTAAGTTTTTACTTTAGCCTACGCAAATGCGCAGGAGGAAGGTCTATAATAAATGATTCACCACACCTTTAAATTATACATGTAATAGAGGCTACACTCAGTACTGTACAGGCTACACCTTTTTTTACAGACAGAGGGAGATATGATTCAGAGCTAGACTACATATAGTCCGAGCATGGACTTATTCTAATAAGTCCATGGTCCGAGGTGGCTCAGACTTGTTCCGATACAATCAGTATCACTGATCTATAACTACTCTCCACGAGTGGGAGAAACGACAACACTACGCTACGTGAACAAGCTAGCCTACATAATACAGATACATTACAATTTACAACACTAACAGTGTCTAGCTCTGACACATACACATTTATACATAGCTAGCATAGCTCTATAAAAAACTATAG
Organism: Ophiura sarsii; assembly: GCA_035610835.1. Lineage (NCBI taxonomy): Eukaryota > Metazoa > Echinodermata > Ophiuroidea > Amphilepidida > Ophiuridae > Ophiura > Ophiura sarsii. The sequence continues at coordinate 36,784,045 of CM069445.1, forward strand.
TATGGTAGGTGGCCCGGTCATCCAGGTACTTTGTGCCTTTTGCCGTTGACAACAAACCAGATGATTTGTACTACCTATCAATTTTATGCTCTACTCGTACTCGCCCATACCCAAGGGATCGTGTGACGCTGTGTAGTGAGTACACTGTGGAAGAGGCATTACAAGTTACATGTATAATATTTACCTTTTTGGTTTGTGGTCAAAGGCATGTGACGTCACTCTGTGGTGACCTAGTAGGTCAAATAAAAATTAAAAACTAGTTTCTCATCCTACTTTTGAATAAATGGAGGATGAGGCCACTTTTTATTAATTTTTTTAGTAAACAATGCAAAACTTCACCATACCACCAGCGTGGTATTTCATGATTGATTGCGTAATTTGAAGAGGACGAGGCTTTTGTAAAATCTTTTTATTTCATGGTTATGGGGGGTTGGTTAACACAACTCCTGATTTAAAATGCTCATTGGACTAAAGTAAATCTATTATCCAAGATATCAGCTTTTTAAATTTCAACAAAAAAGTTATAAAAAGAAAATTACAGAATTCCTGAAAAATGATGCACGAGGGGACGAGAAACTGCTTTATTTCTTTATTTGGCCTTATCATGACTATAATTTATATTATTACATAGTTTAGAGCAAGCATGTGCTACCTTTTTTACCACCCAGGCCTCATAGTGATTTTGAGATCCATTCATGGGTCGCAGTGATTGTCAAACATTCTAAAACACGTCCGGAGGAGGGGTAATAGGAGAAGGAAAAATCCTCAATCCATTGCTCATTGAATACCTGCTTCTCTTCGTGTAATTACCTCTTTTTACTTAACATTTTAACACGCACTCACGTCTCGAGTTATATTTACAAAATCCAGCGCGTCACCCTACTAATTATAAGGAAGCATACCATTAAATCAACCCACCCCCCATTTGTGTAAACCTAGGGAATTCCGGTTAAAACAGGCCGCATATGGGAATTTTGGGATTGCTTTGCGGGCCACAGATTAGAGGCCGGCAGGCCTCAGGTTGCACACGTTTGGTCTAGAGCTAGCCTATGGAATGAAGCCATTCAACTTGACGTCAGATATTTTTAAATTGTAATCAATATTTTTCAACTAGGTTCTAAACAGGGTTTGAATTAATCGAAGGCATCGAAGGCCATAGCCTTCGATGCCCCACCTAGTAGCCTTGATGCCCTCAAATTCTGGCTGTTTTCACTCCATTCAAAAGTACATAATAGCCTTGGATAAAGTTGGTTGGTGCCAGTAGCGTAGCGAGTGGGGGGGCGGGTGGGGCGAACTGCCCCCCGGAGGGGAAAAAATGGGCAAAATGGGGACGAAAAGGGCGGAAAATCATGTTAAATCAGCCGTTTTTTGACCTGGTTTCTTTGAAATAGGGACCGTTATGGGGATCTATGGGGATCTTGCCCCCTCGGAGTGGCTGGGCTGGCTACGCGGCTGGTTGGTGCCCCATTCAAATTGCCTTAAATTGCCTGCCCCTTTGCATTTCTTATTTCAAGGCCTGGTTCTGAATAAAATTAGTCAAACTTTTGCTTCATGTTTATAAATGTCAGCCTCATCATATTTGCCATGATTAGGCTATAATAGCTCTGAATCATAGCTACCCATTTATAGTAAATGATAATTATATATCTGTTTTACTTTTAATATGATGCGGTCAAAGCCAGAGTGAGATTTTGGACGACGGAAACAGAAAATTACCTTAAAAATAAATACATGTTTTCAGTGTGTTTTTTGTATATTATATGGTTAGATAACAAGAGCATGATTTTAATAATGAAAATGGAAATCAATGAATGATATCTGATAAAACTTGAGTATTATTATTATTATTATTTACCGGTGCTTATAGAGCGCATTTCCAAAAGATCAATGCGCTGTACAAATAACAGACATAAAAAAATGGCATACAATTATATAACAACAAAATAACATCAAAAACTTTCAAAATATGATATAAAAGATGCATTAGAGCAAAGCACCACAGTTGTATAAAAAGTATTACATAATTTACACAATAATCAGTTACAAAATGTTTAAAAATACGAATGAATTGACAAAGTGATATATATAATTTTAAAAACCCAGTAGGCCAGGAAGTGAACTAATGTTTAGGAAAAAGGTGAGTTTTAAGAAGTTTCTTGAACTTTTTCACACTGTTTGCTTCACAAAGAGACGTAGGTAACATTTTCCATGAATTGGGTCTTAAAACAGAAAAACATTTATCCCCAGAGTATTACCATGTATGAATAAGAGTGTAAGCAACATTAATTTTGTAGGCTTGCAAATAGTGTAATGTCAACTAAAATGTATTGCTATGCCTTTTGGCATGCTGGAATACCGCTAATCAGTCTAATGTTCGTTTTTACAACTCAAACCACGGTGATGCGTCATATCGTCGCTATTCTTTCAAAACCTCAAAAAAAATATTTTGCAGGAGGCCGAAAAAAAGAAAGTTGGAGATACGAGGTTTTGAAAGAATAATATCGTTATTTCGTCATTTAATCAGTCCGTATATCAATTCAAGCCATTTGCAATAATATCTCACCTGTAGTCCACAAATTTGCTGCGAAATGTCAAGAATGTTGGAAGTTTCCCCTCAGCACATGGTCAGCACCTGTGTTTCAAAACCTTGTATACATACGAGGTTTTGAAACACCGGGGCTGAAAAGCAAAATTGTTCTGCCTTCTGATTGGCTGTGACAAATAAAAACATTACCATCATTTGCATGTCTCTGACATCATGATAAACACACAAAAAATCAATTTTGAGGAAAGCTGGAGATACGAGGTTTTGAAAGAATAGCGACGATATGTTAAATCTTTAACATAGTAGTAGTCACTGCATGAGTTTTCATTATGTGCAATCTTCAGAATAGTTAATCAGGTAGTCAATGATAGCAAATTATCTCTTTGAGAGACTTGTAATCCCTCTACAGGGTGAGTAAAAAAATGTACTCAAAAGTAAAATAATTATTAACAATATTTGTTATCAGAATATGAAGACAACCAATGTATGCGGCAATAGATGCATTTATTCACCAAATGTACCCATAGCTTCATACTGACACCATATATTTCACTAGGCCCTGCATAATAATTGGTACGTTTTACGATAAGATTGGATGGACAATAAGGTTATAAGCCGGCCTTACCCTTTATAATTAATAATAGCCCAACTGCAGCCCGAACTGCAGGTGATTACAGGTGAACAAAAGTTGAAAACCAGGTTTTTAGTCAATAATTTAATTTACCCATTTGTTTATGTTATTTTTTTATATTTTATAAACAGATATGCTGACAGTGAGTAATACACTAGGCTCGAAGTATTTCCATGAGATTTCCTTCAAGGATAACATGTCTACCACCTGTAACCCTGTGGACAGGCTTACAGAATTGGCCATTATTGCTACTGGACCACAAAGTCCATTGATGCAGGAAGATTCAGATGAAGAATCTGCAGAAATAAGGTAGGCAACTTTGAAGCAATAGCGATATACTTATAAACAGATTTTGTGATTTTTAAAATTTTGAGTGTACTGGGAGCCTGAAGCAAGTTGAATAAAGAGAGTTAGCATCACATTCTGCCGCTACACACATTTTCAATCTCAGGTCCATTCTTTGGATGGGGGTGGGGGTGGAACTGTGTGATTCAAGGTTGTCAACTATACACAGGTCGGTACCATTCAGTAATCAGTAGTAACTCGTTTCTCAGGAAAACCAACCAGCACTCCAAAGGGAATTTGAGGTCTTGAAGACCAGCACAAAAATGTTGAAACTGAACCTTTTGCTATCATATCTGCTCGGAAATGACACTAAAATCAGTCTAGTGACAAAATCCGTGGTGGTGTGATTCATGATCATCAGCCAATTATACTATCTTCCTATTCCTCCCAACTTATTGTCTTTAAATTTGCAGGTTATTCTGTGATGTCACATCATTGAATTCAATACACTCCTATGCCAAACCACCCAGATCAAGATCCCCATCTCCAACACTCTTGAAACCTGCCAAGAAATACGTCAAATCCAGACACGCCAAAAAGAATAACAACATACATGTAGACTGGAATCATGAAACCTTGATCAACAATGACATTATAGGCAACGACCTATGGACTGCATTGGATTCTAACGCTGCTTTAGCACTCAGTAACATGGCTAGAAACCACAGCTTATTACTAAGTAATCACAGGGATGCTGTGCTGGCTTCAATGGTTTGTCCTACTACAACAAAGAAGAAAATGAGACATAAATCTGCAACGTCGCATGTTGGAAAACGTCCTATGAATGCTTTCATGCTGTTTGCTAAACGCTTCCGATTGGAGTACACACAGCTGCATCCTGGCAAAGACAACAGGTTTGTTTGTTTGTTTGTTTGTTTAGGATTTTTTCTTTAAGCATTTTCACCCATTTATAGTCAGTAACATTTGTCTCTGTGGCAAAAATTATAATATAATTATCCTCTTCACTTCACTGGATTATAAATCTAAACAAAGTGACTGTCAGAATTAAATAATTAGCCTAAACTGACCTGCACTACGCATCAATCAGAAGTTATCTGACGGAACATTTAGTTATATGTGCACCATAGTGTGATACTGAGGCCAATGTGACTTGAATTTGATTTGCATCATTGACTTGACTTGACTTGAGGAAATTTGTTTTAGAATTGACTTGACATGACACACTTCTTTGACACACTTTTGATACGTGTTTAGTGACTTGATTTATTCCAATGACTATGATATTGTGATATTAATGATGATATGGCTAATATGGAAGTGGATTTCCATTTTCCTGTTGCCCTCCCAACCCAAATTTTTAGTTTCATTATTTGTGCAAAAATTGCATTTTCTGACAAAACTTGAATAAAAAATCTAAATTTTTAGTGGCTCCGAATACCAGGCATCTCTTCCTGTTGATTTTAAGGAATTTGATTGGCAGTGGTGTCTTGGTATATATGGTTAATAATGAAAATGTTTGCATTACCTACTCAAATTTCAAATGTAATTGACGTTTCAATATTTCAGACACATTTTTGACATTTTCAACAGCACATCTAAAAATACTGTTAAAAGAGTTAATTTAGGGGCGGAGCCAGAGACTGAGTTTACCAGGGGGTTGAACAATAAATCTTGAATTTTCTGGTGGTGGTCTATCTCTCCCCCTTCCCCTTTCCTCTCCCCTCTCTTTTCCCTTTTTTTTTTTTTGTTGATTTTTTTTACTGGGTGCGCGTGCCCCCCCTCCTCCCCCCTAGATCCGCACCTGACAAACCAATGGGTAGCAAGTAGTTAACACTGCTTTGTATAGTGGGGGTACCTTAAATTCCGTTCGAAAACCATCAGTTCTGATTTAATAATAATCAATGAAAAAAATCCAAATAATGTATAATGAAAATTCACCTCTTCCCATTTTTCAAACCTCCAAATAGAAATCCAGTGGCCTTTATAATATTGAAATTAAATATGCATTTTCCATTGTTTCATCACAGGGCAATTAGCGTAATACTGGGTGACAAATGGAGGAACCTCTGCACAGATGAGAAGAAGGGATTTGCACTTGAGGCCAGACTCATGGCAGATGAATACAAGAAAACCAATCCAGATTGCTGGAAGAGAAAAAGGTCGTATTCTACAGTAAGTTACACATTTTAATTGGAATAATTGAACAACTTGATCACAAATTACAAAATTAAACATTTCCCCCTTTTGAGATATTATTGGTTAAAAAGGATGAGAATGGGGGCACCATTATTTTTTGCTGAAGAAAGTGTATTAGGTCCCAGTAATGCATAAACTTCACTGTAAAATAAATGGTTGTATTACAACCATACATGTGATGTACTTGGACCTATACTGTTTCTGACTGCAGTCACTTTAATTAATGCCTTACACATAATATACAATTCGTCATTTAAAAAAAACCACTTTTAGTGCTCATATACTGAAATGTTTATATGCTCATACAATCTGTTTTTGAATCGGTTGATAATTATACTCTTTACCTTTGTCACACTTGGCATTCTTGGTGGGATGTTTTGCTTTACTATTACTGTGTTACAAGAACTACTACCTTTTAACTTGAACCCCTCACTTTAACGCTTCTTGAACAAGTTGTCATTATTTTATTTGCCCATGGTCTTGATACTGATTGCCATAGATTATGAGTTTAATTATTTTCAGAAATTGAAACAATTTTTTTATTAAACTACATCAAAATCATGACAAGATCATATATTTTCTCCTTTTCTTTTGACAGAATTCTTGATTGTCCACCATCTCCAGCCAGCATGATTCATCTTCGTCCAGTTTCTTCCTCATATAATCTGGATATGACTTGACTTTCCTCAATGATATAGCACCAGTTACCTGTAATTTGATACAACCATCAGTGTGCCTCAAAACAAGTACATTTCATAACATGTTTCTTGTCCATCATTGGGAAACAAATAGGAAGGAGTTTGTTCTTATTTGTGACCATTATTTCTAATGGAAAATAAGGATTGACTGTGTGTGTTCACCTCCATAGAAAGAGGGGTCGTTGTTATTTTCCATTGCCAGTAATAGTTCATAATTTATTAGGAATGATTGTTTTAAATAAGTGGCAGGATAATTCAAAATAATGCCAAAATAATAGAAAAAAGAGACATATCCTCAGCTAAGATATTCTATGGATACGAAATGATGTTACTTCTAATTGCTAAGACTATAGTAGCTCAATGGGCAAGAGAAGTATGGCACTCAACTTTTGGATAGAGATAGATACATGTGACAAAATGGTTAGAGAGATTAATAGAACAGACTCATGTTATACTGACAGTCCGATTTGTCCTATGTCTGCATACTATGTGTGTGATACATTCAGGAATCTTGGAAAGTTACACTCATAAATGTAGGTAATGTTTTTAAGATGCATTACCTTAACCCTAACGCTACTACGTCTCACAGTCACCTCACTGCCAGCACCACGTGGCTTGCGCGCGCACAAGTTCTATCTCCTGTAGCACTAAACTACGGGTATATATGGTCTCCGATTTCTTAGCCTGTGAAGCCCTCCCCCCGTGGCTGAGTGTTAGTATATCTCGCCTGTCACGCGGCCGACCCGGGTTCAACTCCCGGCGCCGGCGGACATAATTGTTCCCATTTTTTATTTAACCCCCTCCCCCTGTTCTTCGTTCCATCCCCACTGCCACGTTCTAGGGTTAGGGTTAACTGGCAAACAACACTTTCAGAAATGTAATATAAAAGTAAGACAGAGACATGTGTCCTGTCAACAATTTTTAACATCTGCATTTGTGACACAATATGACTGTATGATCCACTTAGGCTGAATGCAGCATTATAGAAATTGTATGCAAAAATAAGGAGCAAAACAATGTCATGTCAAAAGGACATGTTTAACCAAATAGGCAAGGGTTGTGGGAAGTTCATCTATTTGCTTTACTCAAGTAAATTGATAAATGGTAGTAGATCAATTTTATCAAACGCTGCATTTACAGCCATGGTGGATCAGATTGTTTGTGTGTGTCCCTTTTATTCATTTTAAAACGTTACAAACACTATTGATATCATCAAATCAACCACCATTGATAAAATGGTATTCAATTTCATCCATAGTCTTTGGTATCGACATAGGAGGTTTGTAAAAAAGAGAGGAGAGATGTAACTTTGATATTATATCAGATTGTAGATCTCCTTTTTATTTTGAATTCATGTCTTATTGAGGTCAACTTCTATGAAACAAACTGTGTAATATTTTGAAACATTTTGTTGTGATTTCACTCATTAAGGAATTGCTGTACTACTGTATTACTAAATATCTAAAAAAGCTAATTTCCATACATATTGACCTCATCTTAATATAATTCAAAATTTAAAATTGTCAGAAAAGATTACCAATGTGATAAGAATTTGAGGCGAGTTGAAAATTATATCTCTTTAAAAAAGTATCCAGGGTCAGTAGTTTGTCAAAGGTTGCGAGAATCCATTTAGATTTTTGCAAAGGATTTTGCGAGAATCTATGGATTCTCCTCCATTCAAATATTGTGTTAGACAGATTCTTTGCGCGAATAGATTCTCGGATTCTCAAATTTCTGACCCCAATTTCTTCATTTAGTGGGAGTCAATGGACTTTGCACATGTAACGGTTAATTGTGTATATTTTTATTTATAAGGTATATTTAATTATTTAATGTATATTTAATTAAAACTTTGTTTTCTGTCATTATTAATTGTTGTAACCTGTGGTTCACATTTACATAAAGGAAGTGTCCAGCAAGCACAACATTGGTATTATGTTATGTTAGAAAAACATTATAGAAAAATAATTATTGAGCCCCAATCACGTAGTTACATAAAAAAAACGATCACACCTATCATAAAAACAATAAGAATTGCTATCTCTCAACATGTCTTTTTTTAATTCGTGGTGATCGAAAGTCCCGCAATCAACAAAGTCATAGTTATACATTGCAAGTGCGCTAATTTGAGATCCAATAACCATGATGTCATTGAAATCACTGACATTTTTTTAAATGGCATGTTGAGAGGTGGCAGTTTGTATCTGATTTTATGAAAAGTATGATTGGTGTTTTCTATATAACTATGCAATTTGGGCTCGATAATTATTTATCTAACATTGCACCATGTTGTGCTTGCTGGACACCTCCTTTAAGTAAAAAATAAAGTATTTACCTAGGCCTGGTATTTGATACCAATAGTCAACACATTGCTGATTATGTATCCTATTTTTTGTATATAAAAAATATATAAATACTAATTTTAAATTTGTATATAAAACAATTCAAATTTTAAGCATCAAACCTATTTATAAAACAAAAACAACAATGAAATGGAAAAATTCAGATTCTTTTTATAAATGTGTTTTAACAAATTTCACAGATGTTTCAGATTTTTATTGATCACATCTTTTTAAATACAAAAGGTCACTTTTACAAGGATTTCATTATTTTATATTTAAAAAAAAACACCTTAAAAATCTGAAGAGCTTTGAGACAAAAGATTTTTTAATATAGCCTTATAAAGACAGTGTATAAAATATTATAGAACATCAGATAGATAACGTTGATCTTTATCCAGTACTATTAGGACCAAATGGGCAGTAGCCTTCTTCAATGCTATACATTGTGTGTTTAGATCTTTGTGCAGGCATCAATGTGAATCTTGAACCTACCCTCCTCAAAGAAAGTCAATTTATATTTTGGACAGGTGAATCTTCACCTATAATTAAACTTCTCTCATATAATAGAACAAACATAATGCACTGTTCAGGTGAATCTTCATCCAATAAATTGCAGAAAAGAACTAATCTCGACCTATTTCCCCCTGAAGGTGAATGAATACAGGTGAATGCTCGAGTTGAGGAGGGTAGGTTCCAAGATTTAAAATGATGCCTGCATTAGTAAATTCAAAATTGAATGTTCCTGTTTTCAATACAATCAGAGTTTACCATGTTTATATCCATAGTGTGTGGTATGGAAATGTGGATGCCTTACCACTTGTTGCCTTCATAATTCAAATCCTGATTTATTCAAATTTAATTTAAGCTTATGTTGCATTGGTGCGTGACAGCTGTATGATCATATCTAGGTGCTTTACTAGTTTAAATTTGCATTTGTTACCACAAACACACCTTAGATATGCCGATTGCCCCCAGTCACGTATTCTGAAGGTGACTATGGTTGTACAGCTGATTCCTACATGTACAGGGTGACCCAAAAAATGTTAACACTCCGGGCACATACGATATCTTAAAAGGACAGGAACACACGGGTCTAATCTTGATGTATTATGAAAGCTGAGTAAATAATCTTTCATTTGCATTTTATTGCGTTCCAATTGGTTATTTAGAACGGGAGATTAAAAATTAAAATTGAAATTGAAACATTTCATGTTCTTTGTTGAAATGGTCCATCCAATTAAATAAATTAACTAATATTGCACTGAAAAAGACTGCTTTACTGACAGCTACCCATTGCACATGGAAAAAGAGAATAGAACTCATGACAAATACCTATATAATTTATGTGGAATATATTTATTTATGCCTTTTAAGCTTGAAAAGAATCGAAAGAATGCGTTGAAAAGAACAAAGAAGAGATTAACTGATGTGTGTGTGTGACTTAATCATGTTGGTTCTTGCTTCGTGCATTTTAAAAGCTTTACTTTCATACTGAGAGGATTGGACCAAGCCAATTTTGCTCCCTCATGTTTGCTGAAGCATATCTCCCGTTCTAAATAACCAATTGGAACGCAATAAAATGCAAATGAAAGCTTTTGTACTCAGCTTTCATAATACATCAAGATTAGACCTGTGTGTTCCTGTCCTTTTAAGATATCTTATGTGCCCGGAGTGTTAACATTTTTTGGGTCACCCTGTACACTGTTTAATATTGCTCTTGGAATTGTACAATATTGCTCTTGGAATTGTACAATGTTGATAAATAATTAAATCTCAGGTTTATTCTAACAAATTGAATTATATAGTGAGTAGATTACACACCCTGGCATATGAACAAATAAAGGATTACTTGTAAAAACTACTGGCAACCATGGACATTTATTTCTTCTCTGACAGTATACTATCCTATCCAGCCACACCTAAAATAATGAAACCATCCCTTAATACACTATGGATGTATTGTGTTTTTTGCCAGATCGCATTGTATTTATCATGAGATCGGACATCCACAATTTGACGTGAACCCACATTATTCCAGGTTCCAGTTGTTAGTATTTACAAATACACAAATAAAGGGGATAGCCTACATACTATGTAACATTATGTGATGTTGAAGAAAGCCAAATTGACTTTAACAAGTTCTTAATAATTATTCGAATTCAGCAATTTATTAAAATATACAATGCAATACATACATAAATGTACAATGTATATGAAACTGTCAGTTATATTTAACAAATTATTTCATATTTATAACAATTGATCTATATAGCTGTTTGCAAGTGAGTGAATAAAAAAAGAAATTATAATTAAACAAATAGGATTAATTTTTATTTGTGTAAAAAGTCTCTTTGTGACCTGTCCTATTATTAGGCCGTTTTATTAAAATGCCCAATTACGGACAAATATACATGTAAAAAGAAGGGAAACTGGTGAAATAAACCCCTCAAAAAAAGTTTGGACATTCTTTTCAATAGCTATATTAACCCTAAACACTACCCCCTCCTTTTTTCAGAATTATTTTCCGTGGGGCGAAAACGGACCCAAATAATAGCCGGGACCCTATAGCCCTCCATTGATATGTAACACAATATGAATATCAATGAATATCCGAAAAAATGGCGATTGAAAAAAAAATTAAAACTTTTTTGAGTTGAAGATATGTTGAAGATACATGTATGTTGAAGATATGTTTCTTGATCAGCATATTGAATACTGCCACAATGCAATGAAGAGTATTCAAAATTGAGATCATGGAATATGGAAATACAGCGGCATCAAACTGGTGTCTTACCAATATAACCATGAAAGTTTGTATTGGAACCAACAAGATTGATGAATGATGATTCCATTTTCCATCTCGGGAAAAACTTTGATTTGGTCTGTAGATACATGTATGTGTTCTTTTAAAGTTGTGAAGTGATTTGTTTCTATCTTTACCAATCATCCAATTTACACTGTCTGTGCATGACTTGGTCATTTCTGGCTAAACTTCTCAAATAGTTCAGCAAAGGAGGGAGGTCTTTGTCCTCTTTTACGCTTTCTATTAACTGGTCTGACACTGTAAGGCAAGATCAACAAACCAGAAGAGGAAACACTATTTCTGGCATGTGATATTGTCTTCCGGGTTGCCTTATCATTATTTAACTGATTTTGACTTTGCACATTCACTTCCCTAGGTGTACAATCCTGCAATGGGCTATTGTCTGACTCCCTACTATCTTGAATTATTTCATGCCGAGGGCGAGTTGCCTGACTTGTGCTTCCACATTCGGAAATATGTGACCTATCTTTAAATTTGATGTGTTCACTTCTTTGCCGAGTGCTTTGATTTGCATTCCCAACTTTCGGTCCAATTTTAACTACGGATCTGGAAATGGTATCATTTGACTCAAACGATTCATCTGATGAAGAATTACTTTGCATATTGCGACTGTCGTCAAGCTTAAGCCCAGTAGTACATGTATTACATGCGGTGGTCAGTAATATTACATCATCATCTGATTTACTGCCACCTTTGACAGCTTTCTTTGACGCACTTGCACGGAGCATAGTTAAAACATCTGTTCCTTCCTTTCTTTTGCTCTGTTTCATCTGTGTACCTAGATTCACAGATGATTTGCTCTTACGAGATGGTTTAACAGTGAATACAAGTGTCTGCTTTCTTGATTTACTACATGTAGCTTTGGAGATATTGGAGGGCCCTGAACCATCGATACTCTGAAGATCAGCTTGAATGGGGTCTCGCTCTTTGTCACATAAAGAGGTTGCAGCGCCCTCTTCGTTGTTGAGAACAGTAAGTGACTGATCATTATTAATGTCCAAGGAGCTGGTAGCTGTGGACCTGTCATGGTCTATGTGGATAGTGGATGAGGGTACTTTGACACCCGATGAACTTGTAGCTACAGAGCCATCTTGGTCCAAATGGACATTGGGTGACGGCGTATTGTTATCACACAAGGAACCCGTTGTTACAGGAGCAATAATGCTCTCTTTGTCTTGTGTAATATTAGAAGATAAACCATTGGCTATAATACCAGCACCATTCTTAACAAATGCATTGTTAGAAATTTGACATTTGACACGCATCAAAGTATCATTAGCACCATCACAGTCTGGAGCAACAATACGGAATGGCTCCTTGTCCTGTACAGATTCCATAGAGTTATTGCTAACACTCTGCAAGTTACAATTAGTGAATGGCTGTTTGTTAGCAATAACCACACATTTTGAGGTATCAAGTGATGGCTCCATGTCAGACAAATGTTCTATACTACCATTGCCACCATTCTGTAAGTCAGCATTAGCTGATGACTGCTTCACATAAGCAACATCAGCACATTCACCTTCAACACCAGCTTTTGAATCATGTTTTCGCTGACGCTCAAATTCTTTCCTTCTTTCCAGCTCCTTGTTGACATCCTCATCCACAGCGTCATCAAACACGACACCTTTGGGTAACTCCTTAGTAATAGGTCTTTTGGCAGGATATATCTTGAGCTTCTTGGATGGAATCATCACATCCCCACCTTTGGCAGAGTTCATAAATGACAACACAGAGGGCGGTATTTCCCCACTACTACCACTCCTTGTCTGCTTGTCAAGGAATCTATCAAACACACTCATATTGCCATTCCCCAATCCAAATCTACTGGCTCCAACAATAGGTGTAACAGACCGTGGTTTGACTCGCGACACAAACTCTACCAATTCTGAATACGATGAATGGTCAGAGTAGGGGACAACAAAAACATCGGGATGATCGGCAAATGGTTGTGATTCTATGCTGGTATACAATGCGGTGGGTAGGATTGCGATAGTGGGGGCCCCTTCCTGCCAGTTATCCACATTCTTCCTTGTGACAAAATGCTGAGGCACAACACGTATACGACTGCAGGAGCTATCCAGGGTGAACACATCTGACATCTCAAGTATCTTGAGTGTCTTTAAGCGATCTGGATTGACCACAATCCTTGTCTTGAGTGCCATGGCAATGTCTACCAACATATCCTCTTTTCCCAACTTATGCAAGCCAACGACGACCTCATAGGCTGGATAGCGTTCTATGATCTCAATGATTCTTGCCGTACATTCTGATCTACTGGGAAATACAGACCCTGGCATGTTATATGTATTGTCCAAATACAGTTTATCCACTGTGCCACAATTGGATAATATTGTATCCGACACCATGGATGGATCATACCGGAAATCCCCTGTGTAGAGAATCCTTCCAAAGTAGCCTTCAAATAGGAATATGACGGCGCCAGGGCAGTGATTGGCTTCTATGAGGGTTACAGTCATGGTTTCTTGACCTGTGTCATCTAATGGGATGATATGGCTCTGCCCTATCTCCAGTGGTTTTATCAGTGAAGCTGGGACATGTAACTTGGCTGTGACAAGTCTACGTGGAAATAGAAACAAGAAGGAGAACAAGTTTAGTAAATATGCATAAACTCCCATCAATCACAGCACATCGTGCAGCCTTAGGCCAAAAAAGAAGTAATGTTGTCCTCAACAGCTTTCAGAGAGGAGGGGCGCGCAGGCATTTTTTTTCTTTTTCTGATACCAGCGGAAGCTCAAAGTTCAGCCAACAAGAAGTTGTAATCACTCTTAGAGTTGCACATATATGTTATAAACACTTAATTTAATATTCAATGCCATTTAAACTGTTTTTAAAAAAAATCTGAAGAAAAAAAATCTGAAAAAAAAAAATTGACAAAATGGGGGGAACGAGCGGGCGGTCGAGGACAACATTACAATTTTGTTTGTGCCTTATCGTTGGCGCGCTCAGGGGTAAAGGTTTGAGAGCCTCAGAACTCTCTAATCCCGCTAACTTCAATCCAAGAAAGCCTAAGAATAAAAATGATTATAGAAAAAAGCTTTGTGTTGTATTTATTTGAAATGCAAAAATGAAGAACAATGCGTTTTACACAGGTATATGACTTCTGTGATTTTAACAATAAAAAAGAATAACTTTTCTGAAACAAAACAAAAGCTTTGAGAGAGTTAAAACAGTTGAAATAAATACCTTGCTGTGACTGGTGAGCAATAAATCAGTCTTCTCCATGAGGCAGACAGCCCTTTGGTGTGATCTGCATGCATGTGAGACAAGAAGAATATCTTGAGGGAGGGTCTCTGACGAATCTGCCAGAAGTCTACTGCGATAGGAGTATCTATGATAATAGTTCCGTTCATTTTGATGGCCAAATCTGTGAATGAATCAATCAAATGAAATATAGAACCTGATTATGAGTTAAAATGGTGGTTATGATAATAATGATTCAGTTCAGAATTTTAAAGTTCTTTTATTTGGTTTTGAATAACCCATTGGTGAAGAAAATGAAAACATCTGCATACCTGATTAGGCTGATTTTGAACCTATTCAACAGGTACATTCAGCCAAATGTTAGTGCACTCTTGGAACAAACAGTTATAATGCACAGAAATTCATGCACACAGTTCGAATTCATGTTCAAAACATGACAGTGACACAAATATTGAAGGCATAACAAAATTTTACCAAATTCTAATTCATACTCTCTTAGTAGTGTCGAACCAATCAGAAAGCAAGAAACCAAAATACACAGAGTGCATTGAAAGTGTCTTATGCACTCCGCGCGTGTGCTTTGTTTTGATTTGTTGTTCAGGAAATGATCGAACCAATTTTCACTGCGGGTGTTAGCAAACTTAACATGTTTTTATTCGTTTTTACATAGATCAAATGATGCTTAAATTGTGAGTTTTGATTTGTGTCGTGTATAAATTAGGTCAATACATACAAAATCAGACAAATCAATGCACTTGTGCAAATGTTGATATGCTCACAATAGCACCCCCCCCCCCCCCTGCCAGGTCGTGCCATTATTCACACATCAACATCAGCGTGCGTGCATTGATTTGTCTAATTTCTCTCGAAATAACACAATACGCCTTCATTGACCTATAAATGTTACACTTCACTAATATTGGCCATTCACTATTTAGTGTTACCTGAAGTAACTTTGCTTTGTGAGCTTAAATGTAGATCCCCCACCCCATGACATTCAAATTGCCATATTTCAAAAACCAATTATCCAAATGACATCATTCACATTTCGTAGATTAGATGAGCTAATAAGACCAGATCGACCAGATCAACCTGATAGGATCATTTTGAATCTTAATTGAAATTGTATAGATGGGGTGACAGCAATGTTTATCAACAAAAGCAACGGTCGAAGGGACTGGACTGTCGATACATGCTTGAGGGAACAGCATATGACCACAACACTGTCCACGATGCCTTATTGCCCTTTATAGTGCTTTGGCGCGAGTTTTAAAAGCATGGGTCCTAAACAAAACAGGATGTGTGCGTACATCGCCAGGGAAAGAACAATGGCAACTGCTGACCAAATACCCGGCATGACGTTACATATCACCCCAATGTGTACATGCCCAATACTACTACCGAATTTAAATAATTAAAATGATTGACTTGACTTAGGTGACTCAAGGTTTGGTACTCTTATGTGACTTGTGACTGAAAGGTTAAGTGACGGTCACAACTATGACAGCTGACACTTACAGAATATAAACCCAGGGTGCTCAGTGGTCATTACAAGGGGGAGGCAGGGGGTATCAGGCGTGTCCAAGGACTTTCAAAAAGCACACTAAACAGGCGCGGAGCCAGAACTAAAATTTACGGGGGGCTGATAAATTTATTGACGATGAGAGCGAGGCGAGCGAAGCGAGTGGAACGTCTTGCAGCCGGTGTTCAGGTCAGGAATTCAGGTGGCGAAGCCCCCTTGATCAGTGGCGTAGCTCAGGGGGGGGGGGAAATGCCCCCCCTGACGAAATAAACCCAATTTAGGCCCCCGCCCCCCACCCCCTAAAAAAAAAAGGGTGAGAAAAAAAGGTTATTAGCCAAAAAGAAGGCAAAATTGTACATGTACATGTAGTACATTTACTGTGCGATTTTTATTTTTGACTGCGATTTTCTTTTGACTGTGCGAATTTTTTTTTTGACTGTGCGAAATTTTTTGACCCCCCCCCCCCACTTACGTGAAATTCACGAGGTAAGTGACTAGAAAAAAATGTGGGCCAACCTTTTACGAACATTTTAGAAATCTTGCCCCCCCCTGAAAAAAATCCTAGCTACGCCACTGCCCTTGAAAATATTAGTAGTGTCAGGGAGTACATTTGGTGGCTTGGTCCTGAATTTTGCCTAAAATTGCAAAATAAATCTTATTTTATGTACATGATTATTGATTTAGCATAAAAAGCATGGGCGTGATATATGCAAAGCTGTATTTTTTGTGTGCCTAAAGCCTTTTTACAGATTAAAACATTATACCTGGAATCTGTTAGTTCAAGCCATTCTAAATGCACAAATTGCAGGAGAGCCCATTTCAACACTTTCTCTGCAAAATAACATAGTCAACAATATCTTTGAAATATATAATGATTATTTGATTACCATTTTTTTATGGTGCTCCACAAAAGATCATCGTGCCTCACAAAGCCAAATATTTTTAGGCCTATATTATAATAAGTGATCCTCAAAAGAAACAAAAGATAACAATCTCTCTCCGGCCTCCCAAACTCCCCTTTCTCCCCTCCTCTCCCCCTTTTCTCTCTCTCTCTCTCTCCCCCTCTCCTTTTTTCTTCTTCTTTTTTTTTCTTCTTCTTCTTCCCTTTCCCCCCTTTTTTACGGTGTGGATAGGGACAGTTTCAGCACTCTCTATATTGTAGTTTTTTCCATAGCCTCATGAGCCAAACCTTTAAGCACATATTATGTCCACCTATTACATAACTGTTTTCTAAATATATTGTGTGACGTTGCATCTTCTGGAAAACTATAGTGTTTGACATCAAATTTTCACATTTTTATCACCATGGCTAGAATAGCCAGAAGGGGGTATCTTTGTTCATATTTTGTACTTTTTTTTCTTTCTTTCTTTTTTTGTTTTTGTTCAGCGCACTGGGGTCTTGCGACGGAGTGCGCTTAATAAGCATGGTTTATTATTATTATTATTATTATTATTATAATGCTTTGTGTGTGTATATTTTTTTATAAGGGTATCGTATTCTGTAGGTGTGCTCCCCTTCTTTGGTTAGCCCATTTGGTTAGGTTGGACCGTTTGGTGCTTTAGGCTAATGAAAGTGAATTGTTAGTTTCCCGTTACCCGACCGACTCACATTTTGGTCCCCGCGTGAATATTTCATTATTTGGTAAATATTTCATTATTTGTTTGTTTAGAAAAAATAAGCCAAGTTTGACTACAATTATATCGTATTTCATCAATAAATAAGTACAAATACGATGTATGTAAATCGAATAGGCCTACTCGACATACCAACCCGTGCCATATGACAATCTTTTTTCATTTTTAGCGATTTCGAGGCACTTTTCGAAGCCATAATCGTATCATTATGATTTGAACTTCTGAGTATGTGTGTGTTATGAAAAATCTTCTGAAAAGCATTAAGAGGAAGACAGTTTTAAAATAAACAAGACTTTGTATGCAAAATGGCCTGGAATTCATTTATTTATTGTAGTAAGGACATATTTATGCCCCTATTCACAATTATACACTCTTGGTTCTATACGCTACACGTATTTGGGCACATATCTATATAAATAAAAGGACGAACTTAAATCTTGTCCGCGAGTGTTCTCAGAGATGGCTTGACTTTCAACTCTGATTTTTGCGTACATTGATTGAGTACATATTGCCATTAAACCATTGGACACTATTTTTTGCAAAACTATTCAATTACTATGGAAATAACCAAAAAACAGGTCGGTTGCTACCCGGGGTTGCTATGTTTCATGTCTTCTATTCTTACCTCATGAAACGCATGCGCACGGATAGTCAATTTGTACATGGGGTGTAGGAGCTGGAGCCAACATGAATTAAGCTAAATTTAGGCAATCTTACAATGCGAGAGTATACTGACCAGGCGCGTACGCAGGGGGGGTGTTTTGGGTGTGAAACACTCCCCTTGGGTCTGTCCTAAAAAAATAAAAAAGGGGAAAGGAGAGGGAAGGGAAAGGAGAGGAAAAGAGAAGGGAAAGGAGAAGGAAAAAGAGAAAGGAAGAGCGGGGCCCGGACAACGGACACAGGGGGAGAGGCAGTGGCGTAACCAGAGGGAGGTCAGGGGGGGGGATTGCCCCTCCAATATTGACTGTATGTCGGTTGAGATTGGCATTGTCCGTTCATTTGACGAGAGGAATCATGGAATTATGATGGTTTAAAGTACACAAACGAAAAGAATTCGCGCGCTACGCGCGGATATGTCTCAAAAATGGAATAGTTTGGGAGGAGGAGCTTGTTTAAAAGCAGAAATGTATCGAAAATGTTCTGTTCCCTTTTCTTGAGGGTTACAAACAGACGGGACAGCTAGGGTTCAAAGGGTTAATCACGTGTATTAAACCCCCCTCCAAGCCGGGTGAAAAGAAAAATAAGAGAATATGAAGGGAAAAGACAGGATAAAAATGAAAAGAGAAAAATAGATCAACTAAAAGAAACTAAATTGAAGAGATTATTAGGCATCGATGCTTTTTTCTGTCAGTCTGTTAAACTTGAAAGGGAGAATAACCCGTGTCACAGTGGCGTAGCCAGAGGAGGGGGGGGGGGGGCGAAGTGGGCGACCTCACCAATTTTGACGTCATGTCGGTTGAGATTGGCACTGTCGGTTCATTTGACCAAAGGAATCATGGTCAAAGTACACAGATGAAATTTGTTCTTCCCTTCTTCGCATATGTCTTCCCAAAATGCAATATTCTTTGGTACAAGCTTGTTTAGAGTCAAAATGTAGCGAAATCGGGCAAAAAATAGGTGTAAACTCAAAAAAAATTGCACGCTACGCGCGCATTTCTTCAATCACAAAATCTTGTCGGGTCATTTTCATTTCTCGCCCACCCAATGAATAACCTAGCTTCGCCACTGCCGTGTCATGTGACACACATTGAACCAATGAGATCGCCGGTAAAACCAATGCCTGCAGATTTAAGTTACTATTGTAAGTTATAATGATGTTTTAGGGTTGAACTCAGTCTAAAGTATTAAGATTTGGTGTTAACACATGAGTAACTGGTGAGAAATTGCAACGTTGAACTAAGAAAAACCTGCAATAAGTGTTCAAAAATATGCAAGGAAATGCGTTCTTTTCAACCGTTAATTTCAAAAAACTTCTGGCATCGAGGGGGGATACCCCCCTCGAACTCCCCCCGGGACACGCATTAATTATATCCGCAATATTTCTAAAACACCCCCCTTTACAAAATCCTGCGTACGCGCCTGTCCTGATACTGACATTGGAGCCCGCATTGGAGTTGGTCTCACTACGTGATGATTTCCCCCTATGATACGCAAGGGCGGTAGACATGTATCACCGCGTGACCTCGCGTATGAGATGCGAGTCACATCCCCGTGTGACCTCGCGTATGAGATGCGAGACACATCCCTGCGTGACCTCGCGTATGAGACTCGCGTATGAGATGCGAGACACATCCCCGCGTGACCTCGCGTATGAGATGCGACCGCCGCACGCGTATCACTGGGCGCAGTGGTGCGTGCGGATAACGTGAGAGTATGACATTGGAGTTGGTCTCACTTTTCTGCGTGATGATTTCCCCCTATGATACGCAAGGGGGTAGACACATCCCCGCGTGACCTCGCGTATGAGATGCGAGACACATCCCTGCGTGACCTCGCGTATGAGATGCGACCGCCGCACGCGTATCACTGGGCGCTGCAAGGCATATCCCCATAATGACGTCATGCGAGAGACACATCACACGTCTGACGTCACTTTCCAATATATAACAACAGTCGCTTACACGGCCTCACGTGTGCGCTGGGAACGATTTCGTGTATACTTTTGTAGAGCGTACAAACTGTTTGTTGAAACGTTTTGTTTTGTTGCCAATGCCAATACTATAACAACAGTCGCTTACACGGCCTCACGCGTGCATTGGGAACGATTTTGTGTATCTTTTAAGACTAAGAGCGAGCGTACAACCTGTTTGTTATAACGTTTTGTTTTGTTTCTAACGGCAAAATGGGATCCCCGGCTTCACCTTAGTATATCTATATAACATCTATATAAACAAAAGTTAAATATTTTAAACTTTTATTGTAGACCAAAAGAAAACGGCAAATCGGTACCACCCAGCAAACACAGAACGTTTCCGCAACGTTGCACCTAGGTTGCAGTTAGGTTGCGTCATTTAAAACGTTTTAACAACGTTTTTATAACGTTACGGTTTGGTTGTGATTTGGTTGTTTTAAGTTGGTCCGTTGAAACGTGAGCAAAACGTTCTCTGAACGTTAAAGTTTAGTTCTAGTTTGGTTGCACTTAGGTTGTGGTTAGGTTGTCATTATAAACGTTCTTACAACGTTATTATGACGTTGCGGTTTGTTTGTTTTAGGTTGGTTCTTGGAAACGTGATTAAAACGTTCTCTGAACGTTGCATGTTGATCATCGGAAACGTTTACATAATGTTTTAACAACGTTGTAACACTCAAATAGTTGGTTGTTTTAGTTTAATCCTTTAAACGTGAAAAAGATGTTCCCTGAACGTTGTAGTTTAAGTTCTAGTTTGGTTGCACTAAGGTTCTGGTTAGGTTGTCATTAAATACGTTCTTACAGCGTTATTATAACGTTGCGGGTTGTTTGTTTTAAGTACCAAATCACACCCAAACCGCAACGTTATATATAACGTTGTAGAAACGTTTTAATGACAACCTAACCACAACCTAAGTGCAACCAAACTAGAACTTAACTGCAACGTTCAGAGAACGTTTTGCTCACGTTTCAACGGACCAACCTAAAACAACCAAATCACACCCAAACCGCAACGTTATAATAACGTTGTAGAAATGTTTTAATGACAACCTAACCACAACCTAAGTGCAACCAAACTAGAACTTAATTGCAACGTTCAGAGAACGTTTTGCTTACGTTTCCATGGACCAACCTAAAACAACCAAATCACACCCAAACCGCAACGTTATAATAACGTTGTAGAAACGTTTTAATGACAACCTAACCACAACCTAAGTGCAACCAGACTAGAACTTAACTGCAACGTTCAGAGAACTTTTTGCTCACGTTTCCATTGACCAACCTAAAACAACCAAATCACACCCAAACCGCAACGTTATAATAACGTTGTAGAAACGTTTTAATGACAACCTAACCACAACCTAAGTGCAACCAAACTAGAACTTAACTGCAACGTTCAGAAAACATTTTGCTCACGTTTCCATGGATTAATTAAATAATGAATTACATTTTATTTTAAAAGGTTTATTACGAATCAAAATTTTAATAATTTGGCATACAATTTGATGTACTAATCTAGGCGTATACAGGGTGACCCAAAAAATGTTACACTCTGGGCACATAAGATATCTTAAAAGGACAGGAACACACGGGTCTAATCTTGATGTATTATGAAAGCTGAGTAAATAAGCTTTCATTTGCATTTTATTGCGTTCCAATTGGTTATTTAGAACGGGAGATATGCTTCAGCAAACATGAGGAAGCAAAATCGGCTTGGTCCAATTTGCATTAATTACAACTATGATTACGAACTTGTAAGAATGCCAAAAACATTATTGTGCAGTAATTCAAAAGTAACAATACCATTGCAACATTTAATCATAAGTTAGAATGTATCGATTATTGAATATAATTGAATCTTTTCATTCATTTATCCAACGATACAAGCAAGTTATAACAGGTGGTATTACCATTGACATTAATTGGATGGACCATTTCAACAAAGAGCATGAAATGTTTCAATTTCAATTTTAAAGACTGCTTTACTGACTTTCTGGTTTCCTTGTGAACTTAGGCATTTTTATGCTTTTCCGTTAGTTCCCGTTTTAACTCAAGCGCAATGCTCTTTCTATAGCGTGTAAATCCGTTAAAGTTTGAATCGAATTCGTTCCTCGTGGGTATTGCACATGGAAAAAGAGTATAGAACTTGAACTCATGACAAAATACCTGTATAATTTATGTGGAATATATTTATTTATGTCTTTTAAGCTTGAAAAGAATCTGGCTTCATCACGACGTTCGTATAACGTTCATATAACGTTTACACAACCAAATTATGTTACCTGGCTGTAATCGCTAATTTGCATATTTTACCTGGCCTTACATGAGTCGAGTAAATTGTGGAAATAGCTCATTAGCATAATTTCAATGGTACAAAAATTTAAGTCGATACATACATTTAACAGCTTTTAACACCATAGAAAGTACTTTGATCTGTATACGTAAGTTCTCATATGTATAGCTAAAGGCAAGTCATTGTTCACTAATGCCATATACATTGAGCAAGAACATAGTACACATGAAAAGGTCAATGCCCGCCCCATCCCTCTATAATACCACTACCATTCCCTGGTTGCCATGGTGTAACTAACCGAATTTGATGAAAGTTTTTTACACGTTTGGGATAATTAACGTTGTGAAAACATTCAAGAGTAACGTTCATACAACATAAAAATGTGTCGACAAATAATCGTTCTTTGAACGTTTAATCATAACGTTCCAAGAACGAAAGTGAAACGTTGTCACGACGTTCCAACAACGTAATAAATAGGTTATAAAAACGTCATTTGGACGTAATGGTATAACTAACAGAAGTTTTTTAAACGTTTGGGACGTTGTTATAACGTTGTGAAAACGTTCATTACTAACGTTCAAACAACGTAAAAATGTGTCGACAAATAAACGTTCTTCTAACGTTGGATCGCAACGTTCCATGAACGTTGTCACGACGTTCCGATAACGTAATAAAGACAGTATAAAAACGTCATTTGGACGTAATGGTATAACTAACAGAATTTCAAGAAAGTGTTTTAAACGTTTAGGACGTTGTGATAACGTTGTGAAAACGTTCATGACTAACGTTTATACAACGTAAAAATGTGTCGACAAATAAACGTTCTCCTAACGTTGGATCACGTTCACAACATTCTTTGAACTTTTAATCATAACGTTCCAAGAACGAAAGTGAAACCTTGCCACGACGTTCCAACAACGTAATATGGTTAGCTGGGCACCTCATGCATGAGGACAGAACAGAAAGATGCCAAACGGAAGAGAGACATGAGGGCTGAAAAAGTAACAGTTCATCATAAAGATCTACCAAGTAACAGAGCCATACGATTTTTAATTACTTCAAAATCAAGGTTTGAACCGGCAACTTATTTTCAAGAGGCTGAGCGGATTGTTCCCGTTTTTTCGTAGTGCAAATAAACACGTGTTGCCGCCGTTTACAGTACGGTGTTTCCTCTACGATCGCAACAGAATACTCATCGGGAATATTTTATGGAAATCGAAGCAAATTATGTTAAGAAGTTCATTAAATTGGAAGCTGATTTCCATTACTAAAGCAGAAATTTTCGCGGTGGTTTTATTTTCGCGCTTTTCGCGCAAAATAATTTACACGCGAAAATGATAACACGCGAACATATTGGTATACACCACCATAGTCGCTTCCATTGAAACGTGTGTTAGAAACCCGATGTTCAATCGCTTCTCCTGGGGTCCCTCTCCTTAGCTGGGATATTTATTTTTGTTGTAAAATCTTCGTAATTTTGTTTTCTTTAATATTATCAACATTTCACATTTGATCGACAGTCCCAGTTTTTCAGAAATTTTGATTTCACAAATCACTAGCTTTTATAGTGCGTAAAAATCAGGACAATCAGAGTTTCGGACCGCTTCACACGTGTGATCAAGACTCACGCCCAAGAATAATTCGTGACTTTTTACATTTCAGATTACAATCGTGAAGGTTTCAACTTTTTAATAAAACAAAATCTAAGACCTATGGTGATAATCTCGTCAAAATATTCACATTTGAAGCAGCAATCAAAGTTTTTTTCGGGACTTTAGTACCCCTGCACCCTGGCCCGCGGAAGGTTATGGTGGTGTGTACCCATAATATTGTTTTCAACATTCATGCAGTGCATCCAGAAGGTCGCCCGCGAAAAAAACAATTCGCGAAATGTCTATACTTTATGATATCTAAATGCGCGAAAATATCTTTACGCGAAAATATTGGCTTTTACAGTATGATTTAGTAAAGTTGTGGGATGTTTTTTCGCAGAAAATACAGTCACGATCACAAGACAAGACAAGAAATATTTATTAGTCATCCCCGTAAGACACTTTTGCCCAAGGGGGGGGGGGGAGGGGGGGGGGGGGCGTTTTCATCTAAAATTTTCGTAAAAGGTTGCCCCCAAAAAAATTCAAGTCAGTCACCTCGTGAATTTCACGTAGGGGGGGGGGGGGGGGAGGGGGGTAGAAGTCAAAAAAATTCGCACGGACACAAAATTTCGCAGTCAAAAAAGCACTGTAGTCAATGTTTTATGAGTAGTTTTACTATCATTGATATTTGAAACTAAGAAAAACGCAAATTTTTACCTTAAAAAAAAAAAATTAAAAGGGGGGGGTGGGGGGCGTTCGCAACCGTCGCCCCCCTCCATCTGACGGGCCTGTTATTAGTCCATGAAAGTCATTCCTGATATAATATATAAGTCAAACATGAATAATCAAGCTAAGGGCACCAAGGAATGGTACATGAAGTATAATAGTAGGCTACCTGGATTATTAATGGCACATGGTATATCATTATCTGGATTATGTTAGGGGGCTGTCGTTTTCTTCGGTAAGAGGTCAGAGGTACCAAATATCATTGGTTGTGTCGTGTTTTTACAAGGAAAATATGGCAAGGGGTCATAAAATTAATACCATTGTAAATGGGGGTGGTGGGCGGGGGTGGGGTCAAAACAAGATATATAAATAAGGAGGCTAGGCCTTAAGATGCTTAACCCGATTCTAAATCCAACAATCCAACAAAAGCACCGCACCGCAATTATGGAAGTATACACAACATAGACCTCAAAAAGTTATTTTTGGGAGCGCGACCCCTATAGCATTATGCACGCTCACCTGGACATCAGCACACATCATTGTGTCATTATTTGTCCAGTGTCCTCCCCCCAGGCCCGTCAGATGGGGGGGGGGGGGGGCGACGGTTGCGATCGCCGCCCCCCCCCCCCCCCCCCCCCCCCCTTTTTGATTTTTTTTTAAAGGTAAAAATTGCGTTTTTCTTAGTTTCAAATATCAATGATAGTAAAACTACTCATAAAACATTGACTACAGTGGTTTTTGGACTGCGACATTTTGTGTCCGTACACGTATTTGGGCACATATTATAAAAATAATGAATGTTTTAAAAATAATGAATAATGAATAATGAAATAGTCGCCTACTCACTGACCCAAAAAAATGTAACGGGAAACTAACAATTCACTTTCATTAGCCTTATATGAAAGTCAGACTTCAACCAAACTTAGTGTGACAATAATCTTTGGGAAGTGCACTTGGGAATTGGGATGACCCAAGTATACATCAAGTATTTTATAGTTATGGTACTCACAAATCTCACACAAGTCTAAATGCTATAATAATAGCCTATGCTAAAAAGAACGTTAAAATGCTGAGATATCAGAAAATATTACATAAGGCCCATAATTTAATTTTTTTTTGAGGCTGAGTTGTCTTGAAGGCCGAGTTGTCTCGTAGGGCGAGTTGTCTCGTAGGCCTCGTAGGCCGAGTTGTCTCGTAGGCCGAGTTGTCTCGTAGGCCGAGTTGTCTCGTAGGCCGAGTTGTCTCGTAGGCCGAGTTGTCTCGTAGGCCGAGTTGTCTCGTAGGCCGAGTTGTCTCGTAGGCCGAATTGTCCGACATTCATATGATAACTAGCATATACATGTAGGCCTAGACAGTCGGCGTCATATTTGTACATGTTTTATTCACTGTGTCATGTGTGTAGTGGGAATAGGGCGATCCAAATTCAAGCCAGTATTTCTTGGAAATTGAAATACATGTGTAGCCTAGGTCATTAAATTTAATTGACATTTACTAATTTTACTTTTGTAGGTCATTTTGTTGTTTAACTTGTAGGTTGAGCTATTTAAGTTTATTTATACAGATTCTTTGTCGTTTGAACACTAACAAACAGCGAATTTATACACTAGTCATGCTAGTCTAATATTATATTGTTATCTGAAACAAGAGTAGCTGATAATGATGATTCATTCAGAGCTCCTGAGTGATCATACTTATTATCCTTCCATGTATTCAATTAAAAGGTCATGACCACTTTTAGTTTTACTATACTAATACTATTACTATACATTATTTATTATAATTTATACTATTATATATACTATTACTAGTCTAAGTCTGCAACTATAAATATCCCGCAGTGGAGTTTGTTGCAGTATTGGACAGATACAGATACAGGTAAGTAGTACAACAAATCATACTTAGTGATATTTGTCATCAGTTGGTATTATTCATCATAGCCTAGGGTATTTTGCATGTTTATTCTCAATTCTCATATCTGATCTGTCCCCTCCCCATCCTCCTAACTTTTACTTTTTTAAGTTTTAGGCTAGCTACGAAAATTTAGCATAGACTTTACTTATTAATTGACTAGATTGTTTGCATCTCTTTTGCGTACTTGTTGATTGATCGAGAATTGTCAATCCTATATTTTATACGAGGATTTACAAACCTTAAATTCTGACAATTTTTAGCTTCGGTTGAAAGCTGTCGAATTTGGCACTGTTTTGAAACTTTGCAGTATCTTTGCCCAGTACAAAAGGTAAGCTAACGTAGCTGGTTACCATTTACAATTTCCTTTTTATGTTTGATGAATAGGAAATTTAATAAACCGGGAACCTGTGTAATTGCAAGCTGTCATAGAAGAAGTGGGTGTGTAAGCTTATAAAAAATATATTGTTTTGATAGTTTTGCGAATGTTATTTATGTTTCGATCAACTTTTAATGTTCCCCAAAAGTTTGCCAAGTTTATACCCGCGAGTGTGTTTATAGGCAGCACGTCGTGTAATACATTTACAGTACTTTACTTTCAACCGAGACTGAGTCTGAGAGTGAGAGTCTGACTCTGACTAGTCTGAGTCTGGCTGAGTCTTAGTCCTAGTATTAGTAACATAGGACCTGCGAATCTCATCTATCATTAACATCTGGACATTATCAACTACTGATTCTTAAGTCCTAGAACTTTCCCAATAAGTGATACACGGAAATAAGCAATGAGATTTTTGCAACGGTGTAAAAACCAAAGTATTTGATTCACAAACGATTTTCGAAGTGATATCAATTGTATAGACTCATACCTTGATGTACATACCATTTAAAATGAAGATAATTGTTCAAAAACGTTGCATTTGGAGAATTTTCCACACGCCAATTTCCTCCGTGTTGAAACTAAAGTCGAAACAAAACCGGAAGAATGAAATAACAAGGTCAGAGGTCGTACACGTTGTAAACAAACTCCCACCAGGCAGTATTGGGCTCATACAGGGTGTTTATTGCATTGATTGAGGTATCCCTATTTAACATGTGGTAACTATTCATGATATAATACAATTGAATGTCTCCTTGCAATGAATAAATATGAGATTATCTGGTTACCTCATCAATATAGATTAAGTTGGGTGAAAAATCAATTTTTTTACGTGCAACAAAATCGCCTGTCACGCTATAATAATTTCGCCCAGGCCTAACGTCATCGTTTGTTTACTTGGAAATACGCATGCGAAGATTTTAGTATCTTCGAAAGTGAACTTAGCCGACCCGAATCGGCATAAAAGTGGATTTAAATTACTATTTTTATCAGATGTAAGTGTAGTATCGTTGTAATCAATAAGTTCAAACAAATTCTGTGATTCTTAGCTAAACAGCCATGTCATTGTGGGTGAGTAAGAATGGTTTTGGAAAATGCTAGGAGTTGCAGAAGTTTTACTTTGTACATTTTGGGCTCGTTAAAGCTTAAATACCGAAGTCACATCATAGTAACGTTCTGTGACTCAGTACTATAAGTCCTGAGACACATGTTACTGCGACTAGCTGAGTCTGAGAGGATTGTAATTGCATAGATAGAACAAGTCCATGGATAGAAGAATCCCAAATGATGTTTCATCTTCAAGACTCAAGTTCATGATCATATGTCGTGTATGTTGTGTATCAGGAATGTAATTTAGTTGTCCCAGTCATGGACTTATCATAAGTCGGTAAGCGTTGGAATTGGATGTCAGCCGCCGGGAGAGGTTTCAACGTACTTCAACGGAATAAACCAAATTACTCCATACACGGTTTATTCCGTGAAACGACTCCCGGCGGCTGACATCCAACGCTTACCTCATAAGTCCATGTCCCAGTTGACAAGTTGTGATTGATACATATAATTATCATATTTAAAGGTAGATGTTCCGATTTTCAACTTGAAGTTTTCTATTCTACATGAAAGGTCATCCTTAAAAAAGTTGTGTTCCAAAGTTTGAGTTGCATAGCTCTAATGGTTCTTATTTTAGACGCACAAGATGCTGTGAACTGTACCCATTGAGTAGTACACAAACTATATCGGTGGTTACCACCATTCGCGGTAATTCAACGTTATTTCATCGATTTCTCCGTAATTATCCCGATTTAGGCCGTCAAATTTCAGTATGATGATGAGAAAAATACGAGCTATCATATGATATGAAAATCTCCGTATGTTTGAAATAATTCTGTGTTACGAAAATGTGATCGGGTCATCTACCTTTAATAGGAGGCCCATATATTATGATATTTGTTGGATGTTCTTTTTTAATATTATATTATTCAATCTGAAAATTAAATTAAAGTTGATGTTATTGTAATCGAAACAAATAATTGTCAATAATTTCAAATCATTCCCCTCGCCTCGCATACTATGCGACATCTGCATTCAGGGGGCTTCCATGGAAGGTTATCACTATCAGTTCAAATTATCCGCTAGTTAGGCAGGATCATAACATTTTGAAGTTTAATATCTCTTTGAAAATGCAATAAAAATAAGCATGATACTTTTCTATAAAAAATAATGGTTCAACCATGACTGTAGGTTAAATTTTGACAAAGTTATGACCAAAAGTATTTCGCCTAAGGCTAATGGCTTATAATAAAAAGATGCTAAAAAGTGCGTACAAAAAGTTTGTTTGTTGACCTCTGCTCTGGCCATAAAAGATGTTCTCCCATTGAAACCTGTGCTAATTTGAAACCATTTTAGCTTCAATGAGCCTTACTTTCATGATGTCTAGTTGCTTGTGTTTGGTTATTTAGGCATCAGTGAATACAACTAGGCATGTGACTGTTACACGTTTACCCGTGTAACCGACCGCAAGGGTCAAATCCGTTTACAAAAACTAGTTAACGGTTATACTCATATGGGTTTCATTTTTCAATAAACCTCACATTTTACACATCTAAAACCCTTATAAGACATATTGAAAAGCAATTACCCTCATGATGACCTTTGGCAGTTCAGAGCTAGCTAGAAAAGACGCAATTCTGGGATCTGGGTCACAGTATACTAGGTTATGCCTTAGTTTTTTATTTTATATATTTTCACTGATTTGCTAGCTTGCCAATATTAATACTTTAAAGGGTACCACCACATCAAAATTAAATGATTATGGGTTAATTGTGAATTTTCAGGCCTTCCAAAATTTTGATTACAGTTGTCCCCACATCATGGAAAGCATGTTGATAATTGGCATCACAATAAAAGAACAATTATTTAAAAGTGATAGAATTGAACTGAATTTAGAATGAGGTCATTAGAACAAAATAGACGGTTAAACGTTTAACTGACCGTAAAATCAACAGGTTAAACGTTCAACAAATTACACGTATCCTCACACCCTTAAATACAACACTGTACCAGAGAATTTACGACTCAAGATTTAAATGAAGTAAACATGGCTGTTTCATTTTCCCCATAGGCTTACACAGTAAAAATACTGCAAAATTCTGCATACTTATCATGATGATGGTTAACACTTTTTCTGAATAAAGGACGCCCTCTATACCAAGGAATATGATCCTGCCTATGCTAGAAGTTTAAAAGAAGGCATATGAATCAATTGGTTTCAGGTCTGAAACCACAGCTTTTCAGCTGTGTTTGCACCTTATGTTCTTATTTATGTTCTTTCAACACTATTTTACCTAGGCTATTTATTTATTTTTCTGTTTTCATTTTTGCAAGGAAAATGCAACAATTTAAAGGTATATTTATTATTAGTATTATTGGGGCCTATGTGATCTTTTCCAGGAGACGCCCTCAAACCCTTGCAGATTCATATTTCTGATTATAAATCATGAATATATTCCAAGTTACAGAGCATAACGGTTTTAGAGTGAGTTTATTTTTACTCTAAAACCATGATTTTGAAGGGATTAGGAATCATATAAATGGGCGAACAGGGGCAGGTGATAAGGGTAACCCTTGTTGGATGTGAACCCAGTAGGTGGGATCCAAGGACCTATGGCCCTTGGTAGGGTCATCAAGGTTCAATTTAATTGAACTTGGGTATTTATTCTCTCTTACATTAAAGGTAGATGTTCTGATTGCTGGCCCCAATCTTCACTTGATGTTTTCTATTTTATATGAAAGGTCATCAGAGTTCTAGCCAGGACCATTTTAGGGGGCGCACCACCAAATCACTCCGCATTTATGTAATAACGCAATTCGGTTAACGAAGTTCTAACATTGAAGTCACGATTTTAATAAGAAGTTAGGCTTGAAATTGCACGATATTCGGCAATATGATTGAGATATAAGTTAAGATTATATAACCAACAAATCATACTATTCTGAAAACGTTAAGCTAAAATAGGCACGCGGATGTTCACGACAGCCGATACCCAAATATGAGTGATGTGTATCATTGAAAATAGGGTTGCGGCGCTATTTGTCGCTGTAGCGGGAAAAGTCAAGGGATAGGACCATGTTTTGACCGTGATTTAGAGAGTTGAGATAATTTTCCTTATTTTGAGAGCAAACAGTGTCCTCTCAAGTACTGCAGAATATTTCAAAATATGACCATGAAAATGACTCTAAACACGTCTGAAAATGCACCACGTATAATTTACGGAGTGTCCCACGCATAAATATTCAACAGGGTTTTTCAAATTTGGTAAAATATTCAAAAAATTGAAGACAAATGCTTGAATTTGATATCAAACACTATATCTCAAGTTTGCAGAAAGCGCCACAATGGCACCGTGAACATGACTGTCAACACTCAAATTTCATGAAGCGTTTATTTGGTGGTGCGCCCCCCTTTAGTGCCAAGTAAATTTACCGACGACGAACGGAGAAAGTGTAGCGAACGAAGTGCAGTTGATCATGGCATAGGATCCAGAGGCTTTTTTAGGGTTTTTTAATGCACTTTGAGGGTTCCTACCACATAATTTCTTGTTTTATGAGCAGTTTAATGATTTTATCCACAAATCAACCAACTTCTTTTTTTTAACCCTTTTTGTCTCGCCTGATGTAATCAGAAAGAGACTATGTTATCACTATTCTGTCCGCCGTATGCCGTATGCCGTCCGCCGTCCGCCGTGTGCTAAGAAATACCTTTGTGACGCGATATCTGGAGATCCGTAAGGCCTATCGTGATGGGACTTGGTGGAGGGAAGGGAGGTGGTGCGTTCTGTTGCTGATTGATTTTTCAAGGTCATCGGGGGTCATACAAGGTCATCGGGTCAAATATGCTTAAAACTTTTGAGACGCGTTGTGACGCGATATCTAGAGATCCGTAAGGCCTATCTTGATGGGACTTGATGTCAGGGAAGGGGGTGGGGTGTTCTTTTGCTGATTAGATTTTCAAGGTCATTGGAGGTCATTCAAGGTCATCGGGGTCAAATATGCGGTCAAATAAGATCCGTAAGGCCAATCTTGATGGGATTTAGTGGAGGGAAGGGGGTGGTGTGTTCTTTTGCTGATTAAATTTTCAAGGTCATCGGAGGTCATTCAAGGTCATCAGGGGTCAAATATGGGGTCAAATAGATCAGTAAGGCTATCTTGATGGGATTTGGTGGACGGAAGAGGGATGGTGTGTTCTTTTGTTGATTAATTTTTCGGGGTCATCGGGGGTCAAATATGGGGTCAAATAGATCAGTAAGGCCTATCTTGATGGGATTTGGTGGACGGAAGAGGATGGTGTGGTCTTTTTGTTGATTAATTTTCGGGGTCATCGGGGGTCAAATATGGGGTCAAATAGATCAGTAAGGCCTATCTTGATGGGATTTGGTGGACGGAAGAGGGATAGGGTGTTCTTTTTGTTGATTATTTTTTCGGGGTCATCGGGGGTCAAATATGGGGTCAAATAGATCAGTAAGGCCTATCTTGATGGGATTTGGTGGACGGAAGAGGGTGGTGTGTTCTTTTTGTTGATTAATTTTTCGGGTCATCGGGGGTCAAATATGGGGTCAAATCGATCAGTAAGGCCTATCTTGATGGGATTTGGTGGAGGGAAGGGGGGTGGTGTGTTCTTTTTGTTGATTAATTTTTCGGGGTCATCGGGGGTCAAATATGGGGTCAAATAGATCAGTAAGGCCTATCTTGATGGGATTTGGTGGACGGAAGAGGGATGGTGTGTTCTTTTTGTGAATAATTTTTCGGGGTCATTGGGGGTCAAATATGGGGTCAAATAGATCAGTAAGGCCTATCTTGATGGGATTTGGTGGACGGAAGAGGGATGGTGTGTTCTTTTTGTTGATTAATTTTTCGGGGTCATCGGGGGTCAAATATGGGGTCAAATAGATCAGTAAGGCCTATCTTGATGGGATTTGGTTGACGGAAGAGGATGGTGTGTTCTTTTTGTTGATTAATTTTTCGGGGTCATCGCATCAAATATGGGGTCAAATAGATCAGTAAGGCCTATCTTGATGGGATTTGGTGGAGGGGAAGGGGGGTGGTGTGTTCTTTTTGTTGATTAATTTTTCGGGGTCATCGGGGGTCACATATGGGGTCAAATAGATCAGTAAGGCCTATCTTGATGGGATTTGGTGGACGGAAGAGGGATGGTGTGTTCTTTTTGTTGATTAATTTTTTCGGGGTCATCGGGGGTCAAATAGATCAGTAAGGCCTATCTTGATGGGATTTGGTGGAGGGAAGGGGGGTGGTGTGTAGACTACATCCCCCAGTCTTCAATATTACCGTACGGCCGCTAAGCTGTACTAAATGTAGAAGACTGGGAGACACACAGGTAAAAAAGTGGCGCATTTCAGCTCATGAATATTTACCTTATTTGGAAATTACGTCACGAGATAATGTTAATTTCGTTGGTTTGGGCTGGTTGGGCGCTGATTAATTAAAGTGGCCAGGGAAATTACCAACTAACTGACCGAGAAAAACGCAGACATAAACAAACATCGGTGCCGGAAATCGCAACAGGTTTGTCCACAACTTCTTCAAGTAATAATGTTTTTAAGGAAGATCCGGAAAAAGGAAGATCCGGAAAGAATTAGTATAGTAGAGCCCCGGAGTAGAGCAGTTATATAAATAAGAATCTTGGCCAAATAGTTTTCATGAAAATTGTTAATTTTATACCGCGATAGGATGATTTTATTACGTTGAAAATAGTTCGTAGGTCTATGATAAATTTTATATTTTTGTAGGCCTATAAAAAGCCTATGATTCACAAAAGCTGATCAATTTTCCTTATATCCTCCGGCGGTTTTCCAATTGATATATGAATTTGACAGAGAATACCTATAGGTTTTCAATGTGCTTAGCTTGGACAGAAATGGCCTCCAATACCAAATGAATGAAGAAAGAATGTAAAAGGGCTAGGCCTACATTCTATTTTCAAAATCCGAAACTTTTTATTATATTTATGTCGAGCTGCGAGTGAATGCAATATTAATCAAATACAATGAGATGAGATCCCTTATTTCACAGACAATCAGACTAGATTTTACTTCTCTGTGAGTACCATTCATGACTATTTTATGGCCGACTTTGCATGGCGCGGTGATAAAGTTTTATGCATGCAGCAACATGTTTAAATAGTGTTAACATCTTCACTTCAGTTCACATGTTCAATAAATAGCAGGACATTTGGAGGAATATGTTCGCACAATACAATGTTGGTATTTTCAGAAGCGTCTGTTTTTTGCGCTTTGCGCACATGCCTATAGTTCAGTCAGTTCAAAATTGGCCAAAATTTGTTTATGCGCAATATGGCAGTGCAATGTCGCAGTGTCATTGTTTGCGTGTGCCAAAATCACACTTATACGCTTGGATTACTTTTGCGCTTGGATTATAGATAAAAACCGAATATTTCTCGCCAATTTGGAACTGATTGAACTATATGGGCCTAACCTGGTTAAAAATACCATGTTGACTGTTGTATGGCATGACTCTGAGCAAGGTTAATCTAAAAATAAATCCCAAATTGCCTAAAAATGTGTACGTTTTTGATCTCTCCACACGCAAAAGCAATACAAGCACGGTTTAGGCCCATGCGCTTGTTGCGCTGATCAGGTTTTGAAGGACTATGTTGCGCACAATGTTGGTTTTTTTCAGAAGCGTCTAGTTTTTGCGCTTTGCGCACACGCCTTAGTTCAGTCGGGTCCAAATTGGTAAAACTTGTTTACGCGCAATATGGCGCACAATGCCATTGTTTGCGTGTGCCAACATCGCACTTATACGCTTGGATTACTTTTGCGCGTGGATAGATAAAAAACGAATATTTCTCGCCAATTTGGAACTGATTGAACTATATAGGCCTAGCCTAGTTAAAAATACCATGTTGTTGGGCATAACTCTGAGCAAGGTTAATCTATTGTTAAAAATCAATCCCAATTTGCCTAAAAATGTGTACATTTTTGATCTCTCCACACGCAAAAGCAAAAGCAATACAAGCGAACATGCACGGTTTAGGCCCATGCGCTTGTTGCTTTGATGTGTGCCTACACCCCTGTATTAATTCGCTGCTGTAAGGAGGCTTGCCAATTTGGTGGTCATCAAATACGTACTAAAGGAGGCCTTGCCTAACTACATGTATATAATTCAGTTTCTAAATGAACAAATCTGAATGGCATATCGTAACCAGATGTGAGCCTATTTTAAGGCAAAATCATCCATAGACAATCTTGTTAGAGACCGATCATTACGCATTCCAATATACATGGTGCGCTGAAGCCGTACCTTGACGGCGGTCAATATTGGCATCATTACGACGGTCAATTGCTTGCATAGCTTGCCTTCGTTCTGATGCAACTTGTGCGTTGAGCGTATATATTTACCACGCACACATCTAAGCTTCCGCTAAAATCTTTTGAGCATCGTGAGCATGCTGATCATCTGTGTGTTGTTTGCGTGCACAGTGTTTCAAATTTGTTCAATTTTTAATTAGATTATACATGTAGAGCTAGCTGATTTTTACTCAGAAAAATGTGAGCTTAACTTCAATGTTTACTATCAAAGCCCTTCAAGTACATGAAGCGACACCGTAGATGCAGTATGCACAGCCTGCTCACGACACGCTTAATAATTGAAGCCAACTAACTCACAGTCTAACCATGACATCAAATAAGCGCTTCTGCAAAAAAATGCTAGTCTCATCAGGCTGCACCCAAGCTCATATTGATAAAAATATTTTTCTGTAATTACAATGCTTTTAATTCAATTTAATAATTTGTATTTTTAACAGGAAATGAAGATCCATAACTCAGTTTTCCAGAAAGATTTGAAATATTGGTATTCTGGCTGATCCTGCTGACTGGTAAGCAAGTGTAACTTAATGACATTTTCCTATCACAAATCATAAATGGACCAGACCTTGGTTTAGTGAGAACATGATCATTTGCAGACCCAACTGTTGGTGTATGGACAGTACATGCAGAGCATTGAAACTACATACTGAACCATATTAAAATTAATACAATCTTTTGTCATGTTTGTAGAGGCGTATAACATCCCATAGGCTGGGCACTGGGCAAACTAGGATGTGTATAATCCTGGGTGAACTGGCTTCCTGGGCAGTGGCGTAGCTGGGACTTTTTTCAGGGGGGGGCAGATTTCAAAAATGTTCGTAAAAGGTTGCCCCCAAAAAAATTCTAGTCACTTACCTCGTGAATTTCACGTAAGTGGGGGGGGGGGGGGGGGGGGGGGGGGTCAAAAAAAATCGCACAGTCCAAACAAAATCGCACAATAAATGTACTACATGTACAATTTTTCCTTCTATTTGGCTAATAATCTCGATCTTTTTTCTAAAATTTTTCCTATTTCCTTTTTTTCTCACCTTTTTTTTTTTTAGGGGGGTGGGGGCGGGGGCTCAAATTGGGGTTTTTTCGTCAGGGGGGGCATTTGCCCCCCCTGCCCCCCCCTGCCCCCCCCCCCCCCCCCCCCCCCCCCCCCCGAGCTACGCCACTGTTCCTGGGCAGGAAAACAAAACAATTGCCAGCCCTTAGCATTCTAATTGGTAAAATCTACTTTTTGATCTAGAAAATCTATCCTGTCTAAGATTTTCCCCCTCCGATGAAATCATGAGCAACTGCTTTTAAGTCTACTATTTTTCTCCATCCAAATATTATGGTTTAGATTTAAGGTTAATTATTTTACCGCAGATTATAATGTTTTTAAGGGTACTAAATGAAATTTATTTCTGTTTTTATTTACAGGTTCTGATGTCTGAATTTCTTCAACCCATCTGTGTGGCATAGGCTGATGGTTCTCACTTGATGCTCCTCCTTGATTTATGACTTTAAAGATATATTCTTTTTCCCCGAGACTGTTGAGTTTAACCTGACACCATAAAAGAAGAGGCTGATAAAGGGGTGGGGGAAAGTTCTTCACATTGCAAAGAATTTTGCTAGAATCTATGGATTCTCCTCCATATAAAAAGTGTTAAAATGTTATTTTTCAAACATCAACTAGGATTCTTGCAGGATTCTGAGAATGAAGGATTCTCATCACATTTCATGCCCTTTTTAAGGACTCAAAGAAGTTTTTGATGGGATTTGTTGAATTTATCGAGTGCTGTAATTTTTGAACTATTAATCAAATGCATAAAAGTATAAATTTTTGGAAAGGATTTGGGTCAGAGAATATTTGGCGTCAATTTTGACCAAACATTTTTTGTTGTTGAGAAAATCACAAAAGTCACTTTTTTGACCAAATTTATTTGGGACATGCTAACAAAATTATTTTTGAGTAAAAAATGCCCAACATTGCTTGATTATACTATTAGTATTAAGACACTAATCTAGTCAGGCAATGTTGGGCATTTTTTACTCAAAAATGTTAGCTTGTCCCAAATAAATTTGGTCAAAAAAGTGATTTTTTGTTGTTGTGATTTTCTCAAAAAATCAACATTTTTTTGTTAAAATTGATGCCAAAAATGGATTCTCTGACCCAAATCCCTTCCAAAAATGTATAATTTTATATGCATTTGATTTATAGTTTAATAATTACAGCATTCATAAAATTCAAAAAGTGACTTCCTTGAGTCCCCCCTTAAAGTTGTGCAACCCAATCAAATCCACTTTCTCCCATCAAATTTGTTCTATTAGTAAGAAAACAGCAACACTTTTTGCCTGAGAGATGTTTCCTAAGAGGCTATGTGGAAAAGTGTGGTATTGCCTACCACACTGGACTGCACTGCAGATTGTGCACTGTGCTATGGTTCTGTGAGAAAATTTGAAATGACTCTTATCAACTTTTAATATTAAAGACTATTTTTAATGTACATAGTACATATACCTTTATGTGTAAGCAAATTGGGCCAGTACGTCACTTTACCATAAGGCAACGAAAAAAGAAATCTTGTTGTACCGAAGGTCCTGACCGACCAATTATTTAAAAAATCCGTGAAATTTATTCATGTGCAAATGAAAATGTTTTGCTTGCCAAAAAAAAAAGCAACTTAACAATTTTGGGGGAATTTTTACAGCTTTTCTATAGTCATTTTCAAGGGAAATAATAAAGAAAGAAAGTCTGACCGACAGACCCGAGACATTCGTTTGCCCGTACAAGAGGGTTTCTTTTTTTCATTACCTAAGTGTGCAAGCTTTTCAGTGATTGATACCTAGTTTTGGAAAGTTCATGTAATACTTGTGAAAATATGATGAAAAAGGTACATATTCTTTTCAATTGTCCTTACTTTATGTCTCAAAATAAGCCTGGCCTACAATGATGTACCTTATAACAGGAGTCATTGTTTTAATGTCTCGATGAATTACAACTACCTGTGCATGTACAGGCCTATTAAATAAATTGAGAGAAAAATATGTTACTAGTATTAGTGTTTCTATTCCAATGATACATACATGGTTTGAAATTGATTTGTAATCAGGAAGATTTCTCATATGAAATAAAATATTGAAAATGAAAACAACTTTGTGCTTCTCTTTCCTTTATTAAAGGTACATTCAGTGATTTCAAAACATCAAGATTTCTTTCATAAAATGCTCTAAGAAATTGACAATGGTCTTTTATATTCTTTCAGAAATGTTGTAAATAGGCAGAACTACCCACTTTTGACAAAATTCTAAATATATTTTTATTTTAAATGTCAACAATTGATGAATTTTCCAAGATAGACTAAATTGGTGTCTGCACGCCATCATAAAGTAAAGTTGATCATTTGGGATAGATAGTGAATGCCATTTATTTGCAAAACGTTGGTTGCTTTCCTTCTATGAATATTAGTAGAGGAAAGCATTTTGGGTTTTGTGAAAAAGTGGTGGTTTTTTACTAGGTGTGCCTTTAATCCAGTGGCGTGCGCAAAGGGGGGGATGGGGGGGCCTAGGCCCCCCCAGTTTGGTCTACAGTCGGGGGAACCTACTGCCAGTCGGGGGAAACTACTGCCAGTTGGGGGATGGACCGTCGCTAGATTTTTTTTGTGTGTGTGGAGGGGGTGTAATCCAAATAGACAAATAGTTTGCAAAATTATACATGTAGGCGACAAATTTATGCACCAGGTTGGTATAAAAAGGAAATGTTATGGAAAAAAATGATGAAAACGCTCATAATTGTCCATTAGGCCTAGTAGTTGTTTACTTGGATGTCTTTTTGACTGTGATATTGTGACTGTGCGATTTTTTTTTTACTGTGCGAAATTTTTTGACCGTGCGAAATTTTTTGAACCTACCCCCCCCCCCCCCCCCCCCCCCCACTTACGTGAAAATCACGACACGAGGTGACTGAGAAAAAAATTGGGGCTACCTTTGAGAAGAATCTGAGTCGGGGGAATTTCATTTTTTAAAGTGGGCCCCCCCAGTCACAATATCCTGCGCACGCCACTGCTATAATCCTTGTATTGAATAATTCAATCTTACCAATGCATTTATTGCATGTACTTTTAAAATGTGGATAACTTTACTGGCATCTACTGAAGATATGTGACACATCACATAGAAACCAACCAGTTGTCGACAAGGCTCATCTGCCAATATATTACAAAAGTTGAGGTGGTTTTTTTTAATTTTCAACCGTTAGAGTTGCATGCATAAAACCTGTGTTCCATAGTCAATTTTGACAAATTAGGTGTCATTTTAAAGCTAACAAACAGTTCTTTAACATGAATTTCAAATCTCAATTGTCATTATAGAGACAACTGGTCTGTCTGTTTCGATGAGATGGGTCACATATATTTAGTCTCCTCATGCCATAATGTGGCAAAAATGTGCTGATACATCCTGCTATCTTCAGAAGATAGTAAGAGCATGTATCCTGGAAATAGCACCTGCCCATAGCAGGTAATTGCATGGGTGAAGATGCAAATGGCCGGTAAAAAAATCCAAACTCATTGTAAGTGAGTTACACTGGCTGGTGGATTTTTTGTTGGGCAAGTATTTTGTGAGTTATACCAGTTGCCCGACTGGCTGGTTGAAAAATATCTGAGAGTTTCAGCCCTACGGTACTCAATATCATGCAAGCATGATATTATACCATCAGGCCAGCAACAAAAAACTCTGTTCTACGGGCCTGACCGCCTTTTTTTAAAGAAATTTTAGAAGAAAAAATGTCACATGCAAATGAATCTGACCCAATAATATTTTGATTTGTCAAATTACGGCAAGGTTTGTTTGATTTTTGCACTGCAGTCATTTTCAAGGGACAAAAAACCCTGACCGACCAACCCATCCTTTTGCCCGTAAAACAGGGTTTCTTTTTTTCGTCGCCTTGTAAAGCGACAGGAAAAATATGTTCTACAGGTGAACGGACCTCTGAGGTAACAAAATTCCATGAACATTTTGGTGAATTTTGACCCTCCCCCAACAAAATGATCATACAAATTAATTTCAAAATTAAAAAAGGGGTCAGTCGAGCCGTAAAACAGGGTGTGTGTTTTTACACCTTAACCTCTTTGTGAATTGCTGTTCATAGTCTATTTACAATTATATCAATTTGGCAAATATGAGACCAAAGACTCTACTTTTATCAAACTACATAATTCAAACAATTTGCCCAAGTTACAAATAACAGGATGAATTATCGGAAAAGTGTATTTTAGGTCCCAGCCATGCATCAAGTCTTTGACGGAGATGGAATAAACAGCATCATAAAATGAGGCACCTTTATTCCAACGTGTACCAGTATTGACGCATCCGGTACCTAAAGTACACTTTATCCAAATTATTGTTACAAGCTAATGACATAACTCTGAACCAATTTTCAGCTGCAAAAAATTAGGACTAAATATGATTAAATCATACTAGTTCTGGTTTTTTGAATGAGGGCGTTTGTCCCGCAATGCGAACAGTTGGCAGGTCTGCATAATACGCCTTTAAAAGCCCAAATTGAACTTGATTCTGTATCTTTATGGTATATAAGGGTTCAGAAAAATTGGGGATGTATTTTTTCAATATATGAGGGGGGTTTCCCATTCAATCCGGGCTGCCACTATACAGGGTCAAAAATAGAAATTGTTTTAATATAACTAAAAAGCATACAAACGTGTACAGTTGTCTGCGCGCAAGGATTCAGAAAATGTATAGTTTGCCCCATGTAAGATGTTTCATTACAGAGGTATCTCAGCCACGCCAAACGTAAAAGGTTGTTGATTAGCATGTGGGGTCAACAATTCAACTTTGTCTGATTTCAATACATAATACCTTGAATTGTTCATCTTGGTTACAAATATGCCAACAAATATTTTTCAACAGTTCCTTCCCCATAGACAGGCCTAGGGTTGTTTCTCATTTTATGTTATGCCTATAGGCTCCGTAGAGGCAATTGACAGTTGACCTTTTGATCCCTGTGTAAAGCAAAGCAAGTACTAAATGAAATAAAATTGACCATTTATGGAATCCTTGTGATCATGCAAACAATTTGAGATATTTGTTGAAATAGGAACAAGTTAAAATTTTGAACCCATATACTATAAGGTCAACAACCTTTACGCCCCCCCCCCCCCTTCATAACTTGTTAAAAAACATCAGATATAGGGCAAACTATACATTTTCTTAATCCTAGAGCTGACACATACATGTTGATATGTTTTTAATTAAATCGAAACTTTAAAAAAAAAAGAACCCTAAAAGTGGCAGCCATTTTGAACTGAGCAGGAACCCTATGTGCCAACAAAAAGGAACCCTAGATTTTCTGAACCCTTTTATACGTAAAGATATGGAATCAAGTCCTATGTTGCTTTTAACACACACAAAAATTACATACTGGCCCCTCCCTACTAAATGGAATGAAGATGTCAATATTCTTGAAGCTTTACATGTTTCTTTTGCTTGAGAATATGTAGATGTATATACACCCTCCAGTGCTCCCAAATCCTCTCCTGACCAGCCAAATAAATGGCTTATATTATCCAAGACAGTATTATCATACTGCACTAGTACACCACTGTTATTGCATCATGAACATGCATGCAATTGCATTGGGCCTAGAAATAGTTTGCCGGCAGCAAGTTGCCTCCTATTTTGATCAAGAGAGTACGAGGTCTCAATCTGAATGTGCCAAATCACCACTTTTTGGTACTCAAAAGTCAAAAGTATGCGAAGGAAAATTTTAAGATTTTCAGTTATATAGGGCCGGACTGCCACACATGCAACCCGTGTGCCATCCCTGGCAACGCCTGTTGCCCCAATCCAGACTTCTGAAACTGTAAAGAAAAACAGAAATATATCAGATTATTGTAAATTTGTAAAATACAAAGCCACTTTTAGTAAATATTTGGTATGAAAATGTGCGCAAAATTTAGCTGTTTTATGCTAAAATTGTCAACATTTGGTCTAATTTAACCTAATTTAGTAATAAATGTGGGCGCAGCGTGAAAAAAGATTGCCTTTTTATGCTAAAATTGTCAAATTTGGTCTAATTCTAACTAAATTGAATTTTTTTTGGGGGGGGGGGATTTTTCTGGAGGGGGGGGGGGATCCCCTTTGCCCCCTGTAGCGCCGCCACCGTTGAAGCCTGATAATGTTCCAATGTGTCAAATTTCCAAGTTTAGCTTACAGCCTTTTTTCCAACAGCACCATCAGATTTTCCCTTTTAAATGCATTCATTATTATTCATTCATTTATTTCCATTTTCATAATGACAAGCAAATATAACGAACTATAACTATAGTTCAGTCAGTTCCAAATGGCGAAACCTGTTTACAGGCAGCGAATCAATTTAGAAGAGCATCACACGCAAAACGCTCACATGGCGCAATATGTCGCAGTATCAATGTATGCGTGACGCTTGCGTATGCCAAATCACGCTTATATGCTTGGATTACTTTTGCGAGCGGGTTAAAAGGTATATTATGTGATCTTTTCCAGGGGACGCCCTCAATCCTCAAAAAAAAATTGGAAGCAGATTTACTTGCAGATTTACTTTTCTGATCATAAATCATAAATATATTCCAAGTTACAGAGCGATACGATTCCTAATAACCTAATAAAATCATAGTTTTAGAGTGAATTTAGAGTAAAATTTGAAAAAATAGATTGTACCGCTCGGTAAAATCTATTTATTTTCAAACCATGATTTTGAAGTAATTAGGAATTGCACCGATCTGTAACTTAGAAGATCTTCATGATTTATGATCAAAAATGCAAATCTGCTTTCATAGTAAAAATCAACGATAGAGGGCGCTACTTGGAAAAGATCACATAATAATATGCCATTATATTATAGTGACTTACCTGCTGTCAAATGTTAACTTCATTAGTTTTGCAAGAATATTAAGTTCACCAGTGTTTAATTTCTCATAGGAACATCATATGGAGCTAGGTATTCTGTAAAAAAACAAAATACAAAGAGATAAAATATGTAATCACACAATCTAAGATCAACTCTGGCTTTGGCGCATGATTAACCATATCCCCTAAGCCTGGTTTTAACCGGGATCAACATTTTGGAAGAGAAATCAAGAAATAAATCGCCGCTTCCCAGAGATTGAACCGGACAACAACAAAAACTGGCCCCATAGGCAAGCCTGACGACTCTCAGCTACTCCTTGTTGCGCTTACTATATAGGTTTGGTTGATTATGTCATCACAAATTGTTATTTGGCATTTTTTTGTTTGATTTCGTCGTCAAGGTGTATGGTGCATCTTGTTTTTACGCAACGTTCTAACGCACGTACAGGCACCCGGTGCGTCTCTTTTTGATGGCGCACATCTTTTGCAATGCCAAATATTTTCAATTTGGCGCAGCTCCCACACAAACGCAAAACGCATGGCACCAAGCAGCACAGATCCATGCGCAAGCAAGGGCTAATTGGTCGATCGGTAAATCGTCACATGCATTTAATTTGCATGATAGTTTTTTGCATCTCTGCCAACAACAACAAATTCAAAATAGCTTCGAATTATAAGCCCATATCACTCAGTATGACAATTGACAACGACTATAGCACACATAACACCATAATAACGCCAATGTGATAATACAGGGCATCATTCTGTGGCAGTGTAAAATATGCGTATCTAAAATTTTGAATCATAATCCCTGTTGAATGTAGCGCAAAGATGGTTGCGTCCACAAAAGTCTTATGGTTGTGGACGATGGATCATCCAAAGATTGCTCGTCGGGCATGTTACGGTAATGATGAATAGGCCTAGGCCTATACCTCCCCTAGCCTAGGCCTACTTGTGTGTAGGCCTAGACCTAAAGGTTCGTTCACACTAGGCGATGTTTGCCGTGCGATGCAATAGCCTTACTTCCGCCGCAATGTAGGCCTACAGCAATTCATCGCAGGTCACGCCAGGTCAACGCATGTCACCGCATGCAATGGCAGTCAGCGCCGTGTGTGGCAAAATAGGAGAACATCATGCAGCATCAACGCAATGTGTCGCAGACTGCCGCAATGGCAGTTAAACATTT
Source organism: Ophiura sarsii (assembly GCA_035610835.1). NCBI lineage: Eukaryota > Metazoa > Echinodermata > Ophiuroidea > Amphilepidida > Ophiuridae > Ophiura > Ophiura sarsii. Next base: position 36,828,956 of record CM069445.1, read on the forward strand.
TTTAACTCCATTGCGATAACGCACCTTTAACACTTAAGCTCTGTTCACACTATCTAATTTACCATATAGGCCTATGTTGCGTTGCGTTATCGCAATGGAGTCAAAAGTATTGAACTGCTTTTGTGACAGGATGCTGTGCACAAGGGCGGAAATCCCGGGGGGGATGGGGGGGATATATCCCCCCCCACTTTTTGACCTGGGGGGGATGGTCAATGTAATCATCCCCCCCTGATTTTTCACATCTACCAAAAAAAAAAGGAAAAAAGGGGGGGGGGAAAGGAAAAAAAGAAAAAGAGGGGAAAAAGGAGAAGAAAAAAAAGGAAAAAGAGAGGGAGGGAGGGAGGGAGGGAGGGACTAAGAACGTTTGGAGTTTATTGTACGTTGGTTAGGATACATACGCGTATACGTTAAGAATCCATCTTTTGGAGGTAACTAATTAACTTCTTTCTGGTATAGGCCTATCTGCCTATTTAAAAAGCCAATATTGATCAGAAATAAAGTGATTGTTTTTCAATAAAATATTGGTCAAAAGTATACCAGATCGCACGAAATGAGTTTGAAAATTGAAAAAAAATTCTACTTCTCAGGGGGGCATATCCCCCCACCCTCAGACGCCCCCTGTTGGAGCTTTTAAACCATCTATACTAAAATCAAGAATATATCAGTATAAAAATGCTCAACTTCTTTCGTGCATTGATAAAAAACAAGATATTTATTGAAAATGAAGTGATGGCCTTTTAATCATACAATATTGGTCAAAAGTATACACCAGATTACACCAAATGAGTTTGAAAATTGAAATGTTTTCTACTTCTGAGGGGGGCACATCCCCCCTCAGACTCCCCCTGTTAGAGCTTTTAAACCATCTATACTAGAATCAAGAATATATCAGTATAAAAAATCCTCAACTTCTTTTGTTCATTGATAAAAAACAAAATATTTATTGAAAATGAAGCGATGGCTTTTCAATACAATATTCGTCAAAAGTATACACCAGATCGCACCAAATGAGTTTGAAAATTGATTTTTTTTCTACTTCTGAGGGGGGAACATCCCCCCTCAGACTCACCCTGTTGGAGCTTTTAAACCATCTATACTAAAATCAAGAATATATCAGTATAAAAAATGCTCAACTTCTTTTGTTCATTGATAAAAAACAAAATATTTATTGAAAATGAAGCGATGGCTTTTCAATACAATATTCGTCAAAAGTATACACCAGATCGCACCAAATGAGTTTGCAAATTGAAAAATTTTCTACTTCTAAGGGGGGAACATCCCCCCTCAGACTCCCCCCTGTCCGAGCATAGCTCGGAGTGCGGTGCTGCGCCAGGGCCGTAAGACACTTTTTTCAAAGGGGGGCGTTTTCCCGAAATTTTCCCGAAATTTTTTCATCTGTGTACAAATTTTCCGGGGAAGATTTTCAAAGGGGGGGGCGATCGCCACCATCGCCCCCCCCTTCCTACGGGCCTGTGCGCACCGCCTGGATGGTACCAGCTCAATTTAATTTTTTACGGCCCAAACTTATCATCCCCCCCACACCTAACAAGATATTTCCGCCCCTGGCTGTGCAGTGCGTTAAACGCTGAGCCGACGTTCTCCTATTTTGCCAAATGGGGATGATGATGGCTGTCATCGCATGCACCAGCACTGAAGTGATCTACGTTGACCCACGATGAAATACCGCACACTGAATTACCGCACACAAAAGGCTCAAGATAACAGTTTTTTTACCAGGACCAACTTTTTTTCAAAAGTAGCGCCCGGATCAGGGGGATTTATTGAGAACCGGGAGCTACTTTTAGTCTACCGGGCGCTAACCTTTTATTAAATCAAATAAGTTTTGTCCGAAATTCAATGTTTTGGGCAAGATTCCCGGGCGCTGGTTTGGACAAAATATTATTAGCGCTCGTTGTTTAATTATTTTACACTACAGCATTGCCGGGCGCTTTGGCAGAAGGACCGAGAGGTAAAAATCGCCCAGCGCCCGCTTATCTTGAGCCTTGTCCTGACTTATTTGTTTGTATTCAGAGGTATTGTTTACAAACCCTGCTAAGCCTAAAGGCTTTATTATTTTATACATGAAGTTCATGAACAGAACTTCTGAATCAGGGCAGAGCATGCAAAACATACACCACTTCGCTACTTTACGGTCATTGTATGATTGTGTAGGGGCCATTTCCCCTGGATTTTCTCACATTAAATGATTAAAAAATTGCTTACCAGAGGTCTTGATCCACAGCTGTGGTCAATCCTGAAGTCGTCATGGCATTCAATACATTGCAGAGTTCAAGATTAGCGTCCAAATTACAAAAGAAAATCAATTATTCTACCACACAATGTTGTATTTTGTGCCGGTGCGGCCGCTAACAAGTTTCACCGCACAGACCGCCCGTCCACCCTGCAACCGTTCCGCCCAAACAGCCCAAGCTCATTATCATACACAAAAGTACCCGGATCTATAACCCACATTTACGGGTTTATTTTGCGCCACTTTTTTTCACGTATGTCCCTCAGTCCCCTCGTCGGAGCCTGCAAGATAGCGACGTAAGAGGGCGACTGAGAGTTACAGTCTAGGTGGTGTGTTCTTTTGGTTGATTACTTTTTCGGGGTCATCAGGGGTCAAATATGGGGTCAAATAGATCAGTAAGGCCTATCTTGATGGGATTTGGTGGAGGGAAGGGGGTGGTGTGTTCTTTTTGTTGATTAATTTTTCGGGGTCATCGGGGGTCAAATATGGGGTCAAATAGATCAGTAAGGCCTATCTTGATTGGATTTGGTGGAGGGAAGGGGGGTGGTGTATTCTTTTTGCTGATTAAATTTTCAAGGTCATCGGAGGTCATTCAAGGTCATCTGGGGTCAAATAAGATCCGTAAGGCCTATCTTGATGGGATTTGGTGGACGGAAGAGGGATGGTGTGTTCTTTTTGTTGATTAATTTGTCGAGGTCATCAGAGGTCATCTGGGGTCAAATAAGATCCGTAAGGCCTATCTTGATGTGATTTGGTGGAGGGAAGGGGGTTGGTGTGTTCTTTTTGCTGATTAAATTTTCAAGGTCATCAGAGGTCATCTGGGGTCAAATAAGATTTGGTGTAGGGAAGGGGGTTGGTGTGTTCTTTTTGTTGATTAAATTTTTCAAGGCATTACATCCCTTGCATTAACTACAATGCATACCTCTGTGACAGTGCTACATTGTATCATATGTTTCATCATCATTTCTTTCAAGTCACTTTTGATGAACAGGCGAGACGCGCCGTTCGAGAACCGCCTTGTTTAAAGAGTGCCGGGCGCCCAGCCCATTTTGACCCCAAGTCATGGGCGGATATTGTCAGTACCGTAGCTAGAACCCTGAAGTAGGCCTACATCCTTAAAATTGTCACATTCCAAAGTATGTGTTGCATAACTCCAATGGTTCTAATTTTAGAAGCACAAGGTCACAAGAATTTTGCCCATTGACTAGTACACAAACTGGCTGGTGGGTGGTTAACCACTTTTGGCAGTAATTCACCACATTTTAGCCTATAATTTCTAAATGGAACATTTCTGGCCCTTTGATTTTACAGACATAATGAAAAAAATCAAGGGATTCTTCTGATATTAAAATATGATGTGGAAAAAAAATCATAGCCAAAAGAAAGTGATCGAAACATTCACCTTTAATACTAACTTGAATGTATGTTCAATATCATTGAATTATTTATTATGCCCAGATCTGTTACACGTAACTAACAAGTTTAGGCCAGTACAGTACAGTTGCCTTCAGATTTATACCAGTTGGCCAAAAAGATGAGGTTTATTGAAAAGATGCTTTAGCAATGTTCTTCGGACATTTCATTACATTTTCTTCCCCTTGTGTTTTGTCCATTCACAGGTGTCGTTACTTTCATTGATAAGGATAGCAGCACTTTCTATCCAAGATGGCCACACTAGGTGGAGGTTCAGAACAGATCCTAGAGGGTTTTCTGTGCCCCATTTGTAAGCAGGACCTCAACTCTGTTTATCAGCTTCAGTCTCATTTTGAAGAGGTCCACGGAAATGAAGACAATGCTATGCTAAATCAGTTGAAGGTATGTTACAACACGGAAGCATCGCCAAATAGGGCTGGAAATAATTGTTTATTTCCCAAGAAGCAAATGGTCACATTTTCCATAATTTATGTGTTTTTGTGTAAAAAAAAAATCACAATTTCAATCCAAATTACAAAATTTCCCTCCAAATACCAATATTTCCCAGAAAGGAGTTTTACTTTAACCTATATGACCTTCACATATGTGTTGTATGAACTGTTATACATGTATGCACATTGTAAGTCAATCTTTTGCTTCTATCATTACCCATTACCGTTATTAAAAGTTTCTAGTACACCTTTATGTACACAGAGTACCATGTAAATATTTAAAACCTCAAATAGCTCAAATCTCACCTCATGGTTAGGACATAATTATTTGAATCCAAACCGATACAAAAAAATGCTTTACACAATGGGGAAAGGGGGGCATTTTCCAAAAATGGGGATAGGGAGGGGGTTGTTTTCTCAAAAATGGGTTGTGGGGGGGCGGGGGGGCATTTTACAACAAAAAAACTATCATAAATTAGTCTAGTGCAATGACTTCTATTGTATGAGTTACACATATTTAGTCCGTAATTCACATAGATTATGGGCTACCCTACCTCTTTTGTAGGATTAAAATGGCTACCTCGGCACCGACAGCTTACGACATTCACTTGGGGACCATATGATCCTGGGTTTTAATCCTATTATCATCAGATTTTTATGTAAAACCTTTACTTTCAATTCATTTTTCAAGTTCCTGAATCGGAACACTTACAACAAGGCTAATTCGTGATCAGGGGTGTGAGAGTTCCTATTTTTATTATTCTAATGCCAAAATTTCAGCTTTTTCTATTTTGTCTGTTTTCCTCTTTTCTTTTTATTTGTGGCCTCTCACGCCCCTGTTTGTGATAGCTTACTCATAGGTAACACCAAATTATTACTATCCATTAGTTCAATTATTTGTTATCAATCAGTACAATATCAGTTAATGCAGTTTATAATAACTTCTGACAATAAACTTAGTATATTCATTGTGCACACTTCTTTCTTTTCAGGGGTTCTTTGGCAAAGCCAAGAAGCTGCTCAAGAAATCAGACTCTGCCGAGGACCTGCTGTCTCAGCAGCAGAGAGATCTAGAAGACGAGCTGAACATCGGTAGGCCTAGCTCCTCGTTTACTGAAGACCGCAGAGGAGGTTTGGCGTCACCAGCATGGGAAACTCAGGAATTAGGTAAATTGTTTTAGGATTCGGACTTCATGGAGGTTTAGAAGTCAGAGAACCATTACTGTTTTTCAATTCAGGCTATCCATCTTTATTTTAGAATTTGAAGTTGATTTTTCTTTTTAAATTCACAATTTGTCTTTAAAATGTTACTGTGCAATACTTGCTGGGTAACAGGTAATATTAAAGTATCAGAAAAAAATGAACATTTTAGATCATTTTAATGCAAAATGGTGAATTAACTTTAAACTGCTGTCATCATGTCAATAAATGTATATGCGTAGTTTCAATAAAAAATAAAAAATTGAATGCACAATTATTTAAATAGTTTCAAACACATATAAATACAACAGGAAAGTCGGCAAACTGTTGGTGCGAAAAAAACAAATGGTGTGAACATAAAGACGGTATTTTAACAATGTCATCACTCACTATCCATATCCTTTCAAAATTGTTCTTTGTCTTTATTCCATACAACAGGCGCAGTGACAACTCATTTTGATTACTTTAAGAGAAATCGGTGCTCAAAAGTGGACTCTTTTGTGATGGAAACCAACAAATTTATGATCCGTTTAGAAAAATTAGTCAACTGTAACCTGGAGCCGAGTAAACGAAAAGGTAATGTAATTTAAGGGGCATATTTGGGTTTTTTCTGTACAAGAATTGAGGGCATTTTCGAGATATCATGTAAAATTCAGCAGAGGCCACCCATTTATACTATAGTTCCATACATGGGATCAATCATTTAGCATCATAAACACTGAGTGACATTTGAGACTTGTATTTGATATTTATATTAAGGTCTGTAATCAGGATTGTTTCGTGTGGGGAGGTGAGAGTTTGTCAAAAATTAAGCCATTTTCCTAAATGTCTACCTTTTTACCAGGGAGGGGGTGAATTTGGGAAAAGAGGACCTGTTTACCAAAATGTTGACCTTTTTTCAACAAAAAAAGTGTAAGACCCCCTTCTTTTAAACTTTTGTTGATCTTTTTGTGTGGAGGGGGGAAACACCTGCCCCTGGTTACATTTGATCTATGTTTGATTGCAAGTTAAAGAGAAAGATAATATAAAGGTCATAGAGGTAATTTGGCGTGACCAGGGGTGAAATAAGTTCCCATGTTGTATTCTATGAGATTTGGTGGAAAATATTTCAGTAGGAGGACAGATAATAAACATGATACAGACATGCCAACTAGTACCGTACATTTTTCACGGGATTTCATTAAAAATATGGGCGTACGAGTTTTCCAAAAAAATATGTTTTTAACCATTATTGACCTCCAAACTGCAAGGCAAATAATCCCTTTCAAAAACGACTGCATGTAAAGCAGACATGCCAACTAGTACATTTTTCCCGTATTTCGTACGGGATTTCGTTAAAAATACGGGCGTACAGGATTTTCCCCAAAAATACGTTTTTAACCATTATTGACCTCCAAACTGCAAGGCAAAGAATCCCTTTCATAAACGACTGAAAGTAAAGACTATTATCCACCCGACAACGTTTCTAGAAAGTATAATAATACTAGACTGAGACTGTGCTGCCCTCATACATCGCTCTATTGATAGTACAGTGCCAGGGAATGAACAGTAATCTTGATGACTGGTGGATGTACATGTACACTTATGATGAATTAAAATGGTGGCACACAGTGATGACTCACGTGTGGTGAATGAAAACAAACTTTCTTCGGCGAAAAAAGTCAAAATACGTCAGAAAGTAATTGGAATAATGAACTCAAGTCCCATAACTCAAGTGCGCATGCTCAAACCAATTAAAGTACGTTGCAGCTAATACGGTTTATTCCGTACGGGACGTGAGGCAAGATATAGCCGAATATTATGAAACTTCTTTGCCAGGAATAACTTGCAAATTTAATATGTTGTCATGCAGGGAAGAAAATCGGACTAAAAGTAAGCTTATTTAAAAATATGTTTTTTCAATGAAAAATACAGGTTTGGGGCTTTCAGAATACAGTTTTCTGATCCCAGAGGTTGGCATGTCTGGTAAAGACTATTATCCACCCGACAACGTTTCTAGAAAGCAAATATATTCCCGGTATGTTATGTTACGCTATTGTGGTATATTACAATTTTAGTACCACCCATCGCACATGGTAATTGCGCAATTACTAGACTGAGACTGTGCCGCCCTCATACATCGCTCTATTAATAGTACAGTGCCAGGGAATGTACGGTAATCTTGATGACTGGTGGATGTACACTTATGATGAATTAAAATGGCGGCGCACAGTGATGATGATGAATGAAAACAAACTTTCTTCGGCGAAAAAAGTCAAAATATGCCAGAAAGTAATTGGAATAATGAAAATTATGAAACTTCTTTGCCAGGAATAACTTGCAAATTTAATATGTTGTCATGCAGGGAAGAAAATCGGACTAAAAGTAAGCTTATTTAAAAATATGGGTTTTCAATGAAAATTACAGGTTTGGGGGTTTCAGAATACAGTTTTCTGATCCCAGAGGTTGGCATGTCTGATGATATTGAGATAAACGGTTAACAAGGTTGTGTGTAGTTTGAGATAATCTAAGGTCAAATCCATTTAGTTTGGAACAATTCTAATAACCAACACTCCCTTGAAAGGCATTTGGATTATCTTATTCAATATTTCAAATATTTGTTATCTTTGTGAGAGGGACCGGTTTTGAATCCGTGTATATTGAAGGTCTTTGTTAATTTCATTCATGCCAGATTGTCCGAGTCTTTATATGTTCTTCATTCATTTCACTTGCATATATTTTAGCAGAACCATGCTTATAGGGCATCATATAGCTAATATTTACTACATATTTGTTATCCTTCAGATTTTGAGAAGAGTGTTGTTCCCTGGGTAAAGGACTCTGATTACAAGTGGTGTCCGACCTGTCACGAGAGCTTTAATATAGCCAATAGGCGCCACCATTGTCGACTTTGTGGAAATGTCATGTGCAACAAGTGTTCCAGATTGTTCACCAAAGAATTCAGTGGTGAGTGTAGTGTAATTAGCGATGGGAATAATGTAAGGGGAAATATCAAATAATGGTACACCAAATTTTGAATAGTTATCAGTATTTATGGGTTATGTGACAAATCATGTGAACCAATGCCCTATGTCACATTACAACATATTGCTAATGAATACTGAAGCAGTTATTTGGCATGCAATGTGTGTCTAATGTCACTGCATAGACGTAGATGCAAGGCATTAGCCAGAGGAGCGTCCAGGCGTCATATGGACGCCCTGTTACTTTTTGAATATTTATTCACAATTTGAACCCCAAAAGGTGGGTATATACTATTGTATGTAAAAAAAACCACTGTTTTTGCGCAATATTTTAAATTTGGACCGATTTTAATTTATAATAGTGTGGTCAATTAACACAGGAAAGTGGACGCTCCGCTCGCGCTGGTCACTCCACTTTATTTTGGGCCCACTTTGGACACCCAACTTTCAAATCCTGGCTAAGGCCCTGGGTATATGGATGGTATATGACCTGTTTGGTCTCAATCATTCACTTTAAAACAAACCTTACCTATATTATGCTATGTTCCTTTCACAGATGCCATATTGAAGCCTTCAAGACAAAGAAAGAGCCACGAGCTGGACTTATCTGGCCTGCCTCCTTCTGGTACAGACCATTTGTTAAGGACTTGCATACTTTGTCATGAAATTATGGTCAAGAAATTGTATCTCATTGAGGAGAAAACATCAAAAACCCTATTCAACATGTTATATGATGTAAGTAATACTTATTACTTGATGTTTTACTATAATTAGGTGCTTGCTCAGAAGGTCATTAGTTCAAATCCTTCTCCAGATCAAGACTTGCATGGATAGAGACCATACAAATCACAGGATCAATATCAGTTTAACAGGTGATTGGTATTGCACTTCACGCCTTGTTATGTCTACAGGACGATGATGATTTGAACTTTTGACCTTCCACTTCCAGGTCATTCAAATGTTCTATGATAAATTTGACATTTTTGAAGTCAATAATGGTTTTCCTATCATAAACAGTTGGGGGATGAAAAATGCAATTGTTACACCTGCATGGACTATGGATAGGTGCAGTGAATTTAAGCGAGGCCAGTTCTTATCCCCCTTGCTTGAAAAGCAGGGAGGGATATTGTGATCATGTCATGTGTGTTGGAGTGTGTAGGGGTTATGTGTGTTCACCTTTGGTTAGGTTCAACCTGTTCAGTGCTCTCATATGAAAAGTCAAGTTTCAATCTCATCCATACTTTGTTACAATTATCTTTGGGCAAAGGAGACTTCAGATGCTCATGGGATGTAGACAGATTGACCTCTAATGACCCCTTCATAACTTTTGACCCCATTTTGCCAACACTTTAAACTGCACTTATTACTGCAGTTTTGGGCACTCATGTAATGTCATGACTATTTTGCCGAAGTTCTCTGTGGGCGACTATTGAAGGGACATAGACCCCGTACACACTAGCAAAAACCCATAATTTGGGGAAGCGCTAATGAAAATTATCTAATGGAGGTGCATAGTGTGTACGCTCCGCTCTTCATTGATTATAGATTAAATCAGCTTCATTCGATGAACCTTAAGAGGTTTCATTCGACGAAGATAAATGTTAATTTAATGAAGCAATTGTGTAATGTGTACGCTCGCTTCATTGATTGAAGGGAATCATGCGGAATTAATTACATGCAAAGAGTCAATTTCCGGTATCGTGTGGCAACCAACCTTAATTCGATCTTCGTTAATATTTACCAATGTGTACGCATCTCGATTTTCTTTATTCCATGGTTAGTTGTAATGTGTACGCTCTCTTAATTAATTAATGAATGAAGCGATTTTGGAGTGTGTACGAGGTCATAGAGTCACAGAGTGTACCCTCATTGAATGAAGCAAAACTAATCTTTATTCAATGGTTTAATAATAATAATAATAATAAAACTGCATTTATATAGCGCTTTACGAAACACCTCAAAGCGCTTAACAAACATAAAAAGAACAATATACAATGTACACATGAATTAAAATGATGAGGAACTACTTAATGTAAGAATGTTCTGACAGATCGAAAAGATGAGTCTTCAGTGCAGTCTTGAAGCATCCGATGGATTTGATTATGCGAATGGTCGATGGTAGTTGATTCCACAGCTTTGGTGCCGCGGAGGAAAACGAACGATCGCCGTATGTTGTAGTATGTATAGCTTTGACAGAAGGGGGCTCTAATAACTTGCCACCCGCTGTTGATGATCTTAAGTTCCTCGCGGGAGTGTGGATAGTCAGCATGTCAACTATGTATTGCGGTGCAAGTCCATTAATAGCCTTAAACACAAGTAACAGAGGTTCTTTCAATGAAGATACTTGTTAATTCAATGAAACGATTTGGTAGTGTGTTTGCTCCCTTCCTTAACTAATGAAGATCAACTAATGTTCATTGAATGAAGCAATTTTATAGTATGTACCGGGTCAAAAGTCTACTGTCCTTTTAACAGATATATTGATCAGTTGTGTTTCATTTTCCATGTCCATACACACACAGAGACTAAATGAAGTCAAAGGACAGGTGCTGATAGATTTACCTAGATACAACAAGATGTGTGCAGGATTATGGTAAGTAACATGACTTTATAACAAGATTAAATTATATACTTGATTTTGAGAATCCAAATAGCAGTAATGGTTCTCAATACTGCAATTCGCCTTTTGCACGAGCCTCAAACTAGTACCATATTGAATGGGACTATTCCATAAATATGTAACTATTTTTACTCTCTCTAGTTACCCCTGGTAGAGAGGTTTCATAATTTGCTTTATATTCCATTAATTTCTGCCGTTTTGACTACGACGGAACAATATTTTTTCCGTCGTACAATATTTTTGTACATGCGCGCCGCCATCTGGCTATTGACATCCCCCAGTCGATCTTCAATGTTACTGTAAGGTAACAGAGTGATGACAAAATGTAGAGGGCGGCATGAGTCTCTGTCTATTTTTAATTTAATAATCTGTTTAAAATGTTAGAATAAAAATAATAATATAAAATGATGGCGAGAGATTGTGGTTTTCGTTGGGAAAAACAGTAAATAATTCAGATAATAAGGAATGTTGTAGTAGAAAAGAGTTGATTTTTAATTCATCACCGGCATTACGTCATTCCACGACCACGTGCGATTGGTGGTACCAACATCATAATAAGCGCATGGCGTAACATGGGGAAATAACATACCGGGAACCATTGGACGTCCACTTTTAAGTTGTTTACAAGACAAGACCGTAGCCGCTGCTACCTGTCGCCTGTGAAGCAGGCTGTCAATTTTAAGCTGTGAACGAGCAGTAGCCTCATTAACTCCAATGATTCTAAGTGCCTTCTTTTGGATGTTGTCAAGCTGGCTTAGGATGGTGGGTGAAGCCTTCGCCCAGCTTAGTGAAGCAAAAGTATTTTTAAATACTTCAAGTTAAAACTTGACATTTCAAGATTTTCCCGTACTATTATGGTCGATCTTTAAATTAAATGCATTCCCCCAGCCCCTGTCCAATGTTGCTTGGAACCATAATCAATGGGACCCTTAACATTGATTGGTGGGGGTGCAGGAGGGATATGAGGTAGTAAATAGTTCAAGCGCTACAAGAGAGTTTATTACAAAAACATCGCTTGAATATTGCTCCAAAATGTGGAATATTACTGTGAAAATGAGCGCAGTGTTCCAACACCAATTGTCCTTGATTGTAGTTTTGTGCCTGGGGATGACGCAGGTTAACCTTAATAACAATGCTTTTATTACTTTTTGCAGGACTGGCGACCTTAATTATGACCTGCGAGACGCTGAACAATTAAGACAGAAACTTCTCAAGCTATTTGATTTGGTCGATACACTCAGGTAAACTACTGATCAGATGATGAATAATTATGTCATTGAAAATGTTTATGTTGAGAAAATCAAGGAATTTAAGGTTGTGGTGTTAATCTTTACCTTGTTTATTCTTTGGTACTCCGTATTTTATAGTGGCAGGCATACATACCCCTTCTTGTAAAGCCTCCATAACCAAGAGGAGAAGGACATCAGGGGTAATTTTGTTACACAAATTACACAAATGTAGTTACACAAATGTAGAAAGGACCAGGCAGATATAATAACTAAGAAAGTTAGGCAAATATTGAGTACACTGGGCAATGTATATCAGTGAAGCAAAGTTAGCCAAATGTAGATAGGACCAGGCAGATATAAACACTAAGAAAGTTAGGCAAATATTGAGTACACTGGACAAATGTAAATTAGTGAAGCAAAGTTAGGCCAATGTAGACAGGACCAGGCAGATATAAACACTAAGAAAGTTAGGCAAACATTGTGTAGACTGGACAAATGTAAATTAGTGAAGCAAAGTTAGGCAAATGTAGATAGAACCAGGCAGATATAAACACTAAGAAAGTTAGGCAAATATTGAGTACACTGGGCAAATGTGAATTAAAGTTAGGCAATGTAGAATGGACAAGGCAGATATAGACACTAAGAAAGTTAGGCAAACATTGTGTAGACTGGGCAATGTATATCAGTGAAGCAAAGTTAGGCAAATGCAGACAGGACCAGGCAGATATAAACTCTAAGAAAGTTAGGCAAATATTGAGTACACGGGAACAATGTAAATTAGTGAAGCAAAGTTAGGCCAATGTAGACAGGACCAGGCAGATATAAACACTAAGAAAGTTAGGCAAACATTGTGTAGACTGGGCAATGTATATCAGTGAAGCAAAGTTAGGCAAATGCAGACAGGACCAGGCAGATATAAACTCTAAGAAAGTTAGGCAAATATTGAGTACACGGGAACAATGTAAATTAGTGAAGAGCAAAGGTAGGGAAATGTAGACAGGGCCAGGCAGATATAAACTCTAAGAAAGTTGGGCAAATATTGAGTACACTGGGCAAATGTAAATTAGTGAATTAAAGTTAGGCAAATGTAGACAGGACCAGGCAGATATAAACACTAAGAAAGTAAAGCAAATATTTTAATTCAATGGGCGATTGTAAATTAGTGAAGCAAAGATAGGCAAATGTACAAAGGACCAAACAGAATTTAATACTAAGAAAGTTAGGCAAATATTGAGTACACTGGGCAAATGTAGATTCAGTGAAGCAAAGTTAGGCAAATGTAGAATGGACAAGGCAGATATAAACACTAAGAAAAAAAAAGCAAATATTTTAATTCAATGGGCGATTGTAAATTAGTGAAGCAAAGTTAGGCAAATGTACAAAGGACCGGACAGAATTTAATACTAAGAAAATTAGGCAAATATTGAGCACACTGGGCAAATGTAGATTCAGTAAAGCAAAGTTAGGCAAATGTAGAATGGACCAGACAGATATAAACACTAAGAAATGTAGGCAAATATTGAGTACACTGGGCAAATGTAAATTAGTGAAGCAAAGTTAGGCAAATGTATAATGGACCAGACAGATATAAACACTAAGAAAGTAAGGCAAATATTTAAATTCAATGGGCGATTGTAAATTAGTGAAGCAAAGATAGGCAAATGTACAAAGGACCAGACAGAATTTAATACTAAGAAAGTTACGCAAATATTGAGTACACTGGGCAAATGTAGATTCAGTGAAGCAAAGGTAGGCAAATGTAAAATCGACCAGACAGATATAAACACTAAGAAAGTTAGGCAAATATTGAGTAGACTGGGCAAATGTAAATTACTGAAGCAAAGTTAGGCAAATGTATAATGGACCAGACAGGGCCAAAAAAACTGAAAGTTGACTTGCCCTTTCCGAACGACCTGAATTTTTTTGAAATCTATGGTCGCTATTTTATTTTATTTTTTTATTTTTTCAAAGTCATATTTTGGTTAAGAAATAGCAAAACATGTTCTGTTTACGTTTAAATACGGTATAAACACATAATAAAATGGTCATTTACTTACATACTTTATATCAACTTTCGCATTGTATGATTATTTCACTTGCGTAAACGTTTTATAGAACTTGGGTGCTTTTCTGCTGAATTTATTACACATGCTCGCCGAAAACCAGCGTCAGTTGGTCAAAGGTGTGTGTATAGGTATATATAATTTTATTCACAGCGTGGTTCTTTAAATCTTACTACTACTTTACGGAACAAAATGGCCGCTTCCGAAAATTACGCTGTCACTTTGACAGGTAAATGATTCTTTAAAATCGTGTCTTGTCTAGTATCTGCTTGTTTAAAAAAATCAACAACAAAATCCGACCGTCCGACCCACATTCTTGACCTGAAAGACCAAGTCAACTCTTTCTTTTTTTTGGCCTAGATATAAACACTAAGAAAGTTAGGCAAATATTGAGTACACTGGGCAAATGTAAATTACTGAAGCAAAGTTAGGCAAATGTAAAAAGGACTAGACAGATATAAACTCTAAGAAACTTAAGCAAATATAAGTAGACTGGGCAAATGTAGATCCACCGAAGCAAAGTTAGTCAAATTGGGCCATTGTAGACTAGTAAAGTTTGGCAAATGTTTAGTAGACAGGGCATTAGTGAAGCCAAGTTTAGGCAATTGAAAGTAGATTTCAGATATCACTACTTAAACAAACTGGGAACTCTGGAGATGATGTTTCTTCCCACCAAAGTGGATCATTGCCATTCTGATGAAATCCTCCAATGAATGAAGATGAAATATTATTAATATGTGAGAATGCATTTATTGGTTTCGACAAGCATATTGTTTACTTCTAAGACAGACAATAAGTTTGCCTAAATTTGCTTCATCAGTCTAGATGATGACAATGATGAAAATGTTTGCCAATCCAACATTAGTATTTTGTCTTTTGTAAAATATTCCAGCATCCCCTCAAAAACACTTCATTCATTTAACAGCCGATATCATACAATCAACATCGCAGTATTAGAAATATACTGTAAAAGTAGAAATTTTTGTGAGGTTTTTATTTTCGCGAATTTCGCGAATCAATCCTCATCCGCGAAAATATATACTCGCGAAAATTATTGACTTCCATTGACTTTTGTTCACAAATGTTGAAAATCACAAAAATAAAAAATCACGAAATGCCTGTTATGACCATTTTCGTGACATATATCTTATCGCAAAAATATTGACTTTTACAGTATATAATTCTCCTTGTCTTTGATTCCAACAGTAAGAAGATCATGATGAGTGAGGTGTGTCCCAGTAGTACTCCCAGTCGGACATTTCAGAGGCTCCAACAGATGATACGCCTGCATTGTAGGCATTTCTTACAGACACACATGGAAGGTAGGTAGAAATTTATATCTGTATTCAGTTAACCAAAAGACAAATAATGTTGTAGCCTACTTATAATTAGAGAGATATGTGCTTCAGTCTCAACTTTTTTGCTACTACTGTAAAAGTTGAAATGAAAATTCTTCTAAAGAAGCGAAAGATAACATACCTTGGATTCCACACCCACTTGAAGATGATTGTGGCTGGGTAATTAGGGGCCTGATCAACCTCTGACTGTAGAAGTATTTGTGCCTGTCTAGTTTGACATGTGTCTTGATAAATTTGTAGTCATGCCCTCTTGTCGTTGATTTAGTCGAATTGTCAGCGAGTTTGAAGAGACTATCGACTAGTATTTTGTCAATCCCTTCGATAATTTGGAATCCCCTTATCTGTCGTCAAGTGTCATCAAATTGCATCATTTAATCCTCCTATCATACGGAAGGTATTTCATTCCTGGTGGTTCTGTGTTGAATCTTTTCTAGCAGGTCAATGTCCTTTTACATGTGTGGGGACTCCATACTGGCATGTAGTAGTCTAAGTGAGGTGTGACAAGTGATTTGTATAATGTCATCACTGTTTTTGTAATAGATATATATATATGTGTGGTGGTATGGGAAAACCCGTCGGAAGTCGCTAGTGTTAATATTGAGATATCTGGGTCATACCAAAATATTCCTAACAAATTAATTCCAAGTCAATTTTCCAACTTTGGTCCCAAGATAGAGATTATACCTTGAACTTTAGTCTCCAGGAGTTTTTTATGCAAAATTCCAGATGTGAAGTTTATTTTAGTACTTTTCTGAACCGTGTTTATCAAATTTTATGTGTAAAATGCTAGGTTTACGTAAAACGACATTGTTACCATGGTAACCACTTGTGAATTCCGACAATGCATTGTAAAGATTTTGAAAGTGAAGAACTTACAATTATTAATAATATCGCAAAAAACTAGGTTCATATCAAAAGTCCTTTTCATATGACAAGCTATTCTGTGTGATATAACAATGTAGTTTTATTATTACTAGCGGCGTACCCTCGCTACGCTCGGGTCCCGCTAGATGGTTATGCCACATTACCTACCTCTGAAACCACATAAAGCCCCTACAACACCCCAAACCAGGTTGATTTAAAATCATATCCCTTTTAAAGGCATTATAAACCCCATACAACCCCCCCCCCCCCCCCAATCAGGTTGATTTATAACCATGTCCCTCCTAAACCATTTACCGTGGCTACTTTATTAACCCCTACCTCTCAAACCGCATTAAGTTAACCTTCATTACTTTTAAAACCACATAAACCCTCTACAATCGCCCCGCCCCCCCCCCCCCCCCCCCACCCACTGCAACTACACCAAGTGGATTTATAATCATAACCCTCCTAACCATTTCCCGCGGCTACTTCATTAACTCTTAACCCTATCCTAAAACATTTCCCGTGGTTTTACAGCCCCTCCCCCCGGCCCATGCACACACCCAAACCAGTTTGATTTATAATCACAATCCCTCCCTAAACCATTTCCCGTGGCTACTTCATTAACCCTCGGTCCCTTAGATTGTTTGGCATGCCAACTTAAAGTAAAGAAATCAGGTTGTTTCATTAACCCCCGCGAAACGCTATCCATTATAACCCTAGGCCTATCCTAAATCATTTCCCGTGGTTTTACACCACCCAACTCCCCCCCCCCCACTCCCTCCCCAACATATCACCAAATACACAACCAACAAACTGTACAGGCCTATTATAACCATTATCCCTTGTGGCTTCTGCGCCATGTGTAGCAGTGCGTGTGTCGCGCGCGGCAGTGAGCCCTTGCGCAAACATGCACGCGACGTGTTACCACGGTATGATTACGCGGTAGTACGCGCAACGCACAATGTTGTTCAATTCTAGTGGCATTTATGAGCCAAATCTGAGCGGTTTTTTGCTGTTTTTGGAGCCAATTGTTAACCAATTTCACTGAAATAAACTTTAACACCCTTCCCGTTATTTCCTCTATCTTTCATGCGAATTAGGCGCCACTTTGATCACAACTAACGGAGAAATAAGGATAACAAACACACAAACACACAAATAAACACACAAACACACACCGTTTCCAGATTTATAGTAAGATTAGAGCATTTAAAAGATTTTGTGTACACCTTTGAATTGTCAGTTTCAATGTTGAGTGTTGCGTTTAAACTTGCCGACTTTAAAATACTATAACTGTAGTTCTAGATGGAATTTCTGAAAAATTTAAACAGTCCTATACTCAGTAGAGTATGAAGCTCTCTGCCAAAGAAAAAAACCAAGTTGCTAGAAAATTACCATGTGAAGGGTTTTCCCATGCCACCACACATATATATACTCTGTTCTACCTAATGTGCAAATGTGTTGTCAGTGTCTATTCCATTGTTAGGTTCATCATTTACAGGTTGATAACTGGGTATTAGTTGTTGCAGTTTGGTGGCAAGGAATTGCACAGGGGCGCTGTTCCAAAGGAATTTCCTAGGTCTGAATTTAAAATGTTGAGAATTTTCACAGTAATGATCAAAGTCACCTCATGTATAAACATATACAATGAATCTGTAATAAAAAATAAAATGTGTAATTTGCTTAAAATATTCCCAAAATATCCCTTTTCTCATAATTCATTCCACATTTCCACTCGACTAATCGAACAAACTTCAAGGAAACTGTACCTTTTTTAGGTTGAATGCGCAATCCGCAACAAGCAAGTATTCCAATGCTTTGACGTAAGGGCAACCTTGGCTCCCTTTATTCTGTTATGAAGAAATTGGAAAATATTCTGAAATAAACAAATTGGGAAATATTATGAAATAAAAATAGTCAAGAACAGGATGGGGTTGTAATGATTCACTGCACCCATCGAGATAAACGTAAGGATAGTAATAACATGTCCTTTTTCTTTCCAAATTATTCAGGATTTCAGCCCCTGCCCTCTGCAGAAGAACTCCATAAGTTCCAACAAGAGAGACGGGCAGCAGCTTCCCGACTAATAGCCGAGGAGAGAGAGGCAGCCTTAGAAGCCCAACAGAGGGAGAAGGAGCGGGAGAGAGAAAGGGAGCGGGACAAGGAGCGGGACAAAGATAAGGACAGCAGGGAGAGGGAAGGAGATCGGGAGACTTTAAAGGAAGGTGTAATGGAAAGCGTTGGGCGAGTGAAGGAGGCTTTCAAGCAGCATTCTCGCACTCCCAGTTGGCCATTCAATCGTGATAGAACTGGAACGAATGAATCAACAGACTCATCATCTGGTGGTTGGAAACCGAGCACGGTGGATCAAACGGAAGTATTAGCCTCTTCCGCAGACCCTATGATCCAGCAGATGACCATCATACAGAACTATATCGACCAGGCTAGGCAGGCCAAAAAGTGGGATGAGGTTAACATGTTGGAGGCCAATTTGAGAGACTTGAGAATGGAATTCAACCAGGTGATGCCTGGTGGGAGGTAACAATAGAGAACTGTTATAGGAACTGGTATAGCAGTAGCATGGGATCACTGATTATTTACATATTGTTGCTGTTCTGTCAAAACATATATATCTCCATCTGGTCCTTCAGCATGTATAATACTTCCTATGTATAACTTTTGGACAGTCTGTTCTAAACATGTTCAAGGGCCCCTGAACATGTACAGTACAGCTCGAAATAGAATGGACACTGACATTGCAATGATATTGCACTGACATTGCAATGACATTGCACTGATATTGCACTGACATTGCAATGACATTGCAATGACGCCTTGAGATGTAACCCGATTAGTGCAGTCATTGCAATGTCATTGCACTGACATTGCAATGACTTTGCAATGACATTGCAATGACATTGCAATGAAGTGCGTTGACATTGTCCATTCTATTTCGAGCTGTACTGTATAAAGCAACACTTCCTATGCATAAGCATTGGGGAGGTTTACATTATACATGCTTGAGGGCAGGAAAAACATACAAGGTTTTGACAGAACAGCGGCGATATTGATGATAGGGAACGTCAACTGAAATAATTTGTTGTTGGGTTATTCCACATATCAGAGATGTATTGAAATACGGGGTCCCTCGTGCATTGGGAACATTTTCAAAACAACATTGTACAATGGAAAGGTTTATAACTGGATAGGAGTAAAATAAGGCCAAAAATATTGTTGTGTTACCCTCAAGTGCCAACAATATTGAGGTCGGGTTTGGTGGTCAGTTGGTCAATTTTGTTCTTCTTTTTCTGAAAAATAGTACTGACATACCGTGGATATCGTGGTTCATGTCAAGACAAAATTGGTATGTCAATTTTCTTCAAGCAAACTTATTCATTTCGAGCAGAAAATAGTAATATTTTGACAATTTGGGTTAAATTTGAATCTTTAAAACAAATATATGACCCTTATTTTTGAGATTTTGGAGTCGGTTGCCAAAGTCAACACAACAATTTTGTTTGTGCCTAAAGTAAGTGATTAACTCTTTAAATGAGATATTCAATATTTTGATACAATAAACCAACACTACTTCCAAGCTGTTTCCTGAAATGTTGCAGCATTTGGTGCCCCACCTGACATGTGAAACAAACATTTTGTCATCATGTTAATATTGTGAAGCTTGTACTAAGGAATTAATTACTTATTTATTTCCTATCCAATAAGAATGATTTGTTAACCTCTTTCCAGTGTACCCTGAGCGTTGTAAAGTGTAACTATAGTTCAATCAGTTCCACATATTGGCGAGAAATATGAATTTTATATTGGCGAGAAATATGAAGTTTTTATCTCTCCGCGCGTAAAGGTAATCCAAGTGAAAGCACACGGTTTTGGCCATATGCACATGTCTAACGCATTTAATGCACAGAACGCTTGTTGCGTTCATGTGTCTACCCCCCTTCTGTATTCATTCGCTGCAGGAAGGAGGCTAGCCAATTTAGAAAAGACTGAACTATAGGGTTTGAGGGACAACAAATTTCAATGGGTCTTTTATGTATGGATATCATATTACCCATCTACTAGGCACTGAACATTTATTCATAAATCACAACATATTACTTAAAGGTGGATGTTCCGATCACATTAGCTTTTTTTTGCCTATCAACATATTTTGATAAAATGTTTGGCGCAAGATATGTTCCATAGCCAAAATGCAGTGAATTACTGCCAAAAATGGCTAACCCAGTTTGTGTACTACTCAATGGGCAAATTTCATGTCACCTTGTGCTTCTAAAATAAGAACCATTGAAGTTATGCAACTCAAACTTTGAAATACAACTATTTTAAGGTTGACCCTTCATGTAGAATAGAAAACATAAAGTTGAAAATCGGGCCGGTAATTTGAACACGTACCTTTAAAAAGAGTTGATAAATTAGTTCAAGGCATAATGGGGGGGGGGGGGGGGGGGGGGGGCAACTTCACTCAGATTAGGGAGAAGTACAGGAAATATGAACAAAGTTATGGATTGTTGGAGCATCCAAGAAATCTTTCTGATTTTGTCATAAGTTGTTTATATTCGAGCTGGATAATGCATACAAGAGGTGTACTATTTCCTACATTGTATGACTTAATTGACAACTCTCCTTTCAAATTATAAAACAGGATGGACAAAGCCTCTGTTAATTATTCATATTATATATCAGCAGAAATCTACTTTCATCAAGTTATTATATAGTTGTAAAATTTAATATATTGAGCCAAATCAAGTACTGCTGTTAAGAACAATACAAATAATTTTACTGTGTATTTATATTGTACAATACAAGTTTACTATGTACTTATATATAATAATATGTTATATACAGTGCCTGTCATTGTGTTGCCAAATGAGTTTTCAGCTTAGTCTACAGCTTACACACAAATATCCTACAAAAAAGGCACCCATTGCATTCCCATACAAAATACACATGGGCAATATGCATGTTTTTCTTTTTTTCTCATAATTCTAAAAGAAAACATTTCTGGGTGGAGACCATCCATGTTTCAGCATTTTTCTGAAAATAAGTTTAGATATTTCTTGTGAAAACCAACCCATTTGAGCAGCACATCCTTGTGCTTATCCCTCACAAGCTTAGGCTATATTAAAAAAATCATTTGTCTCAAAGCTTCCGCGCGCTAGTTAATTGATGCGCGTTAAAATAAAAATAAATCTGAAATATTTCACAGATTTTTCAGATTTTCATTGACCACATCATTTTTAATACAAAAGTTAACTTTTACAAGGATTTCAATATTTTATATTTAAAAAAAAAAAATTATAAAAAAAAAATCGCATTCCGCATTAGGTTTTGAAAAACTGAAGAGCTTTGAGACAAAAGATTTTTTTAATATAGCCTTATCCCCTTGTGATTGAATGTTCCATTTCATGAGCAGACTTTATTTCATTCCCCTATCACCTCATGATATATAATCAACCTACCTTTCGCCTCATTATGATCTTATAATGTCGCTTTTCTGTCAAAATCTTGTATTTCCATCCAGCCCTTCAGCATGTATACTTCCTGCGTACATAACCTTTGGGCAGTCTGCTCTAAACATGCTCAAGGGCCTAAAACACATCTATAAAAAGGTGCTCTTGCCCCTGAACATGTTTAAAGCAACATTTCCTATGCATAATCGTTGGGCAGTTTTGCTTATACATCCTACTCAAATCCATTTTATATTTGTATACTCTTAACCATGTTATACTCTATGAATATCAGAACTTTGTTAGGCCCAAAAAAATGTTTGGTTGCCCTCCAGAGAGAAAAAAATTATGGGTCGGTCGGTAGGTAGGTAGGTTTTTTTCTTCTTTTCCCTATACCGGGCTTCGACAAAAAGTGCAATTTATACATACATGGAATGTATAAACGCAATATTTTTTACTTACATTTGATAAATTGGACTTCAAAACATTTCATAGAATTTATTTCTACACCTTTGGGACAAAATATGTTCAAATTATGAAATTTTCGGAGTTAAAAAAATATTTAAAATTAAAAAAATTAAAAAATGTAACAATTTTTTCGTGTTTTTTCGGTCGGTTGCGGAGGGCAACCAAACGGGGTTTTTGTTGGCCTTATCCGCAGAAAAGATAATATATTTCCAAAAATATTTTGTATTATTGTTTTCCCTGTGGATCGGTGTGTTTCATCCAACTCTCTTCTCTACATGTATTTAATTAATTTTTGGTACAGTGATATTCTTGAGACATTTTTTCTGCACAGTAGCCACAGACGTCACCCTGACTCGCCCAGCAAGATATGTAATATTCATATCTTGCCCCTTGCATGCACACTACCAACACAGAACAACTATAGCTTTTGTCAGCCCAAGCTGGAGAATTACATCAGTTAACCCATCATGATTTTGCACGCATAACTCCAATTTTTCTGTGTGTGCATCGGTGTGATCAAAGAAGAATGTAGGCTCAGGTGCAAAAAGTGCTTCATCTATCTATCATTCGATTATGTGCTGGTATCACCTCCCAACTTAGCTGACACAACACCATACCATAGGCATAAATCACGGTGGGGGGGGGGATATATCACCCCCACCCTCAATATTTGACCATGGGGGATGGCCTATGTAATAACCCCCCCCCCCCCCCCCCCATCTTATGCATGATAAAATGCTCACCGTAATTCAGATCAAATTAACCAATTTCACATAATTCTTACAATAGAAGCCAACTTTTTCGCACATTTTTTCCAAAATATCTTTTTGCACATTTTCCCAACCACATTTTCTTCTTCTTGTCCCCTGTTTTCCACCATAAAATGTTGATGCTGGTGCCACCACTGGTCAATCATCCCCCAATGCCAACAACAAATTTACGCCACTGCACAACACAAAGAGTATATACACCAGATGGTGGACTGTTTTTCAACGAAGAGAGAGTGAGAAAGAGAGATGAATCAGGGCTAGAAATTTGGCGGGAATCCGATAATCTAATTCTCGATTGATTCTTTTGAACAGGTTTACGAGAGTCTAATTGGATTCTCCCAAAATTTAAAAATCGCACACAAACTCAACTGATGAGAATCTTGGATTCTCGTAAATTGTAGTTGCGAGAATCTGTTTGGATTCTCACATGGTGAAACCAAATTCTTGCCCTGTGAATGTATTGGTGCTGCTTATAATACACCAAGTGTGGCTTACATGTTAAAATATCAGATATTGTGTTGACTTTTATGATGCAGCACAGCAAAACTTATATTCTGCAATTAATATCATGTAATGAACAGTAAATGCTTATAATACCGGGTGGTTCAAAAAAAGTTGACCCAAGTTCAAAGTAATTTTTCAACCACATTTAAAGTTTCAGATAATTTATGTTTGCTTAGTCTTAATCAGCAGTAAGTTTTGAAATTATCCTGATAAGATGGTACATTTATCTTGGTTGGTTCTTCAGATATGGTTCATTACAGAAAGCATGCACAAAGCTGCCTTGGCCACGGGAGCGTCCTTTAGTAGAGATGGAATCAGGGATACTATTAATTTTGGGATAGGAAAGTCGTATACTAACACACGTAGCGAAAACGGGGCCGTTTGCATAAATTACATAAATTATTGTAATCATCGGAATGTGTCGGTGACCGGCGTTGAACGCGTTTAACAGTGTTTAACCAGGTTTAACGTAATATTTGGTCAGCATAGGTTTGAGGGCGTTAGGGATTTAAACAAACGACGGTGGCCACGCGAAACCTAAATGTTGAATACGTAATGAATAAGGTGAATAACACGTAATCGCGAATGTTAATCTTATCATTTTGACAAATTCATCATAATTAGAAGAATTGTCATCGTTAACCGGGCGATGACTGTTAAAAATAATTCAAAATAGTGCACTCCCGTTGACATATTGGGTCGTCTGAGAGACGCGTGGCCAGCGTCGTGTCGTCTGCTACAATCACGCCTGATCAGTATAGCGCCACCAGTTCTATGCTGACCAAATTTTCATTTAAAAGTGGACCCGATCGGCAAGCTCACTGGCATACCCCTGATGGAATGCACAAAGTGGACTTACACATGATGGGTCACAAATTGTAAAAATAGGAGAAAAAGAAACAAGGAGACATCTGAGACATCTGTCTGGTGCTTGACATTACCTACCTATACGTATCTACGTTTCTTTGTTGAATGTGAATGGCACATAAGCATAGTGATTGGGATACTTTGTCAGGGCGGGCTTTTCAATTCGGAAACTAGAGCATGCTGTTTTGTTTAAGACAAAAACTAAATAACGCTCCCGTGGACAAGTCAGTTTTGTACATGTTTTCTGTAATGAACCATATCTGAAGAACCAAACAAGCTAAACGTGCCATCTTTTCAGGATAATTTCAAAACTTACTGCTGATTAAGACTAAGTAAACAGAAATTATCTGAAACTTTAAATGTGGTTGAAAAATTACTTTGAACTTGGGTCAACTTTTTTTTGAACCACCCGGTAGTGATCAAATTTCATATACTACCTTAACTAAAATCAAACATTTGTCTTTTTAGATACAAAGTATAAATCTATTTTAGTCCATATTTTTTTGTTTGAAATGCATGAGAATGCTCAGTGCGCATAATATATTATAGAACGGTATCTAAGTGTTACTTAATTCATACACTCTTAATAGTCTCAATCCAATCAGAAAACAGGAAACTGAAATATGTGGAGTGCATTGAACAAGTATAATTGCACTCTTTGCGCAGTGCACACACCACACACTTTGTTTTGATTTTTTGCTCAGGCAGCACAGGTTTGCCGATTTGTACTGCGTGTGTTAGTAAACATGTCTTTATTCGTTATTTAATAGATTAAAAGTATGCACAAATGTGTGAATTTTGATTGCATTGTGTTACATATGAATTAGGTCAATTATACTACATGTGTATGTTTAGTTTCTCAAAAAATTAAAACAATCAATGCACTTGCATTGATTTATATGTTTACAATAACACTCTCCCTGTGGGGTTGTGCCATTGTTCACACGTCAGCATCAGGACATAATGCTTTGATTTTTCTTGAGAAAAAAAACAATATGCATTTATTGACCTATAAACAATGATCAAATTTTCTTTGTTTGCAAAACAAAACACATAATAGCTTGCCAGAGACAATAACAGGGGTGTAAAATCCATGAATTTGATAAGAATTTTATATCAATTTCTGGGATTTATGAAATAGCAAGGATGTTGTTGTAAACGAATCATACATTTTGTAAGCAAATTATGTGTTTTGTCACAAAATGCAGTACATGCCATTTCAAGATGTTTGATATTAGACCATTAACATATATTTCGTAATACTAACTTTTAAAAACGAGATTGAATCTTTTAAACTTAATTTTATTGGAACTAATATCTCAAATGAGCGCAAATGGATATATGGCGCTTTATGATGAAACTTCCTGAAGTATTATGTCATCATTATCATTTGTATCATTTCTCATCTTTTTGAAGTGTAATATTTCAAAATTATAGTATATTTTGTATTTACTCATCTATATTTTATCTTACCTTTAACAATGCTATACTCGCATGCAATGTTTTTCATGTCTGAACAAAATATACAAAATTGCTAATTGAACAAACAGTGCACACGAATGTTACAATTGACATGGCACAAGAATGTTTACAGTCGGTAGCTAGGTTCAATATGTGACCATCTAGCACAAAGGGGCCGTAAAGTTGGCAGAGCATGTACTGAGATATGGCTCAATGAACATTCCAATAAACAATAAGGAAAAAAGGAATTTTCAATGGATTTATTGATTTGTACTGCCTATTTAACACGCAATATGGACATGTAATACATAATTGTAAAGCTCATTTTAAGACATAAATCCCTGTTCAATATCTTAAAAAATGTTCTGGCTGACTTTACATCCCATTTGTGGTGGATGGTCACATATGGACTTCAGTACTGTCTTCTCGTAACAAAAGCGAGGAGAAGAATGTAAACATTACATTCTTCACTGCATTTTTGTTACATGATATCGATGTTTACCCTATCAATGGCACCAATATTATGAATCAAGTTTATTAAAGCAAGTGTATGTGATTTGCAAATTGATTTTAGAAATTGGGTGTTGCATTTAAACTCTAAACGAAAAGTGTCTGAGAACGTGGTGTAAACAAAGAAATATACAAGGTTTGAGGTTGAAGCGTGCTAGAAACTGTTTAGACCAAAAAAAACATCCCACCTCTGGAGGTCAACTTTGTGAAATATGTTCTAACTAGTTTTTATCTTTTGCCATGTTTCATGCGACATACTTGTTGATTTACCATACATTTTACATAATAGGGAAAGTGTGTCCATAAAATCATGGAGATGTCTATGTTCGTTCATCAGAACATGAAAAGATTGACTTAGCATGCACTTATTTGGCACAGTTAATAACTAAACTAGCAAACGGGTCTCTTTCTCTTAGACCACCCCCATTCCATTTTAATGGATTTTGTATTCATACATGTATGCATTTTTCTGTTTATGGCTTGCTGTGAATGCTGTCATGCTTTAGTAGTGTTCTCCTTTGGGAGAGATTAAAACTGCATCAATCCAACAGACAGCAGTCATTTTTGTGATGTCTCTGCAGTAAAACTGGATTATCCTCAGATCAAGCAATCCCGCTCGGTTATATCATGGAATTACGAGACACGGAATACCATCGAGCCCAACATCAAGGTACCTATCACCTTTACCGGCAAAATTGAAAGGGCCGCGCTGTGTAAAAATTCTACAGGTCACCGCGCGTCACTGCCTGTTACAATAGATCTTCAACAATGGAGGGATAATCATCTCTATTGAAATGTCGTGTTGAGCTGATTATGTCCGTTCCGTTCACGCATGTGTGAGTAGCATGTTTCAAAAAAGCGCGGTTGTTATAATTTCGGTATTGAGAGTCGTTTGCATACCTAATGCAAGCTGGGGGATGCATAAAAACAGTTTGATACCAGAAGCAACGATGAAAGTTTAAAATACTGCTAATATTTTAAAGTTATTAAATTAATACACACATTCACCGATGCGATTGATGTAACACTATTTGTGAAGTTTTATACAAACTATTTCACTCGGTTTTTTATTACTTCTTGAATCCAATAATTCCCTAAAATGTGCATAGATGACCTAGAAAACAGGTCTAGATTTTCAGCCAATTTTGAGAATGCGCACTTTTGGCCGCTATTTGTATTTACAAATTAGCAGAATTCATCAACTTATCTACCCAAACATGTAGGTTAGACCATGCGGTTTGTAGCGGATTTCTCATAAAAATGAGTTTTGTACACCTGTTTTTGACAACAAACTGACCCAAAGTCGTATTTGATTTGGAAGAAAAATATAACTGGCAACCATGCGTCCGTGGGAGTAGTAATAGTCAATGTGGCAACATAACCGGTAAAGATGATGCTTGGTCAAAGGAATAGCCCGATGTGCGTACATAATGGGCAAGTCATTCAATGTCTGTCAATGCTTGTGTGTGGAGGAGGTACCGCCAATGGCAATATAATTGAGTTATATAACAGGGTCTTGTCGATGGTATTCCGTGTCTCGTAATTCCATGGTTATATGCACTGGAGTTCAATAATCAATATAGTAATTTATTTGTGTGGTTCCTCTACTTGAAAGCCAGCCAAATACTGTAACTGCTTGACAGATTGGTGTATAGTCTTAAGGATTAATGCAAGTCAAATTTGATTTATTTTATTATTTACCAAAGCTGTTTTATGTAACGTTATATCTTATGCCAATTATACAGTGTGCATTTTATATTTTATAGCTATTGCATGCACTATATGATCATGTTATTAAAGTATTATGGAATGCTTTTCACAGGATGTTTAAATTGTATACAATTAGTGGTTTTTTTGGTGAATTGTATATCAACTATTGCCAAAACTGCATTCTGAATAAAATCTATACAAAATGTGGTACAATGTACTTAAAAATATGTGGATGTGTAGTTGATTTTTTTAATCTCATATAAAGGCCTCCAAATAGATTTGGAATTTTAGACCCAGTTTTGGGAGACATGCTGTACTCTCCGACCTGACAGAATGGCATATATTTTGCCACTACCTGACAATATTACTCATATCCTGTCTAGATAGCTACTTTCAATAATATACAGGTTGGGGAGGAATATATTTTAACAAATATCATTACCCCCCCCCCCCCCCCCCCCCCCCCCCCACATTAATGACACTAAACAAATAAATCACCACAGGAAAACACATATTTGTTAACAAACTTGTTTATTTAATCATATTTCCAAATCCAAGTAGTGTAAATATTTTCATTGAGGTAGTAACTAACTTGGGCCCTATAATAGTCCCATACCCAACACACACCCACACCTCTCATAAAAGGTTTGATCTCAGATTCCATAAGCCAAATTCTACATACCAGGATGTAGAATTCTCCTTCGTTTAACAGAGCTGACAACTTTTGCATCCTGTAATCTTCATAAATCAGGGAGATTTTTAAGATTGCATCCTACATGTAGTATAATAGATAAAATGTTTCTCCAAGCAGGGAGGTTGTCAAATGTGAATGCTCAGATTGTTTTAGATTCAGGGATTGTTGGCAGCTCCGTTTTAAACGTTTGTTTGGGGGGGGGGGGGGGGGGGGGGGGGGGAAGGAAATCATTTTAAATTGTTTTTGTTTAACAAACTTAATAATTTGAAAGATATCTCCCATATTTTCATATTGAAGCCGTTCTGTCAAACCCCCATCAGGCCCTTCAGCATATATACACATGGAAAAAAGTATCGCACCACTGCTTTTTTGTTGAAAAGTGCAAATGTGGCCACGAATTTTGCCACCATGGTGTGATATTAAGGATCATTTGTTTGCGTAAGCTGTCCAACAAAATGTTGTGCAACAAAAGGGCCACATTTTAGTTTGTGACGTAATCGATGTAATGTTTTTTCAAGGCCAAGGGGAAAATGCATGATTTTGTCCAAAAACATTCATGAAACAAGTTTGGGTATAACGCGATATTGAATAGACTTTAAAAACTTAAAATAGTCAATATATTAGTCACCGTTGATTTTGTTTTTGTTTATTTGACCTAGGTCAACACCTTCGCGATTTTGCTTTTGTCATTTGAACTTCTTTAAAATTTGACCTATTTTGACCTTAGACCCCATAACCGTTGGGCGTACGAAAAAGGGAGTTTTTTTGTTTAATTTGACCCCAGATGACCTTCGACCTTGGAATTCTTAACTGTGTTACCAAAGATTACATCTTTAGAGATTAATCATCGGGCCTCTCAATATCGCGTTATACCCAAACTTTTTCCATGAATGTTTTTGGACAAAAACATGCATTTTCCCCTTGGCCTTGAAAAAACATTACATCGATTACGTCACAAACTAAAATGTGACCCTTTTATTGCACAACATTTTGTTGGACAGCTTACGCAAACAAATGATGCTTAATATCACACCATGGTGGCAAAATTCGAGGCCACATTTGCACTTTTCAACAAAAAAACCCAGTGGTGCGATACTTTTTTCCATGTGTATATAAAGTAATACTTCCTATGTATAACCTTAACCATGTTTAAGGGCTAAGAATACATCTCTCAAAACCTTGTAAGTGCTCTTGCCCCTGAACATGTCTAAAAGCAACACAAGCAACACTCTATGTATAACAATTGGACAGTTTTACTTGATATGCTCAAGGGCTGAAAAAACATACACAAGGTTTTGACAGAACAGCGACGATATATGAAAATACTTTTAAATAAAATAAGTTTTAAAAATGTGGGTGTGTGAGAAGCTGAGACAAACTCTTATTTGTATCCCCTTCACATAAAATGTTACCAGTAGGCAACAAAAACAACCTTGTTCTACCGGAAAATAGACCTTTCTGGTAAGGTCGGTCGGTCGCTTTTAATGGGGTTTTTTTCTCAAAAATTACATAAAAATCGTCAGCCTGCTTCGATAATTGCCTAACTCACTTTTCAGCAAAATTTGGTTTTTTGCATAAATCATGACTTCATTACATTATGCACATGCTGTTATAATACCCAAGTCATTGACCAATCAAAAGTGTTGATAAATGAAGAGCTTTGTTGCAAAAGAGCCACCAGACCACTTCAACATGTTACTCATTTTACATTATTGAATTTGCATTGACAAATCCATGGAATTAATCAAATAATTGTATGGCTGTGTTCATCTGTTTCTATATGACTTGGATTAATGCATCCATGCACGCCAATTGAGGCATCAACAATACAAGCCTCATTCCACATAATGAATATCCATCCATCAATAATGCAAAATGAGTAACAGGTACACAGGTAACAGGTTTCATACTTTTGTTGTTTTCTAAGAACTAGAAAAAATGAGTTAGGCAATTATCGAAGCAGGCTGACGAAATGTTGTTGAATTTTCAACAACTTTTCAAACAAATTTAAAAATTTAAAAACTTTTTTTTTAAAAATTCAACAAATGTGTCAAAAAAATAGAAACTCAAAATCACAATTGGTTGGTCAGGCCTGTACGTAGAACACAATTTTATTTTGGTTACTTATTGCCTGTGAAGCATGACATATTTGAGAGAGACATTACCTGCCATTTGCCAACAACACAATTTCAGTAAACTTGTTGCAACTGTGTACCTCAATATAGAGGATAAAAAGAAAAATATTTGCGGTATATAAAAAACCTTTGGCAACCTCCGTCACCGCAAAAAAAAGCACCTCATTCAAATGCACATGAATATTTTGTGCTTTATAGTACTGTAAAAGCCAATATTTTCGCGTAAAGATATTTTCCCGCATTTTGATATCATAGACATTTCACAAATTGGTTTTTTCGCGGGCGACCTTCTGGATGCATTGCGTGAATGTTGAAAACAATATTTTCAAGTGTTATAACTTTTGCGGAAAAAATATTTTGCGCGAAAAGCGCGAAAATAAAACCTCCGCGAAAATTTCAGCTTTTACAGTATACAGAAAGACTTGATATATCTAACAAAAATAAATATAAACAAAAATATATAATATAAAATGTATCATAAATCTATTCAGGGAGGGTAAGTGCTCAGTGGTTTATCTCTTTTGCCACTTTTTGTAAGAAACATTTGGTCCAAATATTTTGAAAAACCGGTAAAGAAAGAGGTACAATGTAGTAAAACTTTTAGACAATTGTGAATTCTTGAAAGTCATGAAATATGTTAAATAAGCTGGTGTTTTTTTTCTTTCTTTCTTTTCAGGTAGTAAGACCTTTAGTGGTGTTTCAGAGCTACCCTCCCCTGGAAGATCAGCAAAATAACACCCACTATTCTTGTAATTGGATTGCATTTTTTAGATTCATTAATTTGAATGACATGACAAAATGTCAATGTTTAAAATAATGCAGATCAAAACTCTAATTTGCTATATGTGTACAGCCGCGGCAAAAGGATGCAGTTGTATCTCCAAGAAAAAGTTGAGATCTTAATACCAACAAAAGGAGCTTTTTGAGTGCTTCAAAATGACACCTTTGTTGTTAAGATTGGATACAGTATTCTGATTTTATGAAGAAAAGTTACAGTAAAAATTGTCTTTATTTTCTTTGTTTTTCCATGCCTAATTCCATCAATATCTTAATATGCATTTTACCGACAACTGCACCTTTTGCCACGGAGCACACATATACGATATTGCTAAGGTTTCTAATCCATATTTCTAGTTAAATATTAAAAATCAAAATAATGTTATTAAATAATTGCTTGCAATAAAATATGTAATGATATGGTTAACAGCTGCTTCTTGCACACAGAAGTATTAATGCTGATTGGTCCCACTCGCTATATAGGTTTTGAAGGCTACATTAAATTCATATTATGCATCCTTTTTCATGGAACACCCTTTATTTTGGAGAGGGGAAAAAGTGCAAAATATTGAAAAGGATCACATAATATTGCTTAAAAAGCTTTCTTCCTTTGTTCCTGCGCTTTTTGGAATTTTCCACAAGCTAAAAATGTTACTTTGAATCCAGACTTGTACCATCCCTAAAACATGCACTTTTACATATACTTTTAATTAAGAAAAAAAGTCTGTTGCAAACTACTTTCTATCACGTGCAGTGGCGTAGCATAGCAGGGAGGGGAGGGGGAAAATTGATCCCTGACGTAAATGAGAGTTTCACAATTATCATTTCCCAGTAAACCATTTGCAGGGCCATTTGCTATAATAAGCACAAGCAAATCAATAAATGTATTATTTATATTCAACTGGATCAGTAATAATCATTTCACTCAAAAACAAAATTAAACCCAAAAAAATAAACACTGGCAATTTCGACTTTTTTTCGACTATTTATGGCTGTGATTGGTCAATATCTTAAATATCGTCCACCCCACCGTAATATCCTAGCTATGCCACTGCGACGATGTATGGTCTAAGGCTATTTCAGTGGAAATAAAGGGGCGGGAACCCCCACACAAACCAACAACATGGGGAAATGGATCAAGACTAACACACCCGACATTTGTGTCAAGTTTTAATTATTTGCCAATGAGTTATTGCAGTTTTAGAATTCAATGACCATTTTGTGTGTCTGACTGGACTAATTCATTTAATAACCAAATAGATATACACACACTATTAGGTGTTATCCTAACTCAAACCATAACCTTATTTCAACTGTAACCATAACCCTACCTTAACCAAAACCACAACCCTACCTTAACCAAAACCACAACCCTACCTTAACCATAACCATAACTGCATTTAGTGCCATTTTCTTGGCACGAAATATGTGGACATTGCTAATTGATACAATAAGCATTGGCGACACAAGTTGGGTAGGGGTGAAGACAGGGTGACAGTGACACATTCCCATTAATTTTCATCTGGGGGATGGCCCACTTAAAAATTACAGGTGACATGTTTTCATGTTATATACAGGACCATATTAGTGTTAAAATCACCAATTTGTGCATGCTTCATGCAAATTATTTTCAATGTTTTATAATTTAAGCTAAATATAAGCTAAAATAAGTTCAATTTGTCACACAAGATGACTTCAGGAACATTGTTTTGGCTTATTCAGCCACCACTGTGTATAAGGCATGCTCAACATTGCTATTTTATATTTAAATAAGCATAGGCACATTAAAAGAAAGGCACAAAATGATTGTCTCAGTCATGAGCAAGTGCTAAATATAAAACCCATTTTTAAATTTGCCTTCAAAGTCAATATTCCTTTACTATGTAGGACATAGAGCGTGTTTCTCCTGGGGCACTGGAAAGTTAACGCTAAGTTAACTTAACGGTAATTACCGTTAACTTTTCAATCCCTCCGTTTCTACTCGCGAACAGTTACCGCTAAGATTTTTAAGCATCCTAATCGATGGGCCACAACATTTGACCTTTTGTTATACCAAAAATGCCGCCCCGCTTGAAAAAGTCTTCATAATTCCTTGTCTTTTAATATTGCATGTTAACAACAAAAACACCATAAATGAAATTTGTCACAATGCGTAAAATTCAGCGTGTACATGTATATTCCAGGTCACAAGAACTTGGCGTTAAGATTTAAGGGTGGCTGTTTCTACTGGGCAAGTTAGCGTTAATTACCATTAACAAACCTGGTTTGTGCAGGTTTTTGCCGTTGGAAAACTTAGCGTTAATTAATGTTATCTGGCCGTTTCTACAGGGCAACTTAACGGTAATTGCCCAGTAGTAGAAACACGCTCATAGATCCAAGATTCAGAATTCCTGCACATTTGGTACTGAACAATATTTAGTTCTAGCAAAATAGGCCCAAAGTACGATGACATCGTGTAATGTTAAAACACAGAACACTATAATACACCTTTACCACACATTTATGTTGGTAATGATAATGCCACCAGAGATATAAAATATACAAATTATTTTTAGCGCCGAACATAAAACAGAACACAAAGCGCTTTACACCATGCATAAGTAGTATCGGACCTCTCAGGTAGGGTCGGTCGGTCAGACATATTTGTTTTGGGGTTTTTTAACAACAAATTCGGGAATTTCCCATAATTTTGGAAATTTTCAAAACAATCCAAACTTTTTTTCCTTAAAAAATTGGGTCAGCGGAGCCTGTAGAACAGGATTTGTGTGTGTGGCCTAACAGAGGCAGTAAGGTACCCCATCATAAATGACTTTGTATATCACCACCATCACCATCACAACTCCCATTAATTAAAACAAAATATAAACCTCAATTGTAAGTATTTTATGTTTAGGCGACAAAAAAACAAACAACCTGATCTATGGGCAAACATAGAGACTTCTCAGGATGAGTCGGTCGGGTGTTGTTGTTTTTGTTGTTGCTTTTTAAAACTTTTTCGCCTTGAAAATGACTGTAAAAATCATACAAATCTGTAAAAATCTTGCCGTATTTTGACAAGCCAAAAAAAATATTTGGCTCGGTATTCATTTGTACTTGAACAAATTTGTCACCTAAAACAAATGGGTCGGTCGGCCCCGTAGAACAATGTTTCATTTTTTTTGCCACCTAATACCGCTCACTATTGAAAATGGTTGCAAGATGCATAATAACCCTGCTAAAAAGTCTTTATATATCTAGCTGTTATGAGTATACTTCGTTCACTCGACCCTGAACAGTGAAATCAAACAGTATTCTAGTGACGGATGCAGCATGTGCCAGGATTTTGTTACCATATTAACTTATAGTTTGATCAGTTCAAAATTGGCAAAGCCTCCTCAGCGAATGAATACAGGACGCGGGTGGACGTGAAGACAACAAGCGCCTATCATATTTGTGACCAAAACCGTGTGTGTGTGACCATAATCGTGCATGTACGCTTCGATTACTTTTCCGCGCACGGACAGATCAAAAACAAATATTTCTCGTCAATTTGGAACTGATTAAACTATAGTACCATATCCATCAAGTTTTTACTGTGTTAAGGGCATCACTTTTGTAAAGTTCCAAACTTATCTCTGTCCATATATCATCTTATCAAGTTCCACCATTCTTTATTGTTTCCTCACTGAAAGAAAAGAAATGCAGAAACAATTAAAAGAATGGCATTCTTAAATTAATTATCTTTACCATATAGTAGTATACTTAATTTCACAATGGCTAGTAAATCTGTAGATTGCCCTCGATTTATGGTTGTCAGCTGATCAAAAAACCTAACAACAACACCTAACAACAACACACATCAAAACAAAAACAACATTGTATCAAGTTTCAATCAATATTTTCACCTACACACATCAAAACAAAACAACATGTATCAAGTTTCAATCAATATTTTCACCTACACATATCAAAACAAAACAACATTGTATCAAGTTTCAATCAATATTTTCACCTACACACATCAAAACAAAAACAACATTGTATCAAGTTTCAATCAATATTTTCACCTACACACATCAAAACAAAACAACATTGTATCAAGTTTCAATCAATATTTTCACCTACACATATCAAAACAAAACAACATTGTATCAAGTTTCAATCAATATTTTCACCTACACACATCAAAACAAAAACAACATTGTATCAAGTTTCAATCAATATTTTCACCTACACACATCAAAACAAAACAACATTGTATCAAGTTTCAATCAATATTTTCACCTACACACATCAAAACAAAAACAACATTGTATCAAGTTTCAATCAATATTTTCACCTACACACTCACAGATTTTTGCCCCATATTTTCACCACAACAAATCAATGTTTTGCCACATACAAGGTGTAACAAAAATGCAATCAATTTCAGTGGGTCATTATTTTAAAAATATACTGTAGTTTCAGAAACCAATTGACTATACTCTGTTTGGCCATCTCGAGAGAGTGACGTAACCGCGTATTCTACTAATTGCATCACATAACGCGCGCACATACTCGCGGCGCTGGCGTACAAACACAAGCGTTGAAAGGCGGAAGATACACACGCGTGCGTAAAAGCTGCGCCTGTTCAGTTACGTCACTGTCTCGAGATGGCCAAACAGAGTATACCCAGCAACAATAATGGCTAGTGCACTAAATGCAGCATATAGGCCAGGCATTCTCAAATGGTGGCGCGCGCGCCACTTGTGGCGCATCAAGGCATCCTAAGTGGCGCGAGAGTGATTACAATTTGTTTTAAAAATATTATTTTTATCATGATATAGC
Organism: Ophiura sarsii; assembly: GCA_035610835.1. Taxonomy (NCBI): domain Eukaryota; kingdom Metazoa; phylum Echinodermata; class Ophiuroidea; order Amphilepidida; family Ophiuridae; genus Ophiura; species Ophiura sarsii. Next base: position 36,865,539 of record CM069445.1, read on the forward strand.
CAGATTTCATAGGCCTATGACTGTCAGATATATAGACAGCAATTTTTCGCGCGCTGTGCGCGCATATTTATGCCCTCAAAAGAGTATTATTAGTTATTATGTTGCCTACATAATATATGTCAAAATATTTTGTAAGGGGAATTGCCATTGTAAATTCTAAAAAATATGACCAAGTGGATCGCTTCAACAAGTTGGTTACAAAAATGTGGCGCATCAGCAAATCTAGTTGAGAAAGCCTGATATAGCCTATAATAGTTTGATCAGTTCCAAATTGGCGATGCCGCCTTAAAGACGTGGGCGCTTGAATGCAACAAGTGCACTGTGTCATCATCGTGTGCGTAACATGTGCGTGCGGCCCAAACCATGTGCATGTGACCATAATCGCGCGCATACGCTAGGATTACATTTGCGCGCAGAGAGATAAAAACTTTCAACTTTCAAAAGTTGGGTCAGTCGATCGGGAAAAGTGTTTTTATTTTTGTTTTTCTCCCGTGCCCTTTTTTCAGGTACCAACAGTAAAATGAGATGTAAACTGCGCCAACAGTTCTTCTGCGCATTTTGACACCTCTTTTGTTGCGCTATGATGTTGTTTGGCGGATTTATGGGCACTTGAGTGGCTTAAGGTCGAATTCAAAAGTCGCAAAAGCTCCTTTTCACCCCAATCCCAGAAGGGAACTCACACAAGCATCACACACAGACAAAATCAAGACAAAATACACCAATTTGTGTCATCATCGTGTGCGTGCGGCCCAAACCATGTGCATGTGACCATAATCGCGCGCATACGCTAGGATTACATTTGCGCGCAGAGAGATAAAAACTTTCAACTTTCAAAAGTTGGGTCAGTCGATCGGGAAAAGTGTTTTTATTTTTGTTTTTCTCCCTTGCCCTTTTTTCAGGTACCAACAGTAAAATGAGATGTAAACTGCGCCAACAGTTCTTCTGCGCATTTTGACACCTCTTTTGTTGCGCTATGATGTTGTTTGGCGGATTTATGGGCACTTGAGTGGCTTAAGGTCGAATTCAAAAGTTGCAAAAGCTCCTTTTCACCCCAATCCCAGAAGGGAACTCACACAAGCATCACACACAGACAAAATCAAGACAAAATACACCAATTTGTTCTGTTTACTTAACCATGACAATTAATTACCCTTTTGTTTTGTTATTGGCAATTAATGCTGATGTTCATCGTAATCTAATTATCCAACACCCGATAAACAAATCATTTATAAAAGGCGGGCAAAAATAATGCTGATCTAAATTGTCATCGTAGCGTAACAAAAGAGGTGTCAAAATGCGCAGAAGATAACTGTGAATCTAATTAATTAATTATTTTTTGCATACTATTTCAGGTTCCAATAAATCTGACCATTTGTAAGTGCTTAGATACTTTATTGGCGCAGTTTATACTTGTTGTGGTAACCAAAATGGAGTATTTTTGTTTGGCCTAATGGGTGGTGCAGTGCGGTGTGGTTGTGATGTGGGGCAGTTAATTGGTGTTGGGTGGTGATGATGGTATTGGTGTGGTATAATTGTCATAATAAAGGTTTCAAATGAGCTTTTCCTGAAATGGAATGTTCTCAAGTGTGTCTGTCGATTGTCAATTTAAAAGGTCTGTTCACCGGTAAAAGTGTTTTGTAAGCCAAAGAGTGATCAAAATCTCAGTATTATGCCAAGAAAAAAATGATCTGTCTACCCTGCACACACAAGTATGTGGAGTCACTTTAGTTTTGCCGCATAACCCTTCGCAATGAGCCCAATTTTCTTATTTTAGTTGTCCAAAAAATAATAATAAAAGGGCAAAAAGTGGGCCAAATACACAATAATAAACGATATTCTGCATTTAGCATAGCTATTTTTTCAACAACAAAAATAGAATTACATATCGCATAGCTATTTTCTCAAATGTATGCGAGACAGACCTCTTGGTTAGGTACCTTATCTGCTGCTTCTACCCAAGACGTGACTTTGCACACAGAAAAAAGCTGTGCGCTATATTAAAGTTGTCTACTAAACTTCAGTTTATTCCGTTTGGGGTGATAAAGCAGACATTTGCCAAAATCTCTGCCAAAAATGACATATGTGACCAGCCATATCAAAATGGGCTTTTTGTTGTTACTAATAAAAATTGAGATTTTATTTTCAAAAGTGCATTTTGTATAAGCTTTAAATTGATGCCTTGCTTGATACAATTTGTCAATATGTCAGAATGTTAGGTGGAAATCAATTTGATTTCCTTTGTTTATAATTTCCTTCATCATTATCTTCAAATGAATTACTGCCGACAAAACCCTCTTTTTGATGTGACGTCACATATAGTCACACTTTAGTAGTGTGGTGGTATGATGAAGTGTTGTGTGGTTTGTTATAGTCTAATTAATAATTGAACGAACAACGCACACGCAGCACAAAGATGATCGCGTCCGAAATTATCACACTTATGGCTGTGCACGCAATGTACACAATACGCTGCTTCAATGTGTTCGTTCAATTATAAATCCAACTATGGTTGTTTATTGGTGTGGGTCATTATGATGATGTTAGGGGAGTATTAATTACTGTCAAAAGACCATTTACTCACTCAAACAATTTGAATTGGTTGGATTCCACTGACATATCATAGGACCTACATTGTATATGCCCTAGTTATATATATATTCTTACCAAAATTAGTAAGAACATCCCACAATTTAAAATTCTTGAAAATAATTAAATTCATGGAATTACGATACTAAGTATGACTTTATTGAAATATCATTGATAGTAGCTACTATCAATCGATCCAATGATAGTGCCTTGTGAAACTCCTCGGAGTTCCGCATCAGATTCTGAACCATCCACTGTACTAAATATACCTTTAAGAAGATATTAAGATCAAGTCATTTTGTGATAAAATCTTTATGGGAAATCATATCAAATGCTGTATCATATTAAAAGCTGTACAGAGAATTTGGTCTGCATGAGTGTACAAAGAAGACGAAAGCAACAAGAGGCAAATTTCCTCATCAAAAGACCTCCTTTATAAAATATTTAGCAAATTGCTCATCCAAAGACTCCCCCCCCCCCCCCCCCCCCACCCCCTCTTGGGGAAATGGTGGAAAAATGTCGCACAAAGTTCCCCCGTGTGTTTGCAATTTGTGAGGCTCAACTCTGTGACCCTTACATGTTGTGCATCCTCTCTCATCACTGAATGCCCTGGGGTCAGAAGTGTCAACCTACTAGCCTTACACCAGTAACCATTTAATATTTGATTGTCCCCAGGTAATTTACAATTGAAGGGGGGGGGGAGTTTAACGAGGGAGTGGGATAACATCACAGGGGGATCTCTCACCATGTGAAAGATATATGCATCCAAGTCCAAGAAAAAATATCATATGGTCAAGAATTTGCTACATGACATTGTTGACGTCTCTCTGAAAAGGAGGTGCTTTTTTCATAAATTCCATCAATGTTTAGGGTTAGTAACATGTGTCACCAGTCACATCAAAAAGACATGTTGTCAGCAAACACAGTTTTGAGATAGAGGAAAATGTATTTCGTGAAATATAAAGAAAATAATAGAAAAAAATATGATTCATTCAAATCATATCTTGTGATTACAAGGTCCGAATAGTTTCAACAAGGCATTTCAAATTTGACTTGAGGCCCCAACATGTCCATTTTGACGTGACGGGTCACATATTTATGAGTGGACAAATATGGTAAAAGAAGAAGAAAAAAAATATGTGGTTGTTTCATTTTGTCAACATAAACTTTGAATGTGTATGTAATCTACACTCCATTTATTATTGTTCCAGTCTTCCTGTATTAATTGTGTTTGTGAGTGACGCCTTTCAGGGTTATCAAATAGTGTTGCCCTTTATGTGTCCATGAGTCCATTTCAGAGTTGCTTTGGCGAGCAAGGGTATAGCCATTTGGTGGGAGAGTGACCCCTAGGATAATATTTAGACACTTAAATTGACTCTCTCATAGGTCTACTGAATTTTTCAGTGATGAAATTATCATGGCTCCCTGCTTCACTTGTATGCTGGTTCCCTGCATCAATGGGCCCACACAACTCATCCATAGATGTAGGTACCCACAAATCATGTCATCACATTGATTTGCTGGCATAAAAGTCATGCACATTCATGAAATGACAGGTTAGATCGAACCGGGCGTGTAATTATATTATATAAGCAGTGACCACTATAAAAAAATTATGATGCCAGTGTCACTGCACAGAGATAGATGAATGGATGTCTATGAGGGAAGGTATATGAAGGAATGTTAGAAAATCTGGTGCAGTGCAATGAAGGTAATTGCACTGGCAATACCTGATGAATGTTTCAATTAGGCAACATCACACACAGCCATGGATGTTAAATTCTTGACTTCCTTAATTATGCCACTTACCAGGGTGTGTTTATGAAGCTGTGTAATTGCTAGAGCAATGGGCTACACTTACTTAAGCTTGTTATTATTTGATTTCCTGAATAAATTTAAATAAAAATACAATTTGTTCATTGTTTTAAGCGGTTTATCAAATAAATTCATAAAGGTACAATCAATAACTCAAAATGTTTATGCCCTCATACCTCTTTTTGCTATTCTGCAAAATCGGCAAAGCGCAACAATTACTACTTGTACAGTACACAACTTTAATACAGCGCACAGCTACCGTGTGCAAAGTGGTGATGCCATGTAACAGAAGCAGATCCTTCTACCAATAGCACACACTAAGGTAATAATCATGTGGAAATAACTTCAATTTACAATCTATTCGAGTGCTTGGAGCGCAGATGTCTTAAGTGCACTTTTGATGAATTTGAGATTTTGCATAATATGAAAACACTTTGACATTCTCGAGTTAGTGCACACATAAGCTAGCCTGCAAAGGTATCTTTTGATGGTGAAAATTGGATGGCAACTTCAAATTCCCCATTGCCCGACACAGAGTTTCTAGTTTTCAAACATGTTTATCTCAAAATGAACAAAATGTACTTAAGACATCTGCGCTCCAAAGCACTCGAATATCGTACTGAGATATTAAATGAAATTTCAAGGAGTTTACGCATGATCTGTACATGGAATGACCTTTGTAGCTAGGACTTTATTTTAAAACAATGGGATGATTTTAAATCTTACATTTTAATTCAAATAAAGCCATGAAACACCAATCATCATACATGATTCTGATATACATGTTTAATTTGTTTATTATAAAATGGTTTACAAAAATATCAAATATTGCAAATCGTACACAGAATAAATAACTAATACTTTTTATACCACAAAAGTAGCAATGCACTTACCACTATATTTTACTGATTCGTTCCACAACAAATGTTCAATAGTTTGTCAATTCTATTTAAGGTTAAATATACTTCTATGTGTCGAGAAAATGAGGCACATGTCAACAATTTTAAATTTTGATATTTTTTTTAAACACCATATCAATTCATATTAAAAACGTACGATCTTAATCCTACTGAAAATTGGATTTCTGAATACTGGGTAGGCTTACAATTAACCAACTATAAGACTATATAGTTACATTTATCAATTTGTCACCTCTTTTCACCCATCTAACTTTGTGATAACTTTGTGACATGCCCCTCCTTTTCCCTTATCATGCTTATCACATAAAATATGGTTTTACATACTTTTAATCATGGAATGTTTAAGTTGTTTCAAATTGATAAATTAATAATTCATTCAAAAACACGATCTTTTCCCCTTTGTACCTTGTTGCTCAATTCACTAAGAACAGAACTAACAAATAATTAAAAAAAGAGTTTACTTCAAAAGTGTGGAAATACTCTCTAATGATCTATAACCTTTAAATCACATGAATTTTTAGACATAGGCAAACTTGGCAAGAAATGAGTTGTAGAAGAAAAACTAGAGATCAACCAGTTATCGGATCGGATATCGGATCGGCCCGATATTTAGACATATTGGACTCGGTAGAAAATTGTCCTTGCCACCCATATTGGTTGCCAATGAAAAACAACAACAATAATGGGTTTTTATGCCAAAACTTGTCTGTTAAATATGCATTTTCAGTTCCTTTGAATACAATTTTTCCCCATTATTGCATTATTTACTAATTTGCTAATATACATATGTAATCCTTGTTTTTTCTATTATTATAACCTTTTTGAGTCGATCTCCCACAATATTTTTAAGTGATTTCCTATTTTATAAGGACTCAATAAAGTATCGGATCGGATCAGATATCGGCTGACATTATAAATTAATTATCGGTTATCGTATCGGAAGGGAAATGTCACATCGGTTGATCCCTAAGAAAAACGGAGAATTTCAGTTTCCTTTTATGCTGAATGAAGGGATGAAACAAATCTAACACAATAGTATCAAAGGTCGTCCGAAATTATCGCCATTTTCACATACGTACAGAGCGTACGCAACTATATATTTATAATTTTTAATCATTTCTAATGTTTTTAAAATTGTGTATAATGTGTAGCTTAAGACAATTTGCTTTTATCATGTTAATCATAGTTGACTGCAGTGACCAAATCTTTTGTTGTTTTGCTCTTATGTTTTTGGTTCTTCTGCAGTCAGCTATGATGTTTTTGTAAAGCGCCTAGAGAATTGTTCTGTTGTTAGGCGCTCAAAAATGTCTTTTATTATTATTTATTATTATCCCCCCCCCCCCCCCCCCCCCCCCTCCTGCGTTTTGTACATAATAAATGGCAAAAATGTCATGACTTGATACAAAAATGCCTGCCTCTCAAGAGCGCCACTTTATAAGTTTCATACGATTAGGGTATATTTTTACCCCCCTGTTACATAAGCTTATCTGTAAATGGCGAAAAGTATGGATGACCCCTTACTAAATAATCATTAATATAATAATGAAGATGTAGATGATGTTACGGATAAGTATCAGACAAGATATTACAAAATCGGAAAAGAGAAGGTGTTTAAGGATAAAATACCGTTGGAAATTTGATACAAAACATTGATGAATAAATCAATTTATATATAATATCCATCCAAATCCTTACTTTACGTATCAATAGACCATGTCACCTCTTGTTAATCAACAATGTTAAGTGCCCGGTACCATTCCATGCATGGGGGAACATGCATTGACTGCTGTTGTTATGGATGACTTTTTTGGTTTAGTGTATGGTTTATATGGACACCCCATTCGACTGCACGAGCGTACCGGCAGACAAGCTTTTGTTTGGCAGGAAATTTGCGCGCACATTGGCAGGCAAGATTTTGTTTGCTTGGATGCCATGATGTTGCAGGTGACATCTATAGACTAGGTAGGAATGGGGGTAGCATTTATGTACAAATATCTCTATAAGTGTTTGCTTGCATTTTCAGGAACAATCTTTTGCACAGAAATAGAATGTACCACTTCACAAGGATGTTTCTTGGCAAACCATAGCCTTAACAGAGTTGTATATAACTCTTATGGTAGTGATAATCTTAATCAAGAATGGCACATTTGGTGTTTCAAATTTTAATATAGGTATTTTCTTATTAATGTGATTGTCAAACTCTTCTTACCATCTTCATGAAGGTGATCAACTCAAGCAAACCCTCTTAAATGACACATTTGGTGTTTCAAATTTTAATATAGGTATTTTCTTATAATAATGTGATTGTCGAACTCTTTTTATTACCATCTTTATGAAGACGATCAACTCATGCAACCCTTATTACGAACTCAGTTTGTGGAAGACACCCTTTTCTGAGAAAAATTGGCAATTTTGATAGGCTTGTGCTGGCCTCCCATTGCAGTTGATAAATGCACCCTTAATCCACAGATTTGTTGACATGGGTTTGGGTGACTTCCCTCTCTTCTCAGATCAAAGCACAATTGTTACAAATTCACTTTGAAAGAGTATGGTAAACTACACCATAACTTTTGTCTTTTCTCATCCCTAAACAATACAATACGATAGATAGAAGCAGGGCCCTACAATGCCCTTGTCTATGGCATATCATTGCTGTTCTGTCAAAACCCCATATTTTGTTGTGCCCTTCAGCATCTGATGTGACCGTTATGCATAGGAAGAGTTGCTTTATACATGTTCAGGGGCAAGAGCACTTACAAAGTTTTGATAGATGTGTTTTGACCCATGAACATGTTTAGAGCAGACTGCTCAAGAGTTATGCATAGGAAGTATTACTTTATACATGCAGCAGGGTCAGATGGAGATACGAGGCTTTGACAGAACAGCAACGATATGAAATAAGTGTACCCATCGGGAAAACCACACAACTACTGAAAATGTATGGTATATATAATTTTAAAATTACATCTTAAAAATATGGCATGATCATATGAAGCTTCATCCCTGCCCGTATCACTCGTATGAAGACTTACTTATACACAAACAATTATGAACAATGATGAAGAACAGGTGCACATTCACAGAATACCCCCATACACACTATAGCTATGGTGGGGAGGCTTGGCATCTCTGGTATATTTCTATGGCCCTAGGTAACAGACAAGCAAGTTGATGTGTGTAATAATACTGAAATATTGCACTAAACGACTTTTCACACTCTCATGTTTTTGAATCAGCACACTGGTTGAATTTTAAACAAGACATTTTGTTTTATATTTAATTCTTGATGAATTTTCCTTGTTCAGTTCAAGTAAAAACATAACATTATGAATAAGTTATTACTTAAATAAAGTTTCATGCTACTGCATTTGTCAGGCAACTGATTTAAACAAACCAAATGCGCTGACCTTCCGACGCCCACACATTTTGTTTGTTTACATCAGCACGCAATAACAAAAATCAGTTGCCTGAAGAATGCAGTAGCATGAAACTCTAAGTAACAACTCGTCTATTTGACTTTACTTTATTCACACTCTGCTGCATAGCATTGAGCATTCTTATATTGCATGAGGATACTCAGACTCTGAGAATCTAATCTACAAGTATAACATTATGAATGATTATTAATGAGTGCAGTGGGCAGTGGCACAAATATTTACATGAGGAGAAAGATGAACTTGGTCCATTCAATAGGCAGAGTCGAGTTGAATGGTACATTCATTTAATCTTTCACCGATTGATAACATTCTTTCCATTACCAGTGCCACCCAGTGTTCGAATAGAGGGGTTTTACATGCACAAATGCATGTAACTTTGGCTCTGTGCATGTAAACATTTGCCTGTGTGCATGTAAAATTGTGATATTCAGCCATTTTTAAGGGGGAAAATAATTTTTTTCTAGAAAAAATTGCTGTTGTGCAGGTAACTTTTATTTTCTAATTCGGACACTGGTGCCACCAAACTATTTTTGTATACATAGATTTAACAGAAATTCCACCTTGCTCAATTTTCAGCCTCTGGAATACTGTTACAGCCCATAAGCCATATATGTGTACTGGCAGTGATTGTCACTTCATGCCTGCTACAGCACTATTGCATAGAAATAATATTACCACATATAAAGCAAAACTAGTATTTGCAGATATAGTGTCATTTAGGTCCCCGGCACACATAAGTTACACAGAACCTGCAAGTAATTTTTGGGCAAATTGAGTCTTTGAAATGGATGGCTTCCCATACCACACTAAATAGCCGGACAGCTTCCCATACCACACTAAATAGCCGGATGGCTTCCCATACCACACTCAACAGCAGTATGGTCCTTGCACTTGCAAAGCTTTGGTTGATATTTAAATAGCAACAGAATCAAACCTTCAAAATCATACATTCACTAAGTAAAAAGTGAGTTTAAGACCCTCTGGTTCTAAATCCATATATACTCATGGCTAACTGACCCTGGGACTGACCCCATTTATAGTCAGTGTCATAATGCTATGGACAAAATTCCACCAATGCGTGCAAATGTGCGTAAACCTGGAAGTGCGTACTGGATGCTTTCAAGTCTCCTGACTGGTCAAGCGCATGCATGCATATTCTTTGTGCGTAGTTGCGCATACCATGCCTGTGGCGCAGCCCCAGAAACAACAACAAATCATGCTTGAGTGAAAGAGCTTGAATTTTGTTCATATAGCATTATGATAGTGACTATAACATGCCTTGATAGTTCACAAGGATCAATTGAATATTTGTGCAGGAATATTTGGGTTGCTCCTCAATGTAATATGCACAGAATTTGATATTAAAAAAGTATGAAACCCTAACTCGAGCCCCAACACAAATCCAAACATTAACTTAACCCTAACCCTAACCTCTACACATCCAAACCTAAACCTAACTATAGTTTGATCAGTTCCAAATTGGCGAAGCCTCCTTACAGTGAATGAATAGGACTCGGACATGCATGAAGGCAACAAGCACTCTGTTAACATCATATAATCATGCACGTTTTTCCTTGGATTGCTTTTACGTGCATAGAGATATAAACCAAATATTTCTCGCCAATTTTGAACTGATTAAACTATAGAGAGTTCCATGCACATTGCAAGGAGGATATGACCCTCGTTACACAAAGAAATCCAAAAAGTGACAAATATCACTAACTTATAGAATGATTAAATAGAGGTCAAAGCACACAAACACTGATTTTCTTCTTAGTAAGTCAAGGTTGCTAGTTTCAATCTAGTCAGAAAACACAAGTTGTATGTGATTTTTTAAAAGTATTTTTCCGCATTTATTTATGTGGTATACTCTTGGGAAAATAATTCTAAGCATTTGCAGAATTGATATTACTATATAATATATATTCCTAAACCACTAGAAATTCATATAAAAATGTATTAAATATCAAAGACAGAAATTTGTTCACAAAGGCAACACTGAGATTGTGTGTCAACCATATGAGTATTAATATATCGCAAATGTGTTTGGGTTGCAACTTTCTTGAGTTTAATTGAGTGTGTGTACACTAGAACAAATCTATTTTTCAAAGAAATTAGGCTCAATAAAGAAATAAGTTAGTCATTTTCCACCTAAAAGGTCCTATAAGACATCATTGTGATTAATTTAAGTCAAAACAATGTCCTGTAGGACTAAATTAGGTGAAAAGTAACTAACCTATTTTTACAGTGATCGCTTATTTGGAATTGAACAAACTATAGTATATGATTGGCCCCTCTCCGAAGGAGTTGATTGGTGACACAGAGCAGAAGGAAGCTAATACAAGGGTGGAACAAGTTAATTGACAACAAGTTAACAACCATGGACAGTAGAAATCTAAAAAGAAGAAAGAGAAGAAAAGAGTCCCATTAGTACCAACATAAGAAATGAGTGAGTGAAAGAAAGAGATCTCCTTTAATAAATGAGTAAAAAAGATAGTTTTACAAAATGGTGATATACGCACATACCGGTATTGCTTATGATCAGAATAAATCATCAAGTATTATAGTCCAGTCAGTTCCATATTGGTGAGCCTCCTTACAGCAGCGAATTAGGCCAAAAATGTTTAATGTTTTGTCTCAGCAGCCCCCATGCATTGCTTTTAAAATCAATCTTTTGGTAGCGCTATGCGCGGCAGCCTTTATTTTATTTTTATTTTTAATTTTCTTTCCAGATTTAAAAAGAAAAAAATCTAGTAAGTTTTGGTGATACTCTGCAACATTGTGACTGAGAACACACATTCAATGTGAAGTTAAGAGATAAAGAGAACACAAGCATACAATGTGCATTGATCATATTTGATTACTATTATTAAAAAGACAAAAGCATAACTATTGACTATATTTTGATTTTCATACAAAATCGCATAGGACATAGCTCTTTTTGGTAAAAAAGAAAAAAGCATATAGCACATAGCTTTTTAGCCAAGGGTTGCTGAGACAAAGGTTTTTTCTTCTTCCTTATAATACAAAAGAGCATGGACGTGTATAAGGTACGCAATGTGCCTCGTGCACATACGCTTGGATTATTTTTACGTGTGGAGAGATAAAAATGCATATCTCTCACCAATTTGGAGCTGATTACACTATAGTGGACTCATAGTAATACCAAAATGGAATGATTAATTGCCAACAAACAATACTATAAGGTTATGCAATGAAAGATGAAAGGCAACCATGAATTGAGATGACAAGAACAAATTCAAAAGTGCACCACATCAGGCCCAACAAATAAATTGTGATGTTGCCCTCAAGTGCCAAATATTTGGAGGTCAGGTCGGTCGGTGTGTTGTGTTTTTTATTTTAATTACTGAAAAATATTACTGCCAAACCGTAGCTGTCATAGTTCATGTCAAAACAAAATTGGTAAATGCCAATTTTACTAATGTTTCTAGTATGATAATAGTTTTAAAAACTATTTGTTTGTTTGTTTGTTATTGTGTTTTGTTTTTTGTTTGTTGGGGTGGGTGGGTGGGGTGTGTTGCTGGTGAGTTTTATTTTTTGGGGGAGGGGTGTTTTGGTGGGTTTTCTTGGGGGGGGGGTGTAAAGAGTAAAAATGTATAATGTTCTTTAATGCATTAGGTCTCCCTTCTATCTCTTCATAGACTACTTTACATCAACCAAATGACACTCATAATTTATTCATTTTAAAATCTGTAAAAGTTTTTGATCATAAACTATATGCGTATTCCTTTCCTCCTGAAGTGTAAAATTCCAGTCAGGGGCAGAGCATATACCCTCCAATGCTGGGAACTTGACTTCAATCTCTGGAGTATATGCATACACAAGGGCAGACACCTGATAATAAACTAAGATCTCTGGAATACTCATCAGACGTACGTTTACACCAGGAGTATAGTGAGAATTCCTTCCACGGTTTGAATCAGACCGTTTCAAGACGTACATGTGCATTCACACCAAAATATAACACCAGTGAATAACACAGTGATGCAGTATGTGTTGAACATCACACAGGCACCATGTTTATGATGTTATGGTCTGATAAAGAGATTATGAATTTGACTATAATTTTATAATTTTCTTGAATGTCATGCTCAAGCAGAGGCATCCATTTTAAAATAAATACATGTTACACATTCTCCCTTGACCAATTAGATATTATAAGTACATGCATAGACAAACATCAGGTGTAACTGCTTTGCAGCAAATCTTATCTTGATCATTTTGTTGCATATCCAGTAAGAAACAAACCAACTCATGCAGATGCATATAGGTGAGCCCGGAGTGACGTCACATGCCGTTGACCACAAACTACATGAGTTCAAACAAATTCAGATTCCACCATCACCAAAACGGCCAAAATTTAACCCTTTTTGTACTCCCGTGAAATGTTACCATCGAACAGAATATTTGACAAAGTGATTCCTCTACATACTCATGTTATCATATTTACACATAGTGCAAGTTTTCACATGTTTTTTACATGTCAAAGTCTGAAAATCGAGTGAAACATTTTACGAATTTCGGAAATATTGCTCATGTAAACAACGGTCGCTTACACAGCCTCACATGGTCACTAGGAACGTTCTTCTGTATGGTCGAGTAGAGCGTAGTAATTGATTTTGATGCTTTGTTTTCAATGGCAAATTGAAGGTCCGGGCTGACCTATAGAATTATGATCATGCATTACACATTGTCCCTTGACAGATTACAAATTCTCCCATGACAGATTAGACACAATTACAGGGTGAGTAAGAATGATTGGAAGCAAATTTAATGAAATTCTTTAAAATTATCAAAACAAGTGTAAATCAGATACTTTATACTAGGTTGTTATGTTTAAAATATTTGGTGAAAAATAAGTATAGACATGTGCCATTTTGAGGAAATGTGCTTGCAAATTCACTTTTAACAACAGTTTTATGGATGAACAAATTTGATTGAAATCGTGTATACAAATGTTACTGTATCACAAAATTGTTATACTTCCTCATTAGAGTAAAAGAACACCAGCTAAAATGGATTCACATTTTAGGCCAACAACAAAATTGGCTGTATTGGAGTAACCCCGACCATAATTGACCCCCTGACCCTGACGTTTTTCTTTCTCTTTGCAGAAGAAAAATTATTTAAAAAAATAAAAAATAGATAAAAAGATCTTTGGTGTTCCTCATCAAAAAAGGAATACAGTACAGTAACACAGCAAATCTGATGATCGCAAAAGGCCTCATGATATTTTGTGATTCATTTGACTCTATGAGATCAAATTTAGTAATTTATAGTATTACAATTCAATTTTTTTTTTTAGCCCACCTGCCCTACCCTAATTTTCAATGGCACGTTATGCCAATACAACAACTACAAAAATGTGGCCTTCATTAAATAGTAGACATACGTGTTTATTCACTCCATCCACTTTGGGTAATGGTCCAAATCAATTACCATTACATATGTAAGTCCAGGCATTTGCATGTCAAAAGTACGAAACAAATATTGGCAATGATTTAAATTATGAAAATATAATATACAACTTTAGCAACAGAAAAATGTAGCCAATGCTTACAAGCCTTACATGTACCAATGTTGTGAGGATTCAAGCCAGCAACTTACGCCTTAAAAATGTTTGATTGGCCTAACATGACAAAAACAAATAGGGTAGGTCGGTCGGGATTTTTATTTTTATTTTTTATAAATCACCTGCTTTGGGGTATTAAATAGCCGAAAATGAAAGCAAACAGTCAGAAACTTAAATACTTTGTTAAATTTTTATCAGGGATGGAACTTCAGATTTTTTTCAACTAGCCAGTCGGGCAGGTAACTCACAGAATCTACCTGCCCGACAAAAATGCTACCAGCCCAAGGTTTTTTCATAACATTTTGCAGCAAACAATGCAAGACTACTTTTAAACTACATTTACATGTTTTTGTCTTTATTGTACGATGTTCCACTGTAAACCTAGCCCGTAACAGCTCCTCGTATTCATCATGTTCATCAATCCAATACTCTCTTTAATCTCCTATCAACCTGATCTCCTCTATCATCATGACACACGATCATCTGATGATGAAATTACCCTCAACTTACTGTTACTTACACTTTGAGCTTCAAAAATGTTACCCGCCAGTCGGACGGGTACCTTTGAATCTTCACCCGCCCGACACGAAAGTTACCCGCTATGGGCGGGCGGGCGGGTCTTATTTCCATCCCTGATTTTTATATATATATTTTTATATTATAGAGTTGTCTGATGATCGCACAAGCGTGAAACTCCGAGTAGCAACTACCGTTCCAAATGGTTTAACTTATATATTTATTTTATTTGTATTTATTTTTTCCTCCCTCAAAATAATTTTAAAAAATATTCAGGGTCGGTGATGTATTTAGAGTCGGCCAGGTTAGGCCAATCAAACTCTTTTTTAGGCCTTAATTTGACTTAGACTACCATATTATTTGATGACTTGACTATGACCCCAAAGAGCCATTGAGAGCAATGGCTCTACTTGATTTGTGACAAATCTTCAAAACTTTTCAAAATACTTGACTTGCCTCGAGTCATTTATCCTTGACTTGACTCCAGTACTGATGCATTCGTCTGTGACGTGACTAATTGTTCCCAGGCCTGGAGAAAATGTTGATTTCCAAGCTAACCCAAATTTCCCTCCAAAATGGAATATGTCCCACTATTTCTTACAGGTATTTCTTTAAGAAAGAGCATACTTTCCCTCCAAATGCCAGATTTGCCCGGCAAGGGGCTTCCCAATTTCCCATTTTTCCAGCTCTGCTTGTTCTTTAAGATTTAGTGATTTGGTCATAACATTGATACTTACCAGGTTTTAGTTGGCAGTTTTTCTTGTTTATTCTGCTCCTTGATTTTTAAATGCGTGTAGACCAGAATCCCACTGAATGTCATGCCGACACCAAACAATTGGTTCAATTTCAGAGGATCAGAGAATATGAAATAACCCCCTAGGAGGGTAAGACAAAATTTCATATGTCCAACCATATTGTAACTGAATGAATAGGTTAGTTAAGAATATAACATTTAGCTTTGTTCTTGAGTCTTAGGTTTATTGCTGTAGCTCCCATACAAACACAACCATCACTTTCCTCAACCCCCTTTCCTACTTACCCTAACCACCCTGCCCTTTCTACCCCTATCCTTCCCTTTCTTCCATTACCCTTTCTTCCCCTATCCTACCCTAGCCTCCCCTTTCTTCCCCTCCCCTCCCCTACCCTAACCACCCTCCCCTTTATACCCTACACTACCCTGACCACCCCTCCCCTTTCTTCCTCCCCTTTCTTCCCCTACCCTACCCTACCCTACCTTACCTACCCTATCCTACCCTCCCTTACCCTACCCTATCCTACACTCCCCTACACTCCCTTACCTTACCCTACCCTACCCTCCCGTACCCTACCCTACCCTACCCTACCCTACCTTATCCTTCCCTTCCCTACCGTATGCTTCCCTACACTACCCTAGAATTAATACCATGTGATATGTAAACGATTCAAAACATAGACACTAGGCAGGGTAACTGAAAACAGTGTATGCAACCACAATTCACCCTTTCTCTGGAAAGACTCTTCCCAGCACCCCCAGAATGGATTTTCATCCCTCAAATTAAACTTTCCCTAACTCTTTATAGGAAAAGTGCAAACAATAACCAATTGTCAAAAATTGTCATTTTATTTCTAAATAAAAGGATACGTAACAGGGGATGTATTTCCTATGATCCAAAATATAGAGAGGTTGACTGAAAATGCTATACAACCTGATGCCAAAACCATTAGCTGTAAAAAGAACAACGATAACATTATTAATATTATTGAAACTTTGGTTAGTTGGTAATGAGTTGATAATACACTCATGGAAAACTGTCCCTGTATTCTGCGAATAGGCCGGGGATATCTTAATCGACTCCATACTCAGTGGCAGCGGAATCAAAACAAAAATTAGGGTGGACGAGCCCAAATTATGTTTTATGATGTAACGTGTACAGGGGTAGAATTTCGCGCGAATCCGCGAATCGATTTGCGCACAGATTCGTGCAGGAACAAAGCAGCGGGAATCAAATCTTTAAAAAATTGATTCTCGCAAACAAACAAAAATTTAATTTTTTTTTTTAACATTTTTTTCTTAAGTCAAAAACAGGACCTTAGATGACTCGTATTTGATCCTTAATAACCCACATAATACCCCTTGACCCACACCATTAGGGATAGTAACTCCTAACCTAAGATCTTATACTAAATTATTTAATTCATTCTTATCAACAGTATGATTTTTTCAACACTGTTTTCTATGTAAAAATACAATTTATTTCAAAATCAACAACATCTTTAATTAAACGTCATAGTTGGAGATGCAGGGAAATGAAAGTGCACATTACATACAGCTTGTCTTTCATTGTGACCCCGGAAATAGAATAAAGACATTAATCCATGGGAGCAGGCACCCGGGTAGAGGAGGCTAGCTAACTGTATCTTGGCAAGTGGCAGGATAAATGGCTTGATACTTGACTGTCTTTATACCTACCAAGTAAAACAAAGGGGACACAAAACAGGTCATACTCAGTCTCATTACATTTTTCATTGACTCATCAATATGGGCAAACATTTTTTGATTCACGCAAAGTTGTTTGCGACAATCAATTAATACGCGGTTTGCGTGAATCAATGATTCGCGCAAGTCCTTATCTGCTGGAATCAAATTTAGAAAATTTGATTCCCGCACTTGGAGACGAATTTCTAGGCCTGCGTGTAGAAAAAAATGAGCGTGAAACACGGCAAACATTTTTTAAATTAAAATAGTCCAGAAAAAAGTTGTGAAACCATCCTATGTGACAAATTGAGCTTATTAGAGCTTAAATTATGAAACATCGAAACTAATCCATGCGAAGCGTGTGTGATAATTGGCAATTTTAACACAAAAATCTTTGAAAATGCATACACTGAAATGAAAATTGCATTGTACAATGTGTGTGAGTGGCAATGGCATCTGGTTTTGATTAGTTATGGCATTGGACATTATCAAATGATGATAGTTAGTTCCATTTGAACACAAACACATAATTTGATCTATATTCATCCATAACAAACAACAAAATATGTAAATATTAGACATATTTCAAACAATACAGTCCAATTAACCTCGATTATCTGGACATGATGGGACCAAGCAATGGCCGGATAAGTGAAAAATCTGGATAAGCAAATTATGTGTAATGTTGAATTGACTGTCAGAAGTGCTAGAATTGGGACAACAAAAGAGTACTGAATGAGGGCTTTATATAACAGTGACAAATGTATTATTTAA
The DNA here is from genome assembly GCA_035610835.1 of Ophiura sarsii. Taxonomy (NCBI): domain Eukaryota; kingdom Metazoa; phylum Echinodermata; class Ophiuroidea; order Amphilepidida; family Ophiuridae; genus Ophiura; species Ophiura sarsii. The sequence continues at coordinate 36,883,635 of CM069445.1, forward strand.
GCACTGAACAGTACTTTCAACATGAAAAGATGGCCTTCAAATGCATAGAGTATAGAAATAAGGAGATTAGGCTGTATATATAAGAAACTTATTTTCTTTTGGGATTATTCAGCCGGATAACTAACAGAGTTATCCAGATAAAAGGGGTCGGATAATCGAGGTTGGAATGTACATTGATGTACAGGGGCAGCGCCAGGGTATTTTGATGGGGGAATCAAGCTTAACAAACCAAAAGGTGACTAACCAAAGCGGTGCAAAGCACTGCCCGCCGCGGTAACTTACCAGTATTTTAACTAAAATGGTCATGAAAACGTTCCTGAAACCATCTTGTTATGCTTGAATAAATAACATTGAAACTAATACGTGCGAAGCACTTTTTTAACTAAAATGGTCCAGAAAACGTTCTTAAAGCCATTTTGTTATGCTTGAATAATGAAATATTGAACATAATTATGCGCAAAGCGCGCAAAAATTTGCACTTTATGAACTAATAAAATGGTCCAGAAAATTTTCCTGAGGCCATAATTATGCGCAAAGCGCGCACAAATTTGCACTTTTTTAAACTAAAATGGTCCAGAAAATGTTCTTGAAGCCATCCATCTTGTTATATTTGAATAATTAAATATTGAACATAAATACGGTGCACTAAAATGGTCCAGAAAATGTTCCTGAAGCCATCTTGTCATGCTCGAATAATTAAACATTGAAACTAACGCACAAAAATGTCCAGTTTTTTAAACTAAAATGCCCGGGGTGCTCAGTGGTCATTACAAGGGGGTATCATGCGCGTCCAAGGACTTTCAAAAAGTACCCTAAATATGTATCGTGTTAATGTGGAAAAGCACCCCCTAAACAAGTATAGCACAGTATTTAACATACCCTAAGCAAGTAATATCAGTATTTCCAATACCCTAAACAAGTCTCAACATATTTTGATACCCCAAACAAGTACTCAAAATATTTTGATACCCTAAGCAAGTACTTTGTATACAGTCCTCAAAATAAGTAACTGACCAGGTAATAAATATGCTCTCAACTCCAAAACTATAACTCCTACGTAAAAATATTAGACAATAAAGTTGTAAGGAAATTTCTTGTCTTTAATTTGAGATATTACACGTGCAGATTGAATGAATATTAACTCAGTTATGTGCCCTAAACCAAAACAAAGTCCGTTTTTCATTTCAACATTTCGTTCGTCTACACGCAGCCTAGGACTAGTAACAGACAGATTATTGATTAACTTGTAGCAACAACTCACTGGTCGATAGTAACGGGGATTGGGGATGCATCAATTGATCAATGCAACCCATACACATACCTGTCACACTGTCCCGCGTGTTCAAATCCCAAGTGTTAAAATGTAAACTGCACTTTGTTTGATCCTTTTCAATGTCACATTCTTAATTATTAACCGATCTCAATGAATAATGTATCAACTTAAAGAAGAGAAATTTCTTTACAACTTTATTATTTAATATTTTTATGTAGGAGCTATAGTTTTGGAGTTAAGAGTATATTTATTACCTGGTCAGTTACTTATTTTGAGAACTGTAGTTTAAACCTCTTACCGCGTATGACACAATTCTAACCCTTTTTTCCTTCCCTAATAAGCTAAAAGTATTATGAAACAAGTGCCGAGCTGATTATCAGATACTTGCGTGGATACAATTTAAGAAATATATTTTGTCCATGTATCATGGCTATTTATAATAATCCTCAGTCATGGAGCAAATAAGGACCCTAAATACGAAAGCCAATGATGTAAAAAGTATACCCTTTTCTTAATTTGGCTTGTTTTGATACCCTATTCACGTTACGTACGTAACGTGCCCCAGCTTGAAAAACTACCCTAATTACGTGATTTCTTAGACACGCATGATACGGTTGATACCCCTCTTGTAATGATTACTGAGCACCCCAGGCTAAAATGGTGCAGAAAACTTTCCTGAAGCCATCTTGTTATGCTTGAATAATGCTTGAATAATTAAACATTGAAACTAATATGTTTGAAGCGTGCAAAAAAAACAAGTTTTTTAAACTAAAATGGTCCCAAAAATCTTCCTGAAACCATCTTGTTATGCTTGAATAATTAACATTGAAACTAATACGCGGGAAGCGCCCAAAAAAAACCAAGTTTTTAACTAATATTGGACTGACACTGTATATTTTTTCAAACATCTTAAAACCTTAGGGGGTGCTGTGCACCACTAAAAGAAAACATGGGGGTGATTTTTGCTAGCTGTTTGGTCCATAATATCGATATCATAATCGATCATTTTAACGGATTTGTGTTGTCTTACGAATTACTGCCCCCCCCTCCCCCACACCCTCTCACTGTCAGAGGTGAGAAATACTTGACTTTGGTATATTAAATTGTTGTGTAGTGTACATGTAATACCAATTGTATACCAGTAAACCTACCCCTTCCCTTCCCTCCAGGCTCCAGCTCTTGAACTTATTATTGGATTGACAATGTATATTTTTTTCAAAAATCTTTAAATCTTAGGGGGTGCTGGGCACCCCTTAACTTATTATTGGACTGACACTGTATATTTTTTCAAAAATCTTTATAAAATCTTTCTTATAAAAACATAGGGATGCTGCAGCACCCCCACTTCCAAGGGGCTTGTCTCATCAGGCTGTGTGATAGTTCCTATAGAGGAATCTTGAACTGAGACACGCATAAGTTCAAGGAATTGTACCGGGTCCAGTATCCACAAATTCCAATATCTGTGTTTAAACTGTCTAAACATATTGATGTATTGTGATTAGAATGGTCTTTCCCTAGAGAGGTATATATTGGACCTCTCTAGGGAAAGACCAAATTCTAACCAAACAAAGAAGAAAGTGCTGTGCGATTTGTTTATTTTTTATTTATTTTTAGAAAAATGGCTGAGGTATGCGATTTTGTTTGTTTGTTGTTGTTGTTGTTGCTAATCCAAGCTTACAGAGACCTTTTTTTTAAAACTTGTTTTAAAAAAATCCAACAACAAAATAAATTAAATTAAATTAAAAATTACAAAAAAATTGTTTAGGCCTCAGCGTGTAGACCTACGCGCCGTAGCTCATTTCACATACCAATGTGGGCGGGCTTCTGAGACAAACAATCTTCTTTGTTTGGCCTTATCAACCTAGAGTACCGAGTAGTTACAAATCATATTGATGTATGGCAAATTGGTTGCACTTTTCACTTTCAAATACTCTTACAAGAACCAAAACATGTTTCAATGCAGATTGATGATCAGTCATTATGCATCACGTCATCACTATTTATATTCTTTGTACACAAAATCACTTTGAATAAGTTGGCCTTATAGCGTGTGACATTTATGGCCAAATAAAATAAAAAACATGTTTCTTGTCCAGGTTTTTTAAAAAAAAGGAGGAAGAGGGGCTTTTTATTTTTTATTAGAAAACAGACCTAAATTCCTCTGTTTAACAGTGATTTAGCCCATATTTGGCGTACAGAATGTTGCCTGCAAAAAGGAGGAGGCCCTTTTTATTTGGTTGTTTTGAGAGCTTGACCACTCTAGGGATCACAGAACTCTTCACAAATGCTTGTGATACAATTTGCAAAGCTGTAGGATAAGTTTAAACTTCTGAAACATTTTTAAAATAAAGTTATGACTGAAAGTTTGCAAAATAAAAAGAAATTTTCGAAATCTTCAAAAAAGGAAGCGGGAGGGGACGAGAAACATGTCTTTTTTATTTGGCCTATTGCGTAGATCAGTGGTGGTGTGTACAGCATATTCATGATATAGTCGTTATTGAACTACATCATTTGTAAATATATGCACCTGCCCCGGAGAAAGTGAGCAAACCTACCAGTGCTTCGGTAGGCCAACTTTGAAATAGACCATGTTCACCAAATACAGGCTCAAAGAATGGCACTACACATGATAGCATCAATGCTGATATTGGCGCTTGGTAGTATAATAGCTGCATCGAGTTGACTTGGAATTCTTGCTGTTTGGTTTGCACCCACTGCATGGAAAAATACACAAAGGTTGGATTTTAGGCTAAAACAAACATGGTTGTTTTCTGTTGGTGACCAGAAAACCTAAATATGAAATGCAATATGTTATCTTATTTATGTTATTTTATATTTTGGAAATGTGATTGAAGATTGAAGTTGGAGTCCTATTCCGGCTCATGTCCTTGCTTTTTAAGGTGGGATAACGGTCAAGGTGTGTTATGTTTGTTTGGGTTGTGTAACTTGTGGTAGTTGTGCTGCAACACTGTTATTTATCAATTTATTGACCAATAAAATGACCAAAAACCTGTTCTACTGGTTATAAAATCGTTTTGAAAATGTTCGAAAAAATATGAACAATTGTTGAAATTCACAAAATCGCTAATTTTGAAGAAAAAAAACCCAACCGTTGACTGACAGTCCCTACCTGAGACGTCCTTTTGCCCGCAGAACAAAGTTGGGTTATTTGTCGCCTAAAAACTTTCGATTGATTCCTTTAAACAATTTTGTGCTATCTTGTTTGAATTTATGTTGAAAATGTTTCAGGCATTTTTTGCTCTCAAACTAGTCTTTTGCAGATTCTTTCCGGGATTTTAAAATTAAAAAAACATAATGCAGCAAGATAGCTCATAAATAAAATGCCTGCAGCCTACGGGAAACAACTTATTTTTGGCTTTTTTAGCCTTAGGACATTTGAGGGTAAATAATAAGGACTTCTATGGCAAATTTAAGATGGGATTATTCAATTCATACAACCGCCGAGTCAGAAGCTGACAAAATGGGTCAGTCGGCCTGTAGTAAAAGGTGGGGTTTTTTGTCGCTTTATAGCAAATTTACATGTGTCATTATTCAATTCATGCAATCACGCATTGGAAATCTTCATCCACATCAATTTTTAGATATTGTTTTATACTTGGGGTGTCCCAAAAAGTGCAGTTTTACATTTTAGAAAACTTTCCTATGTACTTTGGCAACATACATAGATAGCTATTATTGTAAGTTTTGATATCAAACTAATTCTGCACGTTTTCTCTATTTAAACATATTGGCCCGTATTCTCGTACGTAGTTAAACACGGTTTTAAGCTAAACACGCGTCTAACTTTGACTTTAGACACAGCGTTTAACTAAACGCGATTCTCGTACATTTGTTTTACTTAAACACGCGTCTAACTCACTGAAAAGTGTCTAACTTTAAACATGGGTATGGGGGTAGTTTAAGGCGCGTTTAACTAAACAAATACACGAACTGTATGCCTTGAATGATTACTCAACCGTGCCCGCTGTAAGCTGCCGAGCATATTGTGTAGTATTAAAAATACACGTGCGTTTGAGGTATTCAGTCGATATCTATTGTAACCTATCAGGGCCACAACAACAATAAATACCTGTATACATACTATACAGTAACGCACAACGACCCTGGGAACGAGATTCGCCGAGTTTAAAACCGTGTTTAGTTAAACACGTTGTTTAAAAGATAAACGCGCGTTTTAGTTAAACACGCGTTTAGTTAGACACGATTTTAAGCTAAAACCGTGTTTAGTACGAGAATACGGCCCATTGTTTTCAGTTTTATACTGCAAATTATTTTACTAGAGATATATAAAGCTTTAAAAAGGTATCGAGACTTTTGGGACACCCTGTATTAGGCCGGGGGGGGGGGGGGGGGAGTGATGACATTCTAGAAATGGAAAGTCAGGGACTGATAATGGGCAAAGAAAATAGATCTTTGAATGAGAGAATGCAAAACTGAATGCAAAACTGTCCCCAGTTTGGGGGTTTTTACATTAAAGAATTTTCCAAAGAATAGTGGTTTTCGGGTGTCCAGCAAATTGCAATGCAGGCCAGGCTAAAAATGTGGGTTAAAAATCAGCCTTTATTGATTTGATGACTTACCACCTGGTATAGAGATGTTACCAGCACACCTAGAGTTGCAAATACAGTACCTACTACATTGAATCTAACATCAAAGTAAGAATTTAACACCACACCAATGGTAATCGGGATCTGTAATATAGAGAAGGGTGAAAGACAGTATTCAAAGGTCATTCAAAAAGTTCTACCTCCTCTCTCATAACTTTTCTACTATATTATAAGCAAGTTACATCATATGATATTTTCCATGATTTTCTGGAGGCCAGTGCAACTTATTCTAGAGTTTAGTATTCTTTGATCAAAGCCGATTGATCTTGGTCCATCCATATTCATGGTAAATTAGAATTGATAGGCTACTAGTAGCATTCTAATTTATTTCCTGAAAAAATGAACATTTACTTGCAAATTACATATTTTATATGATTATCAATGAAAACTGATTTCTTGACATTTTTCCAGAAATGATTCAATTTCCTGATTTCAGGAAATTTTCTGACATCTCTGTTATATTACTTTTTGGTTAAAATCTTGTGCACTTTTATAGGTTAAACTCAGACATTATTGTCACTGATCAAGTCACTGATAGTCTTATAAGTTGAATCACGATTTTCATAACTCTAACCCTGGGGACGTGGTTATGGGAATAAAAGGGTACAATTTTATTTTTTTTGGGGGGGGAGGCGACAATCGCTGGGGATTGAACCCATGTCACCTGAATGGCAGTCCAGCCATCCCCAATCTAACTGGGCTAACAATAACGAGGCAGCTTGCAAAATCTTAAGTTTTTCCTGCGCCTATGATAGCCCACCTTTGGCATGCCAGGAAATAGACACTACCCACACCCATTTTTTTTAGCATTCAGGGCTTATGGTGCACAGCACTAAATCACTCCTCGTTTTGTGTAATGGTAGTAAGTTTCGGCAACACAAAAAAAAACGATTTTGTGATTAATGGGGTCCTTTGGGAATCAGTTTGGTGTGAGGGTAGCAGTTTATAATTAAAATGAAAGATAATCTCTTATACTTTGCTCAGGATATTGCAACATTTTGATTTTCGATTGAAAATTTATCATGTGGATGAACACACATGCTCGAAGGCAGTCAGAAGGGGAGTGTCCGGGCTGAAAATAGGGGTGGCGCTGTTTAAATGATCATATTGTAAAATCTAATTGGAATCCGTAACACTTTTTAAACATTCTAACAAACATTTTTTTTTAATTTTTAATATTTGTTTGTTAGAATAAAGCATTTGAGACATTCCAAAAAGAGTTACTAAGGACCCTAAATCGCGACTCTTTTAGCCCTATTTTACATGTAATCCAATGAACGGTTTATTTAGTGCTGTGTCCCCTTATAGGGTTAATTGAACAAGATAAAAGTGGCCTTATAATCAAACCCAGGGGGCGAGGTTATGGGAATTAAACTATCAGGTGAGAAAAAGGATCAAATATGGGGGTGGGGGAACTCTCTAACGTATCTAACTGAGCTCAAATATGTCTGCGCATAATAACCCGCCTGGGCGCACCAGAAGATGTGGAACCAATCACCTAGTTAGTAGAGTAGTAATAATAACATTCAGGGCTTTACAAATTATAGGGTTGAGAGATAATGATGTAACTAGGCTGTGAGGCCAGCCCTCAACAACAACAAAATAAAAAGAATATCCAAGAGCTTAGTATAGAAGCATTGTTATTGTAAAAAATTGTGATGTCTAATCCTCAAATTTTGCTTACTTGGCTCCTATTTTTCCTTTCTGAAAATATTTGAATGTTTGGAATAAGGATGTCAGAAAGATAAAGGGATACCAATTGAGGACCCTAGTGCTAAAAGAGGGTTAAGTCACATTGAGAAAAATGGCAAAAACTGGGTTTCATTGTGTCCATGTGTGGACTTGACCCACTCGGGTTTTACCTCCCATGGATTCTTACACAGCTTTAACGCATGGCTTAACTTTAACATTTGAACAGAGGGTGCAGAGATCAGAGAGATGTTGCAGAGATCCTCCTTGTAGCAGAAAACTGATACTAACTACAATTTCACAAGATTGTGACTTAACCCTCTTTTAGATCTAGGGTCCTCAATTATGATGGCCTTTTATACATAATTTAGGCAGTGTCAAATAAACCTAAAGCCTCTTAAGTCAAGTCTTTCTCAATTTACCTTGAAGTTAAATCAAGTTACGTCAAACAAATGGCTTGAGTCAAGTCAAGTTATTGATTTGTTCAAGTAGCATCAAATCATATTGATCATATATAATAGCTTTGTGTACAAGTCAAGTCAAGTCTTTTGGAAAAGTGACTCAGGTCAAGTCAAGTCTTTTAAATAAGTGTAAATTGAGTCAAGTCCAATCTTTTGAAAAGTTTTGAACCCAAGTCATGTCATTGCTCTCAGCATGCTCTCAGTCTCAGTGACTTGTCTTTAGTCAAGCCATCGAAAATAGTGCAAGGGCTTAGGCAGCCAGCCGTGTAGGGAGTGTTTACACACCCAAATTGGCAAATACACAGTTTTTACACACCCAGTTTGCAGTTTTTGTCCACATGGCCTATACTTATGTACACAAATCCTTAAATTTACACACCCAGTTTTTTTTAATTTAAACACGTTTACAAACCCACCCCCACCTTCAAATCCTGCCTAAGACCTCGACTCATTTGACCTCTAGATTACATGCACACATTGTTCATACAGAATAGTTTCCTCATACACATAGTGTCCTTCTTAACACTTTCCATGTGGCTATTATTTTAACCATACACAAAACAGATTTTGTTAGACACCTTTCACAACTTTCAAAGTCTATCTGAAGGGTTTCTGAACCAATACTAGGCATGTTTGTGTTTGTAAGCGCCGCCAAACGTGGATGTGTTAAAACACCTTCAACCATGGACACACAGTCAACCGTGGACATCCGCAGTTGACTAGGCTTTATCTGAGCTCAAGATGGTCGATAGATGGCGCTCGTCGAAATCTGGGGTATTAACAATACGTCCACAGTTGACGGTGAAACCTTTTTTTTCCTTAACATACACACGAACACCCCTGTAAACACCGCCAAACGAGGACATTAATGTGCTTACACACCTTCAGCCGGGGACTATTTTAGGTCCACGGTTGACAGTGTGTAAACAAGGTCCTCGTTTGGAGGCACTTACGTGCATGGGTATGCTTATTGTAATGCATTTAGCATGGTGATTCCAAATATGTGATGCGATCTGAGAAAACCCGTCGGATGTCGCAAAATGTGAACTAGGGATTATGGGTAAAATAGAAAAAATAAAAAAATTAAAAAATAAAATAACTTTTTTCTTTTTTCTAGATTTTTTTAAAGAAAATTAGTTTCCAGTACTTTGTGTCATCATCTTTCATGAAATTTCACCTTGACAAACTTACTTAAAGTCACTTTTATTATTAACCTTATAACGTTATTATATTGAATTATGTATCTTTTTTGGCCTGTTTTCATGATTTCTTGTTTTGTAGCTTTTGGTGACATCACAATCATCATTCACTCATAACCTTTTTTGTAGTGATCGTAGAAAAATGATCGAAACAGTTCTGTAATCAGCACAGTTTTAGCTTTCTTATGATATAAATATCTCCAATATGAAAAATGCCACCATGTGGCGGGTTTTCACAGATCGCATCACATATGGTGATGAAATTCAATTATTTTGACGTTTTTAAAACATTTTGTAAAATTTTGCAATGTCGTCTGCAGCCGCCTGGGCCATATCCAAAACTAGTCATCATTGCGAGGGACGATTGATGTTTTCGATTATCCTGTCTTTTCAGTCAGAAATCTAGACACCAAAAGCATATCACATGAATGACAACCCAGTGTACTCCGCAAAAACAAAAAAAAAGCATAGCAACGATCACGCATGTTGCCATAGCAACACATTTTATTGCGCGAGGGACGGAAAAATAATGTTCCATTATCCTGCCTTTCCAGCTGTGTAACTGTTCACTTTGAGTATCCTGCATAACAAAGCAACCAATATATACTTCAATATCAATGGGAAAAATAAAGCCACAATGAAGCATATTGCTATGGCAACACAATTTTAAAACGCGAGGGATGGAATTGTCAAAAAAGGGACGGAATGGTTTAAATTGCATCGCCATAGCGAAACACTTCAGAGTTCGCGCCACCAAATGGTTTCCCTATGCGTTTACATGTAAAATGGTGGTTACAAAAAGCCTATTTCCTCGCTTATAAAACGACTGAATTTCTCAATTTGTCATTTTCAATAAATTTCATGATATCTTTGATAATTTAATCAAAACAATTATATATGGTATCCCCGAAAGTTCCGAGAAATTAGCCCCTAGAGTTGGACAACTGGTGTAGCGCCCTCATTTATCAGAAAAAGTTGAAAAATGTTACCAGAACATTTACAATTAAAATACACCCAAAAACCCTACAAAATGCATTGAAAATATTTCTTTTTGCACTGTAGTATTAGGTAATAGTTCAAAAATCAGGATTAAACTACAACTTTAATCATTTGGGAGCAATAAGTACCATTTCTGATTAATTCTATAATCAATGGGCCACAGGATGCCAGCTGATAAAAAAAGTTTTGATTGTCGTCTACAAGGACTGAAATTATTTACTGGCGTGGAATCTCACCAGTAGCATTCTGTTTTTGCCTGTCATAAAAGCACATAGGTAGATCATTCCAAAAACACACTCAAGGTATCAAATCTACCTACAGAAAATTTAGGACAACTAAAAATGTCTCTCAAAATCTGTCCCTCGCAATACGGAGGTTTTGGATATGGCCCGCCTGCCGCATGGAAAGTTTTAAAACATTTTTATTTAAAGGTAAAAAAACTAAATACAACTTACCAATGTTAACTTGATCTTTCCTGAGTATGTCTTTCCATAGAACATAGTCTGTATGACGAGTATACAAGGGGTTGTCATAGCTTTTGCCAGCTGATAGGTGCCAACTGTATTATTCTGTAGCGATAGATTAGTGAAGACTACAAACCCGCAGAATGTCAAACACAGCGGCACCACCTTTAAAATCGGTAGACTCTTTCTATTGAATAGGTTGAACTGTTGGCAGAGCCACAGGGCCAGCGATGTTGTGTAGAAATGAATGCAGGTGAGTGTCAGGTTGGGGAAACCGTAATTGACATAGATGTATTTGTTGCAGAACACAATCAGGATGGAAGAGCAGAGGTTTATCACTATAGAAGCAGACACTAAGGTCTGACTCGGTGGGCTAGCCATGGCTATTGGTGGGAGGGTTGGTGTAAATCCCTCTTTTTAATGGAGCACAATAATGATGGTTTGATGTGAGCACTGAATTGCAAGCCTAAATGAATCACAAGTTGATTTGATCAAATGTATTTCAAGCAGAGAAAGTTGGTGTCAGCGCATCATACTCTGGTCATGTGAGGATTTAGTCTAAATATCAACTCGGTTGCAGTGGAGAGAAGTACATTTATAAATAGACCCTTTCTATAGCATATATGTAGACAATCAGCAATATAACGCTCTCAGATGAGCCACTATCAGTTGGATGTGTCACCAGGCAGTGTTGATGATGTGGAACCAACTACATGTACCTAGCACAAGTTGCTTTTAGTATTGGCCCATTTCAAGCACTATATAAGCAGCTAACTAGTACTTTCATTTACATAACACAGGCATTCCCTTCCTCTGCTTAGGTTACCCTGGCAGTAATTCTGTGAAAACAAATAATAGTTTTGAAGTATTATATAAGACATCTTAGTACTATTTTAGATTTGCATGGTCATATAGGTTCTTATTAAATAGGACTATATTTTCTCTTCCTGGAATTAATATCTATTCAGTCTCAGCATTAAAAAAATATATGTCATGGTCTGCTGATTTTCTATCTATTGTGTATAATAAATCATATGGCACCACAAAATTACTTCCTACCTTTAGAAAAATTTCGAACTTTGGGACCATTCATTATTTATGGTGAGGTGGTCGGGACTGGGACACATATAGGTGGGGGGGGGGAAGGATCGAGTAACTTTGAAATGCTGAAATGGGAGGGGGGCTTAGTAACCTTTTATACTTATAAACAGGGGGTTGTGTTTCTATTTATCGTCTATGGCTTCACACACATTTTCAGGCCTGTGACCTATCAAGTCAATAATATTTACTTATGAGACAGGAGACAATTTTAGGAGGGCAAAGCATCTTTTCTGTGTGCATGCCCCTGCTCGGATGATCTGTTGGAAAACTATGTGTCTAAAAATCATCAGTGGTCAAGAAAATTAGAGCCAAGGGGATATGTAATTTTGGGATAAAAATATGTTGTCTCAGCTTTGCACAAATGTTCGCAAAATAGAATAATTCACTCTCGTGTCGTGGCTTTGCGAGGACACCTTTGTTGGGAGGGGGTTATGTAATTTTAGTTTCACCTGTAGTGGGGGTGGGATGCTACATACATACATACATACATAACATTTCTTATAAGGCGCAATATCCAAATACATGATCAAGGCGCAACAAAACAAAATTATAGCAATGAATGAGAATATGAATATAACAAAATACCAATACAATCAATACAAATATGATTTTAAGAGTTTCTTAAAGATGCAGTAGAACCGGCATCTCTAATATGGTGTGGAAGTGAGTTCCATAGTGACGGACCTGCAACGGAAAAGGCTCTTTCACCTATACGTTTCCTACTGGAAGGTATTGAGAGTAGAGTCCTGTCCATTGCAGATCGAGTCACCGGGCCTATTGAAGGGATTGAATTGTGAGAAAGTAAGTTACAAAGATATTTAGGACCACAGTCATTTAAACATTTGTAAACGTAAAGACAAATTTTGAACTTAATGCGTTTTGTGACTGGTAGCCAATGCAGAGTCTGCATTAGAGGTAATGGACTGTCAAGTCTTGATGCCGAGAAGACAAGTTTTACGGCACGATGTTGGAGAGACTGAAGTCGATTAAGATCTTTTGAGTTTGAACCGTATAAAAGGGCATTGCCATAATCAAGACGGGAAAGGAAAAGTGCACGAACTACAAGGTGCCGTGTGTCCTGGTCAAGATATTTGCATATACGGCGGATATTACGAAGCTGGTAGTTACCAGATGATATTAGACTGTTTATTTGTTTGCCCATCGTCATGTTTGAGTCGAAAATTATCCCTAAGTTTCTGATATTGCTTGTTGGTTCAATGACGCTCTCACCGATTGACAACTGAAGTTTGGGGAGCTTGTTAAGGCTTTGATACGTCTTAACGCTAGGTAATTTTGATATACAAGTATCTCATTTTAATTCAGACCCAAGATACTAATAACTAATTAAAATGTTTTACCATTTTAAAAAATACTGCAAGTCATGACTTGCGAATCCCCCTGGCTGGGAGATTAACTAAATAAGGTCAACGGTCATATATGGGTCATGTTCCCCCGGTGTTCATGTTTCTTTTCTCCAAGTTTGAGGTCAATCGGTCAACTTTAACGATTTGACCTCTGGATGACCTTTGACCTCAGATGACCTCTAATTATTTTTTTACATGTTCCCACGGTGTTCATTGCACAAATTAACCCCTTGTTGACCGTTGACCTTGGTTGACCTCTAATGACCGTTGACCTCGGATGACCTCTAATTTATTTTAGACATGTTCCCCAGTGTTCATGTTTCTTGTCTCCAAGTTTGACGTCGATCGGGCAACTTTTACGATTTGACCTCTGGATGACCTTTGACCTCAGATGACCTCTAATTTATTTTAGACATGTTCACCCGGTGTTCATGTTTCTTGTCTCCAAGTTTGACGTCAATCGGGCAACTTTTACGATTTGACCTCTGGATGACCTTTGACCTCAGATGACCTCTAATTTATTTTAGACATGTTCACCCGGTGTTCATGTTTCTTGTCTCCAAGTTTGACGTCAATCGGGCAACTTTTACGATTTGACCTCTGGATGACCTTTGACCTCAGATGACCTCTAATTTATTTTAGACATGTTCACCCGGTGTTCATGTTTCTTGTCTCCAAGTTTGACGTCAATCGGGCAACTTTTAAAATTTGACCTCTGGATGACCTTTGACCTCAGATGACCTTGGATGACCTCTAATTTATTTTAAACATGTTCACCTGTTTCTTTTCTCCAAGTTTGAAGTCAATCGGGCAACTTTTACGATTTGACCTCTAAATGACCTTTGACCTCAGATGACCTTTGCAAATTAGACCCCCAAACAAGCAGCTACAGTGTTTGACCATGGCCTACCTATCACTGAAGGTTTGAAGTCAATCCGTCCATCCTTTCAACAGATACAGCATTCGGGCAACTTTTACAAATTGACCTCTAGATGACCTTTGACCTCAGATGACCTTTGCAAATTAGACCCCCAAACAAGCAGCTACAGTGTTTGACCATGGCCTACCCATCACTGAAGGTTTGAAGTCAATCCGTCCATCCTTTCAACAGATACAGCATTTGGAAAAAAAGGCTAACCAAAAGGCACACACACCCCTACACACCCCCACCCGATTTGGAAAAAAAGGCTAACCAAAAGGCACACACACACCCCCACACACACACATACGCACGCACATTGACATGATGACAAAATCCCCTTCTGGTTTTACAAACCAGGGGGATAAAAAGTGTACAATGTAATTACTGGTTTTTGACCATTATTCTTTAAACCGTCGCCATTTCTTTATTTATGCTTAATTTTCAACGCCGTTTTCACCATAAATCACTATAAGATAATTTAAATGGCGTTTAAGATAATATTAAAACAATTATTAGATGTCACGTCCATTTCGAGAAATAACCTTTTTTTGCACCACTCTGTACACCTTTTTTTCATAGTCAGATACACCAAAGATATTGTAAAGCAATCAATACTTTTTATTGGAAAAAATTGGCAGATTTGGACATTTGGAGGAACATTTTGGCTTTTGGAGGTAAATTTTGCTCTTCCATATATATATAAAGAAATACATCAGAAATAGTGGGACATATCTTATTTTGGAGGGAAATTTGGGTTAGCTTGCTGGGAAATCAACATTTTTCCTAGCCGGCAAGTTTTTATTAGCTGCATTGATATGCTACAATCAATTGCCTAATAATTAATACCTGTCCATTGGTGGTGGTGGATTTTTGTAACATTTGTTTTTGGGAGGGGGTATGAGAAGGGGGTATGAGAAGGGGTAGGGGAAGTGAGCTGGTGACGACACCAATGATATTTTTGGTTCAACAACTCCCCCATTAGGCCAAAAAAAAGAAATTGTTCGTTTGTCCATTGAGGGTCCTCAAAAGGTAGGGTCGGTAGGTTGGATTTCTTTTTTAAATTTTTATACGGATATTGTATTTTGGGAATATAAATTTCGGCATGAATACTGTGAATTAAAGTCCAAACACAAAACACATCACTTTGACAGTATAGAACTCTTTTTCATGAGTTTGCAACATTGCTGCTTTACTCTCGGCTACCTTCACACTGCTGATTTTGATCTCCAATATTGTCGCATCGGTTGCAAACTCGGTCAAATATAATGTTTGTACCGAGTTTGCAACGCGCAGATACCGTGTAGGTCGCCGCCATTGTTGCACAATGCGAAAGAATGTTGTGTTGAAGTTTTGTTAGAAATATATACGTTAAAGTATTACTAAACCTATTTTTTCCCGTACTTACTACCCCAATATTTGTTTTATACTATGTTGAAATTATTATTCATGCCATTGAGCAACATTTTGGGAACAAATATTAACCCTAACAAGATTTTTCATTTTTCTCACACTGCGTTTTTAGTATAAAAATGACATCACTTGCATGTTGTGCGATCAATTTTCATTTAGTCCTTTTAAAAGTCCCAGTGGGTGCCTAGTTCATGCAATAAACATCATGTTACACAGGCTTGCGCATTGGGGGATGGTGTTATATTTGTTAACACACCTAAATCCAAGATGGCCTCCTAAATGGCTGCCAAAAATGGTAAAATACCATATATATTGGCATAAATTTATAAACCGACATGTATGATCAGAGTATAGTTTTAACAATGGGATGTATGCACATTAGACCACTAGAAACTCATATATCTAGTATTTTTGCTTTGTTAACCCTACCCCCCCCCCCCCCCCCCCCCCCCCCTGAGTGCTAAAAAATGCTAATCCAAAGTCCCTCTCCAAACGCATGCCCCGTCGGTTTTCGATGACGTAGTCAACCGAGCCTATATAATGAGTGCAGTATGTGTAGCTGAGGGCCGTGGCTTAGTGGTTGGAAGGTGGGGCTTGAGAACGGAGGGTCCCCGGATCGAATCCCGGCAGGTTCCTGGAGATTTAGTTGGTGTTTTTTCCTCGAAAATTGTGATCCCGGTCAAAAATCCTAAACCGGGGTTAGGGTTAACATAATGGCCACCAAATTAATGGCCAAAAATGGTCAAAAGTGGTCAAAATTCCATAAAATAGCATAACATCAACCGAAATGTATGATACAAATATAATTTTAACAATGGTATGTATGTGTGTGTTAGACCACAGGTAACTCATATCCAGCTTTATAACCCATATTCCAAATATAGAGTGCCTCTCGGACCTCTCTGGCATCAGAATAGAGAGATGTATCAATCATCCCCTGCGCTGGGACTTACCCCCTATGCTCTTAACACTTTCCACGCTGCTATTATATTTACCATGCACAAAAAAGATTTTTCCGAAACCTTCCACAATTTTCGAAGTCTATCTCAAGGATTACTGAACCAATAGTAGGCATGTTTGTACTTATTTCAATGCATTTCTCATGGTGATTCCAAATATGGTAATGAAATTCAATACTTTTGACATTTTTGAAACATTTTTGTGAAATTTTGGAATGTCGTCTGCAGCCGCCTGCCGCGTGGAAAGCGTTAAGCTTAATACCTTTAATTTGATCCCACAACTGCCACCAAAGTGTAAAGGCCTATTAAATAAAATTAGGATCTTTTAAATCAGTGACTTAGGAATTTTCACGGTCAGATACTGTAAAACACTAACATTTCGCGGATACTTTATTTCGGGAATTAAAAATTACTGCTACATGTATTTTAGCTGGTATTTAATTTCACAATTTTGGAAATTTCACTGTTACTTTCAATGCAAAATTGTCAGCTTCGCGGGTATTTAATTTCGCGAAATTCCTCGAAATTAAGTGGTATCCCAGTACTCTCTGGAGAGCATTTATACAATCAGACAATGTTATTTTAAGCAATACATTTATAAATTTAGAATGTGAAAACACTGAAAACATTAACAAACATTAACAACCATTTGGACAGTGTTGTGAGAGCAGATATTATACTACGTATCATGTTCTTTTGTTTCCATAAACTTGACTGAATTGGTCCCATGGAGTCGATATCCAGACCAAAAGATGAAGGGGGGGGGGGGCTGATGGCTAAAATTAAAGGTGCCTATCTTTTGTTACAAAGAGGCACCCATGATTCACATCTTTCCATATGATTTTTTGTTACTGTCCAATGTAAATACTTTTCAATAGACAACTGGTTGTGCAACTATAGAAGCGAACACTGAAAGGCTCTTGGGGAGTACTCATTATTTTTTTGGGAGTGTGTGCTGCCAAGGATTTTGAACTATGGCCGAAATATTTACCACTTAATTAACGTTTTGCCACCTAGTATATATAACATATTTACTCCATTAAACGCCCCTGTTTTATTAACCCCCCCCCCCCCCCCGGAAATCCCGACCTCCCCCATACAAATTTGATAGAACAAGGTACATGAAAGTCACTTTTCTTGTCATTACAACAAATTCGCCTGCAAAGTTGAGCTTATTCGCTATAAATCATGAGATGAATACCTTTTTGCAATAGAATACATCTGGTCCAATTTGATATATGACACAATGACAATGCTCATTCTAATTTTTTTCTTCTTTACGGACATAACCACTCAAAAAAACACCCCTAATATGTTGAAATCATGAACATAGCTTCCAAAACGACCCCTTATTTTTGGAAATCGCAGACTTGGCTTAAAAAAACACCCCTAATTTGGAGAAATCGCTGACATGACACTGGTAGTGGTACAGAAAACCCTCTGTTCCGTAATGATCATGCGTACCCAAAATCAATGTTGAGTGAAACCACCGGGGTATGCACGCACATATAGTTGGAATCCAGCCTCCAGGATATGATTGCTGCCTTGTGCTTTATTCCGTGGCGTAGGTGTAGGCCTATGTGAGATTTATAATAATATCATGAGTCTGAGACATGAGTCATGATTATACGAGAATATTGTCGTAAATGGTTTAGAAACTCAGTACTGTGTAGGGGGAAATGACAACTTTTCAACAAATATACTACTGTTGTTATAATTTATAAATAGTGTTGTATAGTCAGAGTCAGACTCAGAGGCTGGTGAAATCACTGAATTTGACTAGGCTTGCCAAAATGTAAGCTTAAAACTTTTATAAATATCAGTCCTAGCAGGTGTCCAAATATGGCCACCAATTTGGGAGCCATATTTGCCCACCAAGACAAATGCGTAATAAATTCACTATTGTTCGTGTTTGAAACCAGAAATAATTGTTCCAATTGAGTAAAAATCTGCTGAGGAAAGGTTTAACTTTAAGACTAAGTTTGATTTCCTGTTTGAATTAAGCAAATTCTGATACTTGTTGAAGAGATGATGAAGAACATTTTGTGAAATGTTATTAGCGAGCATATTTGCCAGTGCGAGCATATTTGCCAGTGCGAGCATATTTGCCAGTGCACTGGCAAATTTGCCAGGGCTGGACAATTCGGACACCTGCTAGGAATGATATTATTATTAAATAAGCTTACAAATTACATTTTTGTAAAAGTTAAATAATAAATACAAATCATCATTCATGACTTGAGCCTCCCGAATCATACAATTTAAACAATACTTGGCTAGCCCAATACTTACCTCCTTACAAATGTTATTCGACCTCCCTGTTTTGACCCAAGAGGATAGTTGATCGGGCTAGATGTGAAAGAAAGGCTGGAAGCAGATGTTTGGCTCATTGGCTGAATAAATTGAGAGACAGGCCAAAATGAAGTAACATGAAGTCCTGTGACTCTCGGATCTTGGACCGCTAACTCATTATACCGCCCTCTCTTGAATTATCAGATAACTCGACCAAAGACAACTCGGCAAACGAAACGACTTGACCAGAAGACAACTCACGAGACAACTCGGCCAGGAGCTTTTAGACAACTCGGCCACAATAATTAATGATTTCGGGGATGCTCCCACATAGTCCCACAGAGAGAGGGTCGAGGTTTTTTAACACTAACGGGTCCTGGTTTTCAGCGAAATCAGTAGAGTTGTCATTAGAGACAATCCCGGGGACAATCCATGACACATGGATCTTCGGGTTCTTGACAGAAGCCTAAAATGACCAACCCTTAGGCCTTAGAAACGGACGGGACGGGTCGGGTTTCAACCCGGGGGATTAAACACAATAAAGTGCTCCCCAATCCCACACCCCGGTAATGTCCTTATAAGTTACCATAGGCGTGCGCAGGATTTTTTACCCGGGGGCTTAAAAATAGTTTTTGAGTATGCATGACTCAAACCGGTGCGAACGCGGACAGGGGGAGTCTGAGGGGGAAATGTGCCCCCACGTAATTGGATTTGTTTTTCAATTTTCGAACCAATTTGATGTAAAATTGGTTATTTTAACACTAGAGTAGTCCTGAAAAACGTTTCTGAAGCCACCTTGTTAAGCTTGAACAATAAAACATTGAAAATAATTCGCGCGTAGCGTGAACAAAATTGCCTATAATATAATTGTAACACTAAAAACGGTCCAGAAAAACGTTCCTGAAGCCATCTTGTTAAATATATATGATAAAAACTGGGATTTGTATATATTTTACAATTACATGTATGAACTTACACTAATAAAACAATAATGGCAATTTTTAATGTTCATCTTGAATTCTGAAGTAAATTAATAAAAATTAAAAAAGAAATCCCTTTAAGCTTGAATAAAAAAACCATTCAAACTAGTGCGGGAGTAGCGCGCAAAAATTGGTTATTATAACGCTAAAATGGTCCTGAAAACGTTCGTGAAGCCATCTTGTTCCAAACGCGCAAAAATGTCTAGTTTTCTAACTTATAATGGTCCAGAAAACGTTCCTGACATATGTTGTTATAAAGCTTGAACAAGGCACTATTGAAACCAATTCGCGAAAAGTGCGCAAAAAATTGCTAATTTAATACTAGGCGAAGCTCGGCAGAAAAACGTTCCTTAGCCATCATGTTTTAAGCTTGAATAATGTACGCGTACAAACTGGACAGTCAGTTTTTGTAACTAAAATGGTCCAGAAAAACGGTGTATCCTTGGTGTAATTCATTTATGAGTTAGACTGGTGTTAAGCCTCTATTACTGAATAAAGCTGTCTAATCCTTTAATCCTTTAACACAGTTGAACACAGATTTTGTGCTAGGCTAATTCCGTGCAGAATTACACCAAGGATAAACCAGAAAAACGTTCTTTAAGCCATGTTTGGTCGGATCAAACGTACACGACGTCGGCTCAAAGGTCGGCTGCTCATGGGGCTGACGTCGCATTTAAAACTAATTCGCGCGAAACGCGCAAATGTCTAGTTTTTTCACTTAAATATGTCTAGTTTTTTCACTTAAAAATGTCTAGTTTTTTCACTTAAAAATGTCTAGTTTTTTCACTTAAAAATGTCTAGTTTTTTCACTTAAAAATGTCTAGTTTTTTCACTTAAAAATGTCTAGTTTTTTCACTTAAAAATGTCTAGTTTTTTCACTTAAAAATGTCTAGTTTTTTCACTTAAAAATGTCTAGTTTTTTCACTTAAAAATGGTATAGAAAACGTTCCTGAAACCATTAAACACTTGAAACTAATTTCCCGCAAAAAAAGGCTTCTTTTAAGGGAGCATCGTCCACACCGTGAAATCTATGGGGGAGTGCCCCCTCCCCCCTCGCACTGTCTGTGCTTGTTACCGCTTTTGTCAATGGGAGGGGGCGATTTACACGTTTTCGCACGTTTTGACATGTTTTACACGGGTTTTTTACACGTTTTCTACCTGTCAAAAAGGCGCCCTGTCAAAAATAAGGGGGGCGCAGCAGGCGCCCTGTCAGAAAGGCGCCCTGTCAAAACTAAGGGCCCCTAAATCCGCCCCTGCAGTCGGGATGGATCATAATTAGTGGGTGTGTCCAAAGAGGGACGGCGGGGATACGACCCCGCCCCTCACCTTTGACCACTTGGGGGAATTGCACGCATGGGGGACTTTAAGGCGCTTTACTTAATTTCCATTAATTTCATTGAGACGCCAGTTTTGATGGTATAAAAATAGCCAATTTACGCGCGCTGCGTGTATGTCCATGAATATCATTTTTGTATAAGCCCGTTTAAAACCAAAATATCTTTACCTTGTTTTCTTTCGATGATATATATAGAAACCCAGTCCTGGAAGCTCATCCTGGGTTTTAGGTATTTTTACTAGGCAAAAATTCAGCCTTCTGAATCAGTTACTTGGTATTTTCTCACATACCTATACCAACTAAAAAACCCAATGATTAGTTAGGTAACTACTACTTTACGTCTACTTTTCCCATTGTCTTCTTTCCCACTACTCCTTACCCTACCTCCTCCTCCTTTTTAGTCTTCCTCTCCTTCATTTTCTTCATTTTTACTCTTATTTGTCAATGTGGGAGGGGAGGGGGCATAACCTACTCCCCCCCCCCCCCCCCCCCCCCCCCCCCCCCCCCCCCCCCCCCCCCTAGTTGAATCAGGGAGATGACTTGGCTTCACCAATTACGTCACGGGTGGTTTTCAAAGTTATTCATACATGAAACAAATTCGGGTAGATGGAGTAGCCATCTGTATATAAAGCATTTACAGATGAATTTTAGTTATTTTTGATATGGGATCTAGATCGAATTAAAAAAAACCCCTATCAAATGTATGAATTTTGTATTAATTAAAGATTGCAAATTAAGCTCTTATGATTTCAGATGGTAGTTATATAATTAGGCTACATCTGCACGTGTGTATATAAAGCATTGTACGTGAAACATAATTTCTGGAAGGTGAGAGCTCCCACCCGGAGGATCTCTCAATGCCCCTTTAATACAATACGAATTTTATACCATTGGGTGGGTTGTTATACTGTTCATTCATCTCAAAATGATAAACTCAACTCAACACAAACAAGACTATAGTCAGGGAAGTTTTTTCAACTTTATTTCAGATTTTCTATAACCTGATCATATCATTGCATTACTATGGAAAGCTGATGTGTTCCCCTTTATATAAAGGAACTCAATAAATCACTAAAATGAACAAAAGAGCTATCGGTATGATAAACCAGGGAGGTGTCATTGACACCTCCCTGGATAAATCACTAATTACAGACCCATATCCCTGACTTCTGTACTCTGCAAACTCTGCGAACACATCATTCATTGTGCCGCCATCCAACACCTGACTGCCAACAATATCCTGTCCGATGCACAACATGGCTTTCGCAAAAAGAGATCATGTGAAACTCAACTTATCTGCATGCTCGACGACCTCACAAAAGGTCTGGATGAGAAATCCCAAATTGATGTGATCCTCCTCGACTTTGAGAAGGCCTTTGACAAAGTCTCACACCGGCATCTGTTGAAAAAGATACATCACTATGGTATTAGAGGCCAAACTCTGCAGTGGGCGGATAACAGACTTCCTCCACTCCCGCACCCAGTGCGTCGTTGTCGATGGCAAGAGGAGCGATGTGACCAATGTAACATCTGGAGTCCCCCAAGGCAGCGTCCTTGGCCCATTGCTATTCCTAGCTTACATCAACGACATGCCTGCCTGCACTACAAGTTCAACAACTAGACTGTTCGCGGATGATAGCGTCGTGTATAGACACATCTCAACAACTGCTGATGCTGATGCCCTACAGAAAGACTTGGATGCCCTACAAGAATGGGAAACCAAGTGGTTGATGCGTTTCAATGCAGCTAAGTGCCAAGTAGTTCAAGTTTCTAACAAGCGCAACCTAGTCCCAGCATCATATTCCATTCATGGCCATGCCTTAGAGGTTACCAACTCTGCTAAGTATCTAGGAGTGCATATCGACTCAAAACTGAGCTTCAATACTCACATTGACACCATCTCCAAGAAAGCAAAGGGCACCAAGGCTTTCTTCTCCCGAAACCTGAACCACACAAGCCGGAAAGTCAAAGAAGCAGTCTACACCACCTTTATTCGACCATCTGTCGAATTCGCTGGAACTGCATGGGACCCCCATACAAAACGCAATATCAACAAGCTCGAGCAAGTTCAACGCAGCTCAGCCCGCTTTGTCATGGGAGACTACAGGAGAACGAGCAGTGTATCCACCATGCTGGACCATCTCAACTGGCCATCACTTCAGGAACGCCGTTGTAACAGCCGCCTTCATATGATGTTCAAGACCAGATACAACTTGGTTGACATCCTGTGGAGTGACTATCTGACTCATCTGTCCACATCTACCAGGGGTCACAGTTCCCGTTTCACCAAACCCCACACCAGCTCTTCAGCGTATGCCAACTCATACTTCCCACGTACCATTCGGGACTGGAACAACCTCAAAATTGATCCTGCTGCATACTCAACCCTTGACGCCTTCAAATCAGCGCTGAAGGATCGTCATCTGAAGTAGTTCATCACCAGCTTTTTACCCACACCTGTAAATATTGTATATATTACA
Organism: Ophiura sarsii; assembly: GCA_035610835.1. Taxonomy (NCBI): domain Eukaryota; kingdom Metazoa; phylum Echinodermata; class Ophiuroidea; order Amphilepidida; family Ophiuridae; genus Ophiura; species Ophiura sarsii. Next base: position 36,907,192 of record CM069445.1, read on the forward strand.
CCTGTTTTTTTTAACTTTCCTGTTGCCGAGGCAACACATGCATACAACTACAGTGCGTTTATCTTCAACCATTTGAAGGCAGCACTTTATAGGAAGAAGAAGAAGAAGAACCCATCCTGCTAATGATAAAGTATTCGTCAAGTCCCAAGCTTATATTTTACATTATAATATAACTTGATAACACATATTCCCTAAACGTAAACTAAAACCAGAGGCCCTTCAGGCGGGCCTTCAGGCAACTTTGTGTAAATGAATAATAAGTTAATGTCTCTTGGTTAAGGTGTCATTCGTCCTAGTTTCCTTGGAGGCTGAGTTGTCTTGGCCGAGTTGTCTCGTGGCCGAGTTGTCTTGATCAACACCAACCCGGAAACCGGAACTGCTAACCGGAACTGCTAACTTGTATTGTAAACATGATTGCCTTTCTGCGTGCATGATGATTCTGTCAAGCTACTTCTGTGACTGTCAGTGTCACCTGTGGGAACAAAGTTGATCTGTAGCCAACAAGTGTTGGATGGTACACTTAATAAATTGTAAGTGATGGTAATTTTAAATAGTCTTTATTTATTTAGCACCTTTCCTGAATAGCAACTAGAGCTGCCACTAGAGCTGCATAAGCCTAAGGATTATCCACTTCAAGCTTCAATTCAATTCAAGCAATAATAATGTAGTACACTGACTAAAACAGTACACAGTACAGTAGTAGTACTAGTAGTAGTACATGTATCATGTAGGCATTTTAATATAAATATAGTTCGTTAATAAATGGGAATTCCCCCGGGAATTCCCAGCCAGGTGAATATGTATATAAATAGTACATCAAGTCATTGTAATTTGGTCATCAGTTGGTATTGTGCATCAGGGAATTTTGCATGCACTAATTTGGTGGGTGAACGTAAAAAACCCAACGTATGAGTTTCCTGTCCTCGCCCCGGGTGGCATTTCTATTTGTACATGTTGAGTTAAAGGGCAGTGAGAGTGAGAGATTGCACTCTTTTTTTGTTGTTGCTAGATCAGGTATGTAGTGTAAGGCCTAACAATATTTTATCGGTTGAAGCAATTTATTATATTTGTATAACACAGATACGTCAAGCCGACGGCGGGTTTTGGTCGGATCAAACGTACCACTGACGTCGGCGCAAAGGTCGGCTGCTCATTTAAAAGTTCCCTCGCCCATTTACAGGGAACGGACAATGTCCAAATAAGGGCCTAATTATAATAAAACGTAAACATTTTTTTCCGTGTTTTAAAGAGCAGCTATTTTTTATGTCAAATTAAGCCTATTAAAGGCTGTTTTCATCAATTATCCAAAACGCTATTTACATATGAATGATATAAATATGTTTGGTCGTTGTTGAACGGGGTTCAACAAGGTCTTCGTCGTTGTTTATCTTGAATCAACAACGTTGTAAGATGGGTTTATTTTGCTCGGGCAGTAGCTGCCCTCGCAAAATTAACCCGTCTTACCGTTGTCGATTCAAGACAAACAACTCCAAAACCTTATTGAACCCCTAAATAAAAAAACTGAAATTTTCCAAATGTGAAAATACAATGTTTGCAATTTCAATTGAAAATCACTGTGCTAGTGGACAAACATGTAAATTGGGTTGTGCAGCAAAGAGGGTCACCAAAGACAGACGGAAAATGCAATTGACTTCATTTTTTCACACAAAGCTAGGATCAAATATGTCATTCTTGGAACGTATAAAAAGTTTTAAAATTCAACTTGGTTTTGAAAACAAAATGGCTTGTTTCCACTATTGCAGTTTTTTTTACTCACCCTGTATAGCATTTTTCACCTGCTTTTAAATGATGGACAAATATCATAATTGCAAACTGCCGACATGTGACTCATTGTAAATATGTACAAATCCCAGTTTTGTTCAACAACAAAAATCTTTTAAAGCTGAGTCCTTAGCCCCACCATGGCCAGTTCTTTGTGAAGACCTGTCTGAGAGGTACTGTACATGGAGAAATTCCAAACTTGGTTAATTCCTTTAGGAACTGACTGTCCAGAGCGGGATTCCTCTTTAAAATCCTATTAAAATACACTGGTATCAGGCCCCCCCCCCCCCCCCCAAAAAAGTTGACTTGCCCTTTCCGACCGACCCAAATTTTCAGAAATCTAGGGTCACCATTTTTTTTTTCAAAGTAAAAAAATAAATTAAAAAAATTGAAAGAAGCACATAACAATAAAGAAAGATGAAAACGTGTTTTTGAGTAGTATATGCTTGTTTAAAAAAATCAAAAAATTCAAAAATTCAAAAAAATCTTTAAAACATGTTTTTGTGTAGTATCTCCCTGTTTAAATTTAAAATGTTTTTAAAAAATCCGACCGTCCGACCCAGACTCTGGCCCTGAAAGGGCAAGTCAACTTTTTTTGTTTGTTGGCCTCACTGTATTAAGATTTTCACTGCCAAATTTGTAAGTTGGGAAAACACCAGTCCTGAGTTTCTAGTTGTCTAATACATACATCCTATAATTAAAACTATATATTTTCATCATAAATATTGGCTGATAATGATATCCTTTTATGAAATTTGACCATTTTGGCAGCCATTTTGGATTCTATCTTGGATAACCCTTAGCATACCAAAATGTTGGTAACATCCTGAATATGATTTAGGACCATGAAAGGAAGTTCATAAAGTTGGTTTATGATTATATACCATCCCTGCTCACATACCCCTTCTCTTTTCCCTCTCCCCCCTTCCCCTTTCCCCCTCCTTGTCACCTCCCCCTCCTTTCCCCTTCCCCTCCCACCCCTCTCCCTCCATCCTTTTGTGATCCTCATGTAAAAATCAGGTCACACACCTATTTTAACTCAAAATCATGTGATGCTTTGTATTTCTTTGCACAGATAAGGTAGTGTTTCATCATGTCCACTAAAGTGACCGGCACAACGTACCTACGAGTATTGCCGTATAGGGTCATAGTTGACCTGTCCAGAGAGTTGGATAAGAGCAGTGTTAGCAATAAGAATTGGAAAGGTGTGGCAAGCCATGTGAAGAAAAGAAATGGACAAGACAGATATAACTTGGGTTTGATCAAGTAAGTGTGTATTCCATTTGTTTATTTGCAGTGGCGTAATTAGTTTTTCGCATGGGAGGGGGGCAGTAGCGTAGCCAGGGGGGGGGGGGGGGGGGCAAAATTGAATTCGGAAATTCGGCACAACATACCTACGAATATTGCCGTATAGGGTCATAGTTGACCTGTCCAGAGAGTTGGATAAGAGCAGTGTTAGCAATAAGAATTGGAAAGGTGTGGCAAGCCATGTGAAGAAAAGAAATGGGTTTGATCAAGTAAGTGTGTATTCCATTTGTTTATTTGCAGTGGCGTACATTTGTTTTTCGCATGGGAGAGGGGGGGGGGGCAAAATTGAAATCGGAAAGGCAGCGAAAAATTGGGATGGCAAAGGAAGGGAAAGAAAGAGAGAAGAGGAGACAAAAAGTGAAGGAAAAGGAAAGGAAATGGACAGAAAGGAAGGAAGGCAGGCAAATTAGTTGGAAATTGCATTTTTATACATGCCGGTATGGGGACGAAACGCCTCTAACCCCCCCTCCCCCTTGTCATTTTCTTACTCAACGGCAAATCAAAAAGTTACATGAAAAACGTGGCTGCGGCACGAGGTCGAACTGCGAGAAAAAATACCCTTTGCCCCCCCCCCCCCTGACAAGTGAGGTGTGGGGGGGGGGGGGGGGGGTGATTTGGGGGGGGGGGGGCGTTAGGTACCAACTGTGTGCTTGCGTGCACAGGGGGTATCTGAGGGGGATGTTCCCTCTTTGAACCTGAAACATTTTGTATCTTGAAATGGGATTCATGCAATTGGGTGAATACTTTTAAGTTGATAACCTCACAATACATTAATCAGTGTTTCCACTTGCCAGAAAATTACCTGAAATTCGGGAAATTATGGTTGTGTTTTCAGGTATTGTTCAGGAATTGAAATAATTCCAGGTAATTTCAGGAAATCTGGGAAATTTCAAAATGTGCGATAATTTATATCTTAAATGAAGAGAAAACAATCTTTCCCTCTTTACTTGTATTCTTTTTTCATTCATGTTTGATGCTCCGTAATAATAAGTAACAATTGCTAACATTAGTCGGCAATCACCCCCTGGTCCTTTTTACTTTTTCAAAACTCACAATGAGCGCCTTCTATATAGACCATTCTTAAATTAATTCAACCCTATCCCCTGAATTTCAATTTGATTGATGCTAATTTCATCCGGAGTTTCTCACATGAATTATATCTTTGAAGTAAACAATATGCTTGACAAAACCAATATAATACTCACATATTAATATTTCATCCTCATACATCGGATCGCGGAGGATTTCATCAGAATGGCATGATCCACTTTGGCGCGAAGAAACATCATCTTCAGAGTTGCCAGTTGGTTTTACTTTTAGAAGTGGATCATAGACGTGACTGAGCAAAAAAGTTCAACAAACCTGATGAATCTTTTCACCGATGAATTATATCTGTTATAGTATTAATGTGATGAACAATATTACAAGCAACACCATGGCTCGTTAGCTGATTAACATATCGATAACCAATAAATCTGTGCAGATCACTTACACGCTTATCGTCACGCCTACTATTACAATATCTTTGCCCTTTTTTTTGGACAACCACAAATTGCACAGATATAGCCATTTTGAAGGGGAATCACATCAAATTCCAGGAAATTTGGGACTCTATTTCAGGATTTTTTTATTTAGGTGTGGAAGCACTGACATTAATACCATTCACGTTTCTATTACGGTGAGCATTTGATCATGCGCTCATAAATGGGGGGGGGGGGGGGGGGGGGGGGGGGGGGGATGATTGCATAGGCAAACCCCCTGGTCAAATATGATCAGGATATATCCCCCATCCCCCCCCCCCCCCAGTTTTTTTCTTGACAATATCAAACGCACAAATCACAAACCAGATGTGACCATACATCATAACAGACCAGTTGTCATGCAGCTAACTTTATTTACAGAAAAGAACAAAAGATGATGAGCAAAAAATAAAGGAATTTATCACCTCTCAAGCTTCACAATAGCTGGGTTTATTAATGTCAATATCAATAACTTAGTCATTTTAAAGCTAAAAATTAGGTTTATAACTTGAAATTAAAATATAAATGTTCCTTTTTGGAGACATCTGGTCTGTTTTGATGTGACGGGTCACAAATATTTAAAAATAATTTTGAAAATTGACCTAACGATATAAAGAATTTAATTTATGTTTTCCAAATAAAAACAAACAAATAATTACAGGTCATTTTAGCCTAAGAAAGATATTGTACCAATTGACAATGCTTATTATTTGTCACTGTTCTAAACTTGAGTAACTTGTGTGAACACTTTCCATGGGCTATTAGTTATACCATTTCAAAACAGATTTTTTTAGAAACCTTTCCCAACTGTCAAAGCCTATCTTCAGAACTACTGAACCAATACTTGGAATGTTTGTACTTATTTCAATGCACTTCTCACGGTGATTCCAAATATGGTAATGACATTTAATTATTTTGACATTTTTTAAACATTTTGTGAAATTTTGGATTGTCGTCTGCAGACGCCTGCCGCATGGAAAGTGTTAACATTAGTGACTTATGTTGGTTCAGTAGTTCTTAAGATAGACTTTGACAGTTGGGAAAGGTTTCTAAAAAAAAACTGTTTTGAAATGGTATAACTTATTAAATTGGTTATCCTTATAATTGACAGTATGTTTGAAATGGAGCTACATCGAGGCAAGAGCCCTACAGAATCATTAATCAGTGATTGGGGCACGAGTAATGCAACCGTACAAGACTTGGTAGATATACTAGAGGAATTAGAACTGTTGTCCAGTATTGACATTCTGCTACCAGGTAAGCTTGGTACCATAAAACGGGGGTGGATAGGGACAGTTTTAGCACTTTCTAGATTGTAGTTTGTTTCGCATTGCCTCATGAGCCAAACTTTTTAGGGAATATTGTGTCCACTCATTATGCCTTTAAACTGCCACTATAAAAAGGAAAATATGTGGTGAGTAGGGCCTACATTTAAAAAAGTTGGATGCCTTCTACCCAGGGATAGCACTGGATCAAAAATGTGAGAGGTCCCATGAAATTTTTCAGGACCCCGTAGGACTTCAAAAAACAAATTTAAGGGGTCCCCCCAAGAAATTGAGGGGTCCTAAAGTTTGGGTATTTGAAAATTTTACTTTTTTACGGACAGTTTTAATGAATTTATATTGTGAGCAAAGGATGGATATGTAATTTACAGAATTTCGTAAGGTTTCCATTTCCATACATCGTCAAATTTAAGGGGTCCCTTCAATTGTGATCGGGACCTGCAAGTCTTTCCAATTTGAAATCCGACGCGTCACTACAAGAAAGTGAGAGGTCCAAGACGCGCAAACGCGTCAGAATGCGACCCCTGCTTCTACCCCTCTACACTATCATTCGGGAATTTCACCCATTCAGGAAATTTAAGGGATTTACTTAATTTCTAATACCTTTGGTTTGTTCTGTGCCATTTAGGGTTTCCCCGGGGGAGGTTGATACAGTGTAATGCAGAAATATATCGTAGCACAACTGGAAGCAGTGAAAAGATAACTAAGCTTTTATGCTCTCTCCTTTTATGCACCCCTTATTTCTAACTATGGATCTTCTTGCAGATTATAGTAAGGAACCAGTGCAAAAAGTTGTTCATCAGCCACCAGGTAGTTACACCAGCTTTAGCCCTCATAAACCCACGGGGCCAGCACCAATGAGTCCAGAACCATCTTACGCAGGTTAACAAGATAAAGACTTCAACAAAAGAAAGTCATACACTTTGTTTAGGTTCTATCGAGTGACACATAATTATTGTTTGACCAAACGGGCTACATAGACATTTGGATGCATCATTTTGGCACCATTTGATACCAAATTTGCTACTAAACAACAAAGATAAGCCATGATTAGCACCATTTTTTATAATGAAAATCAGTGACTTTTTCAAATTTGTATTTTCAACACACTACAAAGGAGAAACGACCAAAGGATACCAAGCACCTATCCCATATTTTGTCTCAAATTAATCACTGCATATTTCCCCTCAAATCGCTGGCTAATTCAAATTCAAAAATATATTCATCCAAGTGTCTATATCAAGCATGTGCAACCTTTTCTACCCGGGCCTCATTATGATTTTGTGATCCATTCACGGCTGCAGTGATTGTCAAACATTCCAAAACACATCCGGATACCTGCTTCTCTTCGCCATTTTAACCAGGGATTTTAACACGCAATCACAAGTTTGTTCTGTTGAAAGGAATGCTCGCACAGCTCACACATTTTTCGACTTTACACTTATTTTTGCTATGATTGAGGTACATTTCTGCTTTAAACAAGTTTCTACCAACAAAAATACGCGTGCGAAACAAAATTAGGTCTGTGCACTTTTGACCATCATAATTCCATGATTCCTCTTGTCAAATGAAACAACAGTGCCAATCTCAACCGACACAACAGTCAATATTGGGGGAAATTGGCCCCTCGCCCCCCCCCCCCCACCCCCCACCCCCCCCTCTGGCTACGCCACTTGCATCACCCTACTAAATATAAGAGAGGACACCACTAAATCAATTCGCCATTAGTGTAACCTAGGGAGTTCCGGGCCGCATCAATGGGATTTGGGATTGCTTCGCAGGCCGCAGATTAGAGGCCGGCGGGCCGCAGGTTGCACACGCTTGGTCTATATGTAGCCTGTTTGGTAAAAATCGGATTTTACTCTATTGGACCTAAACAAAGTCTATGACTTTCTTTTGTTGAAGTCTTTAGTTTAAAATAGTTCTGCTGTGCATATAATTTGCAACATTTATACAGTGTTTACCCCTACCCAACCAACTAGATAGGCATGGTGTTAATTCAAGTATATAGGTTGTATGAATATTTCCTATGGCCATACATGTACTTTTGATATGGCATGCATGCACAGTAAGTACTGTTCTCAATTGAATAGATCAAGTACAAACCATAATGCACACAGCTTAAAAGCCTGTAACATCACCACGATCCTTATGCAGATAGCTCCTGAATTTTCAGTTTATCTCATTTAGTGATTATGGCAGGCTATATATATACCGTATATTTACTCTAACATCCCTGCTCTATATAAAGGCCACACCCCAGAAATCCTGCTGCCCCCCCCCCCTAAACAAATTTAAAAGAACAAGGTACTAATTGACTAATTGTCCTAAAATACAACAAATTTGCTTGCAAAGTTGAGCTTTTTAGCTATACAGGGTGTCCCAAAAAAATGTAACACTCCGGGCACATAAGATATCTTAAAAGGACAGGAACACACAGGTCTAATCTTGATGTATTATGAAAGCTGAGTAAATAAGCTTTCATTTGCATTTTATTGCGTTCCAATTGTTATTTAGAACTGTAGATATGCTTCAGCAAACATGAGGAAGCAAAAATCGGCTTGGTCCAATCCTCTCAGTATGAAAGTATAGCTTTTAAAATACACGAAGCAAGAAGTAACATGATTAAGTCACACACACACATCAGTTAATCTCTTCTTTGTTCTTTTCAACGCATTCTTTCGATTCTTTTCAAGCTTAAAAGACATAAATAAATATATTCCACATAAATTATATAGGTATTTTGATTTATGGTTAATTTCAGTGCAATACTAGTTTTATTTCAGTGCAATATTAGTTAATTTATTTAATTGGATGGACCATTT